>JANZLD010000003.1:67082273-67104755 GCA_026413575.1 Erythroxylum carthagenense
GGGGGGGGAAAGAGAGGATGAACTATGCCTCTATGAGCTTAATATATTAATCACCTGTATCTCTGGAATCATTCCAGTATTAAATGGAAAAAACAAATTAGCAATTCCTCCAATCGTCGTAAAGATCTTGCTTGTCGATGTTCCTGGAATGCTATAATCCCTCTCTGCTGCTTTCACACCTATAATCATCGATCCAATTGGTCCAAAACTCAGTAAAAGCAGTGATTCTGGCAAGAAATTCGAATGGGAAAACTTATCAACTCACCGTCTTTGATGGAATAAACAACAGCTACAACAGTGAAAATCATGGTGAGAACTGAAGAAACTCCCAGCCAAACTCTAAGAGCTGACAAATGAGGAACTGATATGGCAAACACAAAGCACACAAATCCAGTAATGGCGATACAGTACGGAAGCTTCAACATATGGTCGTCCCTGAAAAGAGAATATGTAGCCTGGAAAGCAAGAATATTGAATTAGACAGAGCAAACAAAAGTATAAACAAGCTACTCAAAAGTCTTTGTGTTACCTTAAGAGCTGACCCCCCTAAAATCACGCATCCAACATTGAACATGAAAAGAATGATGTACTGTAACGTCCATATGAGCATATAACCTTTCCTACCTGCACCAAAGGGGGCTGCATCAGAAAGCAAATTAAAGAACTCTACATTAGATAAACAGTTAAAAACTCTTGTACGTACCATACAGAAACCCTCCAAGATCTCTGTATCTGATATGCCTCTTTCCTCCAAGTTCATGGATTTTGGCAATGAGAGTATTTACATACAGAGAAAAAGCGGTGGCAACGATCAAACCCACCGTTCCACCAATCCAACTTAAAGGAACCATAATGGTCCCAGAATATCCTAGTATGTAAGCACAACTGATACTGCTGGTGAGTACAACGCAGACCTGAACCCATGAATCTGTAGTAGTCACGAGAAAGAAGAAAGGGAATAGCTTCAAACAACTACGGATGGATATATGAGTGTAAAAGTTAGGGGGACAGAAAGAAGAACTGCAAAACCAAAACAAACCGGTGCTGATCTGATGGGCAGTCTCAGGAACCTCAACGTCGAAAACTTTTACAGGCCTATTGTTAATATATACTCCATCATCTCTGTCAGTTCCTTCCATGCTCTTACTTTTATGTTCTAACATCTTTCTTTGAGCTTACACCATTAAAGTGAAGCTCTATAGCTCTTCATTTATATTATATTTATCACTGCCAGTGTTTTACTTTTACTTACCTAAAGAATTTTATCATTAATTTTGTATAATACCATAAAAAATATAATTTTGTACAAATTCTATTTAATTATATGTCAAAATAATTGAGCTTGGTAATTCTCTCTTGAATGTATCATTGGGTTTATATTTATGGGTTTTTTATGAAGGGTAAGCTTGACCCATATTTTGCAATGCACAGAAAACCTTATTATTAGCCAACTTTAAATACAGTCGCTCCATTAAGAACTGTACGGATTTTTAATCAGGGTTCATAATAGCAGTAGTCAATCTTCTGAGTCTTTATCCCTTCAATTTTCAGAAAAACAATAGATTCAATTATTCCTCAATTTTTAAGTATTTATTTATCTTATTATTGAATATAACATGTTACAATTTTATGATTAATTAATTCTATGAAATTAATCTGTTATTCTTCATTACCACCTCGCTCTGTGGTCATAGTCATTTGACTGGTGAAAATTGTCTGAGTAGATGGTAAAAAAAGTTGGAAATGTATGCTCATTCTTCAGACACATCGCACGAACAATGAGGACCATCCATGGCATAGAACAAAAATTTTAAGGAAATTCACCATTCGTAACTTTGCTAATCTCTGCCAAGGTGTAGAACTTTCCCTTGTACCAAGTTCATGCTTAATTTTTTTTTAAAAAAAAGACCACCAGCACTTGAAAACCAGCTTAGCTGAAGAATCGAAGTCTTCAACAACTTAATCAAACATAAATAGATATATATTCACGTAATTTCGTAGAAAAAGGAATTTTCACACTAATCAATCAACAAGAGGTTTGGTTATTGCAGCAATGAAAGCCAAAAGATGACGCAGTGACTTTGCATTGTAGGGTAGAAATGGCAGTGTAGGACCATTGAGATTTGTGAACACATAAACTGTGTCAGGATAACGCCAAAATTGAATTCCAAGATTTTCGGTGACAGGTCTATGTCAGAGAGAGGAAGCTCTTTTCTTGAATCATAAAAATAAAAAATAAAAACAGTGTATATATTTCATTGGTTTTATGAGGCAGGCAGGGTAGAGTAGTAAAGAACTACAAGACATATAAAATGAATTACTACCTTCCAAACCCTCTTCTTTTTCTTGGGTCATTACTCAAATTGCAATCAAACAATTTAAATCCGCTAAGAATTTTCAACCTCGCATCAAGCTCATAATTCATTAGGCTTGAGTGTAAATACAAAACTTTAGTTATCAAATATACGTAATAATTTGGTAATTATATATTTCAAATAGGTTATTTATAATTTTAATATATGCATATATTTATTTATATAGAGGATGAACTTGAAACGAAGAACAAATGATGAACACAAGAATCAATATCAATGGAGTTTCAGTGGTTGGAAAAATGACAAATTCGATTCACAAGAGGTGAGGTTAAAAGAAAGAAAAGAATAGAAGAAGAAGGCGACAATTAGCCAGTGGATACGGATTTGCGAATTGAAGAACGCAGGACAAGATGTGTTAATACGGAGAAGAAAGATAACGAAGTTTCGACATCAAAATATTAATACAAGTACAGACAAGTGGGACAATGTAATAATTTCTCCGGGACGAAGCAGTAAATGAGTTCAGAAATTTTAACAAAAAGAGCCGCAGCGAGCCACTCGTCACCGTTGAATGTTATAGACACACCAAATCTCTGGCTCCGCCCTCTGTTTTGGGAAATGGGAGCAAAGAAGAGATGGAAACTTATAAGCTCACCGTCCAGTCATTTTAAACAATTAAAATATTCTTAGAATAAAAAAAGGTCCCAAATTGATTGGACTTGAGAACAGAGGGTCTCAATTATAAGAAGATAATTTTATGTCATCCAACAAATTCCTGCTTGAGCCGGATGCATTCTTTGCGAGAGACAAAGCTCTGATCTCAGGTTAACAAACATTGCTTTAGTTAACAAGAAATTGGATCTCGCTAGCTATAGTTTGGTGGGAATAATCCGATTTCAAATTCTTAATGATGATATAATTGAGGGTTTAAAGAATAATGAAATCTCCATATTTGGATCAAAGAAAGATTATGTTAAAATACAGATGGTAAAACAAGAGAACCACTATTATTAACTTGGAATTTGGAATTAAAGCTGAATGGAACCCCGTCAATCTAACCTCCAAAAACCTGGTAATTTTTGGAATCTATAACAATCAGCCTGACAGAAGCAATTATGGCAGCAACTGAAAAAAGTCCAAAGATTATAACATTAAACCAATGCCATATCTTCAGTATCCGACCGAGGTCCCCCTTCGCCGTCAAGTACATGTGGTTCGGAATTACGAAGGTAAGAGGGATGACGCAAATGGATCCGATGAGTCCGATGAAGTCTCCGATGAAGGGTAGAAGGGCTGCTATGAGTGAGCTAATGATTAAGTAGCTACCTCTTATCTTGATTCTAAATGACAGATTCCGAATTAGCATTGCGCCTCCTTTGACCTCATATTTGGTGTCAAAGTACTCGTATGATGGACATGCCATTATCTACAAGAAGAATCATAAATTGTTAGATACCTTTCTTTTCTCTTTTATCTGTTTTTTGGACAGGGCAGGTTTTTACGTGAAAATTAATGATTGCTTGTAGGAAAGCGGCAACATTGGCGAGTGCTTTTGCCCAACTAGGACCGCTAGCGTTATGAAGCAAATAGGAAGATGCTTCAGATCCATAAGCCCAATACCCAACAAGAACTACTGCATAAATTGGTACAACTCCAGCAGTGAACTGCAAATATAACGCTTTCATCATGTTTTCCAGGACAGGAGCTCTTAGAGTTGCCTGTTGCAAGCAAAGTCCAGCAAAATTTGTGTTAGTTCGTGTAAAAACCGGTGAAGCGATAAAGAAGCAATATCATCTACTTTTTATTTAACTTATTAACTACAAGTCGATCTATTCTACTTCTTATTATTACTTTAATTTACAAAAATACAATCCAAAACTTAATTGAACTGAATTTATATTAAAGTTTAGAGATAATTAAATTGAACTTAACCTACAAATTCTGTTACTTTTTGTGGGTTTACCTGTATCTCCGGAATCATAGCAGTATTAAGTGGAACAAATAAGTTGGACATAGACCCAACTGTCATGAAGATCATTCCTAACTGTGTTCCAGGGATGCTATAATCCCTAGCTGGTGCCCGGACGCCTACAAAAAGCATACGTACCAATTTCAAGTTAACACTATGTCAGCTTCTAAAATTAGTAATCCAAGCTTTCTATAGTGGCAGACTTTATTAACAAAAACGAAAATATTCCAAATCCACTTGAGAAAAAGATAACCATCTTGCCAGAATTTTCCTTGATAAAAAATTGAGAATCTACGCAAAAATTTACAAGAATCTGATCCAAGAAATGTGCAAAGTGAACTACCATCTCTGATGCAGATTGCAATGGTTACAACAACATATATCGCAGTAAGGAAAGCTGAGAGGCGCAACCAATTTGCTAGAGCTGACAAATGAGGAACCATAATAGCAAATACGAAACATGCAAACCCTGCAATGATGTTGCAGTACGGGAGCTTCAAAGCATTTCCATCAGCCAAAACAGTACATACACCCTGGAAGTCCCAAGCAATTTTGATTAGAAAAAACTTTTTTAATCAGTCAATTAATATATGAAGATATGCAATTTTTTTAGTTCTTTCTACCTGAATAGCTGAACCAGCCAGAATTATGAATCCAATATTGGCCATGAAAAGGAAAAGATACTGCAGAATCCAAATGATATAATAACCCTTCTCACCTGTAACATAAGTTATGAGAATCCACGATAATGTAATGCTTAAAAACTCCCTAATGTATCTGTCTCACTCGTACCGTAAATATACCCGGCAAGATCTCTGTATCTAATGTGCCTCCTTCCACCAAGTTCATGGAGTTTTGCAGGAAGAGCGTTTGCATAGAGTGAAATTGCAGTAGCTACAAGTATACCTATAACACCCCCTATCCAACCCAAGTGAACCATAATTGCCTGAGAATAACCCAATATATAAGCACTGTTGATACATGTACTAAGAACAGCACACCCATGGATCCAGGAATCTGCAGAACTCCAACAAAAAATAAACCAATCACCATCAGAACACTTGTCTTAGTTACTCAACGTAATTCGGAAGAACATGTAACCACCTGGAAATCAGCTTTTGAACAAGAAGACAAAAGAACATAAATACGAGGTTCTCTGCAAACTGAGGAAGTAGAAACAACCCAGTTTTAGGAATCGAGAAAAAGACCAAACCTTCGCTAGTTTGGTGTGCACTCTTGGAAGCATCACCACGAAACTGCTTCTCATGGTTATTCGCTGTTAAAGGCAGAGACTTATTAACACCTGCTTCTAAATTCACTTCATCCATAACTGGTTGCGCTTGATCTTTTTCTCTAGCACCAAGCAAGAGCGGAAAGTTGACTGTCTGATCGTCTAAATTTATTGTTACTGCCATTGCCAATGCTCACTTCTCTTATATATACGAAACTTTCCGACACAAACTCAGAATAAGATCCAATCGGCCACTACGAAGCAACTTTTCCCACAGGCTCTACAAACCATCCGAATTTGAACTTTTTCTTTGTATGGTGATCGTGGCGTTTCGCTCTGTTCCTCGAGCGTATCCGATTCTCGACGACGAATCTACGACTTAAATTTGGTCCTGAGGTTGGCCGGGATTTATGCCTCTATCTGTCCAATTATGGGGCTATCGTCTTCTTTGTTCATATTCTCTATAAGATGAAACATGGATGGATGCGTCTGCATTTAGCCGTGCATCTGAGATATTGAAGATAATGCTAAACTGGACAGCCATGTCACTGTTTGTGCAGTAGAAAACGTCGCACCATGGACTGAAAAGCCAAATCAAGAAGCCCTTTTTTGCTATAAAATATAAATGTGGGTAATATCGGATAAAAGTTTCGATTTTTCTATTTTAAAGAAACAAAAGGAGTTCTTTGAATTCTTCTTCGCCATCATAAAAAATTAAAATATCACTATCTGCTGTTTAAGACTTTAACTTTCTTTCTAAGATGCTGATCAAAAGAAACCGTTCTTACTTTATAGTCCTAAATCATAGAGTCAAGACGCCAATCCTCCAACCCTTTTTTCCCTGTAAAATATGGGTATTGGAATTAAAGCTCCGGTTTTTTCCTTTTAAAGTAACAAAAGGACTTCTTTTACTTCTTCTTCATCACCCAATATCATTAAAATATGACTTGTCAAAAGAAACTGTTCTTATTATAGTGTCAAATGATAAACTAGTCAATACACCTACCCGCCAACCCTAACTAGTAATAATGACAACGAACAAGATTCCCTAACTCTAACTTGAATTCCATATTTTTTTATAATCTAATTCAATCCTAAATCATGTAAGGTATGAATGAAGGCTCGATGGATTGGCCGTTGAATATCAACTCATTCAAAATTTAAATTTACAACGTGCTTAAAAATTTTAAAATTTATTTTTTGAATCAATTTATTAAAAGTACACATTTTTATATTTCTTAAAGATAAATCAAACATTAAGAATTCATATAAAATATAAATGTTTTGAATTCAGGATTAGTTCAACTTATACTTTTCTATAAGAACAAGTTGGGAGGAAATATCTTTTTATATTGGGAATGTTATTTTTCCATTCCCACAAAACTTGGAAAAAACATGTATTAGACATATCTAACGAAGACCAGTTCTCGTCTTAATTTTTAATCTCCATCACAGTATCATCTACTTAATTGTCTGATCATATTACTGTTGATGACAATATGTTTTATAAATAATTCGTAAGAGTGGTTGAAATTGATTGGAGTGGGATCACACTATAATTTAGAGCCAACAAAAAATCCTATCGCCCGCCCTTGGAGATATTTTGTGTTATGATATACTGATATAGTTCCAAGTTTAGGCTTAGAAAACGAGGATGTCGGAGAAGAATGAAAGTTTGAGGATAAGATCCTTCTAATATTAAGGAGTTTTATTTTATCTCATAAATTTTAGCTATTTATTTATATAAATTTTGTATTTATTTATACAAAATTTATGCAAAATTTACATAAATAAATGATGAAGATTTATTAGACATAATAAAATATCGTAAAATTAGATAGAAAATTTTGACTCAAATCTTGAGGACACCAAACTAAAATAAAAGTAACACCATAAAATAAGACACCTTAAGCTTGACCATTCGGGATACATCAAGATGGTTACTGTGGCTTCATATATTCTAGTTTGGTGTTACTTTTATTGGAACTTGTTTAGCTTTATTTTTTTGTTTTTACTTTTTTATCTTCGAATTTAATTAAGAAATTCATATCAAATAATAAGAATTAATTTGATTTTTTGTTTAGTTATTCACATAATTTGTTTTTATTATTTATTAAATATATTATTATTAATATGATGCAATTACTTAATAATATGTTTAAAGTTTAAAATATCCTACAATTGCATAATATTCAAAATTCTATGAAATAATTTTTAAAAATATAAAACATTTATTTACAAATTTTAATAATGAAAAATATATTAATAAATAATATTTGTTTACAAACAAACTTTTGCTTATCTAATTATTAATTTTAAATCAATTATAGTAAATCTTGCTAACATTTTTACTTAATGCATGTTATACATATTTCATTTGATTATTATTAATTAATAAAAAATCATTATATTGATAATCAATATTCACGACCAAACAAATTTTAAAAACTAGAAATTGGAATTAATAACCACCAAAATAAAAATCAGCTGAACTAAAGTTAATTGTTAACATTTTACCTTTTTTCTTTTTTTTAATTATATATAGAAGATTG
This sequence comes from Erythroxylum carthagenense, assembly GCA_026413575.1. Taxonomy (NCBI): domain Eukaryota; kingdom Viridiplantae; phylum Streptophyta; class Magnoliopsida; order Malpighiales; family Erythroxylaceae; genus Erythroxylum; species Erythroxylum carthagenense. The sequence continues at coordinate 67,090,341 of JANZLD010000003.1, forward strand.
TGTTTCAACTTTAAACATCCTATCTAAACCTGTATACAAATGGTTGATTTAGCCGTTTTGGTGAAAGTTCTCATCCTTTTAGCTTCTCAACTAAAACATAAAAGATATATATATACCAAGCTAAATTTGGAGCAATTTTGTGATAGTGGAACTAACCAGCAAAAAGCATTAAAGCAGCAGTACAATATAGTTATAATTCAGTAGTTATTCTAGACACTTTCTAAATCTGAAAAAAATCCGAGATTATTTGTATTCCTCGAAAACTCCTCACCCACATTATCATGGGTTACGGGCAAACATTTTACCAGAGATTACTAGTATATCAATCTACCCTTATGTAATTCTTATTGAAGCATATACTCGATGGTGATTGCAGAGTGGATGATTTCAAAACAGACTCCTCATTCATTAGATAGAAGATAGAGAAGATCACCAAGATTTTTGGATCCGTTGTCAAACTTGTTCCAAAAACTCGAATCGAATCAATATATCAATATCGATTCGATATATATATATATATATCCTTTCTGTTTTAGTTGAGAAACTGAAAGGATGAGAACTTTCACCAAAATGGCAAAATCAACCATTTGTATATAGGTTCAGATCAGATGTTTAAAGTTGAAGCACAATCTTCCGACATTTCCTTGCACATCATGCAAGACTGCCCCAGAGCTCGCAATATATGGCGCACTTTTCCGCTGCATGACATCTCTCTGGCATTTTTCTCTATGAATGCCCAAGACTGGCTTCACACGAACCTTCACCAGCACCGACATCTTAACGACATAGACTGGAATATCATCTTCGGGACTGCTTGACGGTTTTTGTGGACCTGGAAGAACAAAGCGCTCTTTGACACCCATGCTTCCTGGCCGACATCCCCAGCTACAAGTATATTAGCCTTTGTCGACCAGATACAACAAGCTACGGCCAGTTTCAACATAACCGTTCCTGGACATCGCCCCCAGCATGAGCAATTTATTGATTGGTGTAAACCAAACATTGGATGGGTGAAACTCAACACGAACGGAACATGCAAAAGCTCCCCCCTTCGCCTCAGAAGGCGGCCTCATCTGAGACAGCGTCGGGGATTGGCAGGGTGGTTTTGTTTAGAATTTAGGATGGTGTTCCCCACTAGCCGTTGAACTCTGGGGCGTCTTATCCGAGCTCACCCTAACCTGGGATCTCGGCTTTTGCAAGGTGAAATTAGAATTGGACTCTCAAGTCGCGGCTAGTCTTCTATTTGACTCCGCCAAGCGCACTACTTCCCTAGACCCTCTCATCATCGACATCAACGAGTTCTTCAATCGCAACTAGGTCGTCCGACTTTGTCATATATATCGGGAGGGCAATAGCTGTGTCGACTGGCTCGCCAATTTTGTTGCATGTTGTGACTTAGGAATTACCACTCTTGTAAATGCCCTCTCCAATTTTGCTGCATGTTGTGATTCTTACAACCTTCCTAGACTAGTTACATAATTTATACTGTTATTTTTCGATTAATAAAAAAAAAACACAATCCTCCAAATTGATTACTTATAAAATAGATCAGCCTGATGTCAGATTTCCATGAAACAAGTTATTAAAAATGAATGAAGATGAAAAATGATAATAATGCCTGATTAGGCCATCTCCAACCAAGGCACCAAAACACCAAATTTGGTGTTTTGGTGCAAAAAATTCATTCCAAGGAAGACACTAAATTTTGACACCAAAATAGTGTAATGAATAGTAAATTTGGTGTGTTATTATTCAATATTGCATCATTTTGGTGTGAATATTTGGTGTATTCCTTTGAGTGAGTTTTTTACACCAAAATACTAAATTCATGCACCAAAAAGTTGTAAAAAGACAACTTTATCTATTTTCTTAAACATATTCCTTTTATGTCTTTTTTCATAAATTTATTTATTTACATAATTTATTAAGTAATTAAATTTAAAATATATATTATTTTACATAAAATATATAATTACAAAGTATATATTAAAGAATAAATTATTTTACACAATATTTGTAAATAATATTAATTTAATATAAGTATATATTAATTAAGCTAGAACAATGATTTTATTTTAATTTTTAATTAATAAATATAAATTAATTTAGTTAATAACTAAATTATTGTGGTTGTATAAATATAAATTAATTTAGTTAATAACTAAATTATTGTGGTATATTCTTTGAAAAAATTTTGGTGTATAATAATTAGAGTAACATTAAATTTGATGTAAAAAGATTCCTAAAATACTATTTTTACACTAAATTTGGTATAAAAAATTGGTGTAATAGTTAGAAGATGGCCTTAAGGATTACACGAGGGAATTTTGTAGCTCGCTCGATATATTCATCTGTCAGCTGTCAGATCTATTATCGCTTTTGTATAAATATTCCGTTCAAGAGAGAGAGACCTGGAGCGCTAAGCTAAAATAAATATCAGAACGAATGATTCTTACGCCCTTATCTTCAAACTATTGTCATGTCTCAGATTCCATTTCCATCACCCTTCTTTTTTAATTAAACTAATTAAATAATTTATTTAATAAATTTTTCTTTGTATAAAATATTTTTTAATAAAACTACAAAAGAAAGACCATAATATTGGTAGATATAAGTAACTATTAAAATTATAAATATTATTTTGACAAAATAAAAATAATCACTTATTAGTGAATTTAAGTTGTTAAATTCTCAGGTTATGAGTTCATATACAATGGACGTAAATTTAATATCATATTAAACATTACTTCACAACTGTCGTTGTTGTTAAGCAAATAGGACGATGTTGATGATCCATATGCCCACCCACCAAGAATAATTGCACATATACATGATTGGGATGTTCAATTATAAACTCAAACAAATTATAGAATCAAGTATTTTATTGTACCTAAAATTCTTGATTAATTATTATTTTTTAAATTGAAATAAGTCACCGAACGCTAACAAAGATAAAAGAAAGAATGTCAAAATAAGGCCTTTTTAAGTATAGGTAATAGAAGAAGTTCCAAAAGCAATCTAATTATGCGATCGTGATTCTTCACTGATTAAGCTTAAGAGAGTCTTTTGGAGAAGTTCGTTAATCATGCGATAGTGATTCTTCACTGATTAAGCTTAAGTGAGTCTTCTGGGAAAGTTCCTTATTCTGGATAGCGTGTACGCAACTCATATACTAATCCTAGAAAGAAAGCGAGATGTCAGAATATGATTATCCTTTTTTTGTTTTCTCCATTTCCGCTTCGAAAATATAGTTGGTATTTTAGTTTTGACCTGATTTATCTCAAATTAATAAAAAAAATGACTGAATTAATAAAATTTAAAACTAACTTAAAATAAAAAAATAAAAACTTAAAATTAGAATAAATTTGATAATTTAAATTTAATATTAGACTCAAATTTATTTAAAAATTTTAAACATAATCCAACGAATCAAAACCCAAGTTGATATTACGAGGAAGTGCCTAGCATTGGTTGTTAGATTCTCTTGTCGTATTCATATTATTAAGCGTTACATCTTTCTATTCATTGTGAATAAGACATCCTTTCATTTTCAACACCTAACCAAGAGTCAGAAGCCCAATTAGACGAACCTACTGCAACCCAAAAAGTTCTTTTAAAAGTTGGCTCCTGGACATGAAACAAAGACTAAAAGTTTGATCAGTCCAAATTTAGATTTTCATATTGGATTGGCCGACCATGTGAAGAATTGGATTACTTTGACTTAAATTTAGATATTCAAACTCCACCTACCAACCTCTTATGATTTTTTTTTTTAATTGACTAAATATGACAAGTTGTTTTCTTTGCTTTTTAAAACTTCAATTACTGAAAATTTAAAATCCCATGAATCAATATCCAAATATCTTGTAATCTTTAGAATGCATTACAATGAGCCTCACAGATTCAACTGTTGCAGCAACTGATACAACTCCAAAGAATATGACATTAAGCCAATGCCATAGCTTCTGCAGAGAACTTAGCTTATTCTTCTTAGACATCACGTAGAGGCGATGAGGGATAACAAACGTAAGAGGAAGGACACACACCGACCCAATGAGCCCGATGAAGTCTCCCATAAATGGTAGCAGAGCTGCAATCACCGTACTAACAGCCGAATAGCTACCTCTTAACCCAACTCTAAGTGACAACTTCTGAAGTCTCAATCCACTTACTTTAGGCCCAAAAGTAGTATCCAAGAACTCATACGATGGACATGCAAATATCTACAAGAAGTTATAACCAGAGTCAGCCTTTTTTTTTTTTGAAGAAAACTGTATTCTAATTCTGAAGAAAAAATCACAGATTTCGAATAGATCGTACATGAAAAGAAATGATTGATTGAAGAAATGCAGATATATTGGCAAGTGCCTTTGCCCAAACTGGACCACTCGCATTATCAAGCAAATAGGAAGATACTGATGATCCATAAGCCCAATACCCAAAAAGCATAACAGCAAACATTGGTAAATCTCCAATCGTGAACTGCACACAAAATGCCTTCATCATGTTCCCAACTACAGGAGCTCTTACAGTTGCCTGTTACAAGTCAATCAAGAAAATAATATTAAGTTAATCAAAAGCATAAACAGATGAATAGTTTGATAAATTTGGATCTGTAAGGTACCTGTATCTCAGGAATCATCCCACTATTAAATGGAACAAACAAGTTAGAAATTGCCCTAATTGTCAAAAAGATATTTCCTAGTGATGCTCCTGGGACACTATAGTCCCTAGCTGATGAATTGATTCCTACAATTTATAATTTTTCCACTCATAATAAGAACCCAATCAGATTTTTACAAGCATTAAATAATTTAAACACGAGGAATTCACCGTCTTTGATGGAGACCGTGATTGCTACAATGATATATATCAAGGATAGGACAGCTGACAACCCTAACCACGCTCCTAAAGCTGACAAATGGGGAACCATAATAGCAAATAAGAAACATACAAGCCCAGCGATGAGATTGCAGTATGAGAGCTTCAGAGCATTCTCATCACTGAACAGACCATAGACATCCTGCATCATATGCACATGCACATGCAATTAGAAAACAACTTGAAGACTACTTCAATGAGCCAAGTGTTAAAGATTCATTTCACCTTAATGGCTGAACCACCTAGAATGATGAATCCAATGTTGAACATGAACAGATTAAGGTATTGCAGTATCCAAACGGTATAGAAATATTTCTTACCTGTAATCAAAGTTTCCCCCATAAAACAGTCATAAACAAAAGATAACTTGTTCCAGTATGAAACTTGGAGAAATTGGTATTGGTAATGATTTCAGCTGTTTCACTCTTTAACTCATACCATAAATATACCCAGCAAGATCTCTGTATCTGATGTGCCTCGTTCCACCAACTTCATGGATCTTGGCAACAAGAGAACTTGCATATAACGAAAGTGCAGTGGCTGCAATTAAACCAACGACACCAGCTATCCAACCCAAATGAACCATAATCGCATCAGAATAACCCAGTACATAAGCACTGTTTATACCAGTCGTCAGGACGAAACAGACTTGGACCCATGAATCTGTCAAAACAAAAATCACCCTTCGACTATTCAAACATCAAGGCCAAATGGGTAATTGGGTGTAAATAGAGAAAGAAGAAGGTTTCGACCAAGTGTGGCCCCTGAATGATTCAAGACTATCTGCATGGTTTTGCTTTTCCAGAGAATGAGTCAAAAATAACTCCAAAATTCTGCATTTGCTGATGAGCCAATCCAGAAACTTCCATCTTCCACCTAAATTGAAAGGTAAAGAACAGAGTAGAACAATAAGAGGAAGTAAAGATCAAACCTTTGCCAATCTCATGGGCAGTCCTTGGAACTTCAGTGAACTGCTGGTCATGAAGTGAAGTTGAAGCCCCAGAGTTCCCTACGCCGCCTTTGCTCGTTGGGGGGTACTCGTACTTGTGGGGTAATTGGAGTGGGATCATAATTTACAATCGATAAAAGCTCTTGTATGTTCCTGGAGATATTATGTATTGTGCTATGATATATTGATATAGCTCCCTCCAAGTTTCAGCTTAGAGACTAAGATGCTGGAGAAGAGTTAAATGCCTGATTCAGGATATATCGAGATGGTTAGTATGGCTTTATACTCTAGTTGGGTGTTACTTTTACTTCAACTTGTTTAGCTTATTTTTCTTTTCAATTTATTTATTAATATAGTGATATATTAATAAATAAAAATAAATCACTATATTGATAATCAATATTCACAGCTTATTAATTCTTTTCAAATCAATAAAATAGTGAATTATTCTAAAAAAAGTACATAAAATTGTTTGTTATTTTAAAAATTGAACCGATTTTACAGTAAAAATCTTAAACTAATCAATATTTTTAATTTAGTTTAATAATTTTTATTAATTAATTTATCAGATTTTAAAAATTAAAATAAACAGATTAATTTTTTTGCTAATTTTTATTTTTAATTAAACTTTAAAATTTTTAATAATCAAGGATCTTAACAGCTTTTTTCGCACTTGTTCACTTCTCTCTCCCTCGTTACCTCTTCACGACATTGACGGTGGCACTGGTCAATCTTCCACCGCGGACTCTTGGGTCCGTATCACCCACACACGGCCAAAATCTGGTGTTGCAGGACATGCAGGCTGACAAGTGTAGACTCTAGTGCTCAGCCTCGTATAAACCTTATTTTGTTCCATGTCGCTTAGCCACTTCCCAGAAATGGCAGGTTACTGCACTAGAAAGGACGAAACTCGTATCACATGTTGCGGTAAGCTCAATTGGAAGAACTTTTCTTGGTCCTCTCTCGTTTGGCTAAAATCGAAATGTGGTTTATTATAAATATAGATAGGAGGGTTATATTTACCTTCCGTATCAGAAAATACAAATAAAATCATAAATATAACGCCGAATGTAGAAGGTCCAAATGAATCTTTATTAAGCCTTGCATAGATAACTTCACCATTCCATCTTTTAATGTCTTTAGAATCAAAAGAGTGGTTGTATGAAAATAGTATAATGAGACGTATGGAATATTTTTTGATAATTAGTGATCTATTCAGTAGGCACTAACTTTTCAAGCTCTATAGCTGATAAATATTTCAAAATCTGGATGATAATAATCTGATCATTTAAGTGATTAGCAACCATATAAAGAGCATCCGAAGTAAAATTTAAAAAGTTGAAGATTTGCCTATCGGAAAACCAGTTGATCAAACAAGAGGCTTATTGTCTAAGATGTAGATGGTATAGTTTAGGGTAGACAGGTTCTGAGCTGAGGAGCAACCTCAAAGTAGACAACCATTACCTACCCCGTATTACTGCGCTAGGAGCTTGACAAAGATGGGCACACTTATACTACTCCCTTGATGGTTTTGTTTGGTTGCATACAAGGTTTTCTAGGCGGGTTCTAACTATAGGAAGATATCTTTAAGTCATTCACATTTAAATTAATTTTCGTTCGAATCAGATAGGTCCTTTACGAGAAGCAAAATTTTGATCTCAGATTTTAAACGACTGCATATATGAAGAAGGTTCGAACCCACGATCTCACTTACGTCAAAAGAGCCTCTTATCAACTCTCCTGAGCCATGTGGTTACTCCCTTGAATTTTTTATTCATCAGTCTGCTCATAAAGAGAACGATATGTGTTTTGATCACTGTGATAATATGTTTATAGGCTTAACAAACAGCATTGCCGATATGATGAATGAGGACGGTGTTTCTTGCATTACATAGAAAGAACTATGAATCTAAAGACTTGCTCATCCTTTTCAATACCATTCTAGCTTCAGATTTCTTCTATCTTGAAAGTAAGATTTGGAGAATCAGTTGCCAGACTTTTCTCCTTTTCATCTAGCACGTGAAACTTAATGGTTGCATTCTTCTACAGGCTCTCAGAAGTAGCACTCACTGATTGCTCAGATTACCTGAAAGCAGAAGAAAAAAACCTATGTCCAGAAGTGTGTCCTTTCTCTTCGACAATGCAAACAATATATTTCGTCCTACGAAAATGGAACCGGCAATGTTTCTTGTCTTCGAACACACTTGAGTCGAAAAAGAGACACGTAAAACAGCCAATGCACTCCCGTGGAATAGAAATATTTTGTTGAAACTTACCACAAGATCACCCCAGAAGGCTCACAAAGATCCGTTCCAAGCCAGGCCAGCATCTCTGCGAGATGATGAACATCACTTATTATAAACATGATTAAGATATGGAGACAATATGAGGGCAAAAGAATGGAACTTACTACCTGGTACTTCCAACACAGGAAGCTTCATCGTATGGTTCGCCAGTTCATTTACTTATTCAAGAATTAAGTAGCGGTTCCAGTACCAACAAGAATCAAATTGCAAATCCTTTATGATATAGATTGCTAGAACTTGACGTCTGATGCTTCAAATTGTCACGAACAGAAATAGATTTATCAAATCCCGGAGCAACTTCCAATTTTTGAGACAGACCTAGATCACTTGCACTTGCGACCTCATTCCAACCACTCCAGTGCCCACTTACGCGTGCAAGGTTCTAAGCTGCTGAGCTTTAAGTTGTGCAAGCAAGGATGGGTTACCAAAGCAGACCAACCCAAAAAACTTGGTGATGTAATGCCAGATGCATCATCTGGGGAAGATATTTTACTTCTAAAATAGTTTGGGAAACTTGGATTCTGGTGTGCAGAAACTGATTGCTGCATCTGCGTCTGAAACTCTACATTGTTTAACGTATTATTCATCTAACTATGATCTGGTTTTAACTTTTTCTAAATGTTAGATTTCAACTTTAACGCTTCAAATTAAGGTTCAACTTAAATTTTAATGTAAACGTATACTTTTAGCTATCTATTTAACTTCTACTCTGAAGTTTAAAATATTCATAATATATTTCATTTCAAGAAATAATTTAAAATAAATATAAGAATGAATAATTCTTTTGAACCTTATCTTCAAACTATTATCATGAATCAACCTCATTATCTTTATATCATTTTGAGCTCCAAATTTCTTGAGTCTTTTAAAAAATTAAACTAATTAAATAATTCATTAGATAAAAATTTAATTTTATAAAATATTTTTAATAATATTCACTAATCATGAGTTGCATGATTTTTTTCCCTTTTTTAAAATGAAAAATTCTATTAAATAATAATGATCGCTTATTAGTAATCTAATTACGCTATTGAAGTTGTTAAATTCTCATCATGTTCGAATAATAGTAAAGAGTTAGGAAGAGTTTATATAAATATAGACGAACTAATGTGCAATCTAATACTTAAGTATTTAACTTAAGATATAAGATAAAAAAAATCTAATATCATATTAAAGTCAATACTATTTCAATTAACATGATTCAATATGCAAAGTGACAAAGCAAGAGGAGATATATTAGACTGTACATGGGAATATATTAATGACTACTTAACAACTGTCATTGTTGTTAAGTAAATAGGATGATGCTGATGATCCATATGCCCACCCAACAAGAAAATTGCACATATACATGATTGTGATGTTACGGCTCTTTTAAATTGTCACAATTAAGAAGAAAAGAAAGATAGGGATAAAGTATAGGTAATAGAAGAAGTTCCAAAAGCATTCCAATTATGCTATTGTGATTCTTCACTAATTAAGATTAAGTGAGTCTTTTGGAGAAGTTTCTTATTCTTGATAGCGTATACACAACCCCTTGACCACTAAAAAAGCTATCATTGCTCTCAGTGCTCACGAACTTCATGGCGAGGTATGAGTGTGGACACTACATAATTTACAAGAACATTAATTATGTTATCATCATCAAACCAACGGTTATTCTTTGTCCACATTGCATAGACAAATTGTCATGTCCATTTATTTTTGTCAACTTATCATCAAGTTATCTGCTGTCTTCATGATCATGATCATTATTATCAACTAACTAGAACTTCTGTTTAGTTATAGTGGCAATTAATGACAAAGTCAAGGAATATAAGAAGATTTGTAAGAATAACAAGTAGCTGTATCTTTCTCTTGTTAAGATTTCGGTGCAGTAGTAGCTGTATCTTCTCTTGATAAGATTTCAGTGGAGTAATACCTGGTAGTGGAATAGGCTCAAGGACACTACATATTTTTAATCCATATTAGACATTCATAACCTTTACACTGATTTATGTATTCGATTTTTTAATTCAAATATATGGAATATTTCATGTTTTTTCTTTAACGAGATAATGACATAAAATCAAGGATAGTTTTCAATTTAAATACTAACGTATCTTAATTTTTAATTAAGTTGACATAAACACAGCCATTGGTATGTTTCTTATTTGTTGTTAGATTCTCTTATCTTATTCATATTACTTCTTTCTATTTATTGTGAGTAAGAAATCCTTCCATTCTCACCAACTAACCAATAGTCAACAATTTTAATATACAACCCCTAAAGTTGTTTAAAAGTCGGCTCTTACTCAACATATATGAAACCATGAGATTAAGTTTGATTAGTTAAAGTTTAGTTTTTCAGATTTGTTTGGCTTTGAAATAGACATTTTTTTTACAGTTAAAAATCAAATTACTTTGACATAATCAGTTGACTTAAAATATATTTAATTAAATGTTGATTTGAAGTCAAATTTAAATATTTAAATTCGATCCACCTATATAAGAGAACATTGAACTTTGGAATTTGAGATTAGAAAACGATCAAATCCCATTAAGTTTTTGCATCATTCAATCTCCAAATATTTTGTAATTTTTAGAATGTATTACAATGAGCCTCAGAGATTCGACTGTTGCTGCAACTGATAAAGCTCCAAAGAATATGACATTAAGCCAATGCCACACCTTCTGCAGAGAACTTAGCTTATTCTCCTTAGCCATCATGTACAGGTGATGAGGGACAACAAATGTAAGAGGAATGACACACACAGACCCAATGAGCCCAATGAAGTCTCCTATAAATGGTAGAAGAGCTGCAATCACTGAACTAATAGCCAAGTAGCTACCTCTTAACCCAACTCTAAGTGACAGCTTCTGAAATCTCAAACCACTTGCTTTAGGCCCAAAAGTAGTATCCAAATACTCGTACGATGGACATGCATATATCTACAAGTATAACAAGAGTTAGCCATTTTTTGAAGAAAACTGTATTCTAATTCTAACAGATTTTGCATAGATCTTACATGAAAAGAAATGATTGATTGAAGAAATGCAGCAACATTGGCAAGTGCCTTTGCCCACACTGGACCACTCGCATTATCAAGCAAATAGGAAGACGTTGATGATCCATAAGCCCAATACCCACAAAACATAACAGCAAACATTGGTAAATTTCCAATTGTTAACTGCACATAAAGTGCCTTCAACATGTTCCCAACTATAGGAGCTCTTACAGTTGCCTGTTACAAGTCAATCAATAAAAAAAAAAGTAAGATAATGGACGGCATAAACAGATGGATTGTTTGATGAATTTGGATCTATAAGGTACCTGTATCTCAGGAATCATCCCAGTATTAAACGGAACAAACAAGTTGGAAATTGCCCCAATTGTCAAAAAGACTTTTACTACTGATGTTCCTGGAATAGTATAGTCCCTAACTGATGCATTGATTCCTACAATTCACAGTTTTTACACTCATAATAAGAACCAACTAGACCGGTACAAGCATCAAATTGTTAAAACACGAGGAATTCACCGTCTTTGATGGAGACCGCGATCGCTACAATGATATATATCGAGGATAGGACAGCTGACAGGCCTAACCACGCTCCTAGAGCTGACAAATGGGGAACCATAATAGCAAATAAGAAACATACAAGCCCTGTGATGAGATTGCAGTATGAGAGCTTCAGGGCGTTCTCATCACTGAATAGACTATAGACATCCTGCATCACATGTACGTGGAATTAGAAAAAGAACTCCAAGCACTACTTCAATGAGCCAAGTATTGCAGATTCATTTTACCTTAATGGCTGAACCACCTAGAATGATGAATCCAACGTTGAACATGAACAGATTAAGGTATTGCAGTATCCAAATGGTATAGAAACCTTTCTTACCTGCAATCAAAGTTTCCCCCATAAAACAGTCAGAAACAAAAGATAACTTGTTCCAGTATGAAACTTGGAGAAATTGGTATTGATAAATGATTTCTGCTGTTTAACTCTTTAGTTCATACCATAAATATACCCAGCAAGATCTCTGTATCTGATGTGCCTCTTTCCACCAATTTCATGGATCTTGGCAACAAGAGTATTTGCATATAAGGAAAGTGCAGTGGCTGCAATTAAACCAACTACACCAGCTATCCAACCCAGATGAACCATAATCGCCTCAGAATAACCCAGTACATAAGCACTGTTTATGCCAGTCGTCAGGACGAAACATACTTGGACCCATGAATCTGTCAAAACAAATTTTACCTTCATGGATGACCAAGTGTGGCCACTGAATGATCAAGACTATATGCATGATTTTGCTTTTTCCAAAGAATAAGTCATTCGCTGATGTTCCTCGGAGACTAAAAACATGTAATATACCGAATAACAGACAAAAACCAATAGTAAAACCCACCAAAACCAGTCTAAAAACTTCCATTTTCCACTATAAATTGAAAAGGTACAGAGCAGAGTAGAACAATAAGAAGTAAATATCAAACCTTTGCTAATCTCATGGGCAGTCCTTGGAACTTCAGTGAACTGCTGGTCATGCAATGAAGTTGAAGCCGCAGAGTTCCCTACGTGGTCTTCACTCGTTGGTGGGTACTCTTTGTAATCCTGATCTTCTCCTCTTTCATCAGCCAAACGGGTAACTTTCTGTATTTCTTGGTCTAAATTTCCTATGGCCTTCATTTCACAATCCTGATACAATGCCCTGTTTTCGTGTCACCGACTTGTTCTTGTTCTACAGGTCGAGTAGCTATCAAACACTCCTTTTGAGTCTGGAGCACCCATTTATCTTTTCAGACTATGGATCACTCAGCAACTAAGCCGTGTATTTGCAGCCATTGGTTTTCCTGTTGTCTTTTTATTTGTCGGAAAATTAATAATAGGAAGGTAAATTCATGTTGATAATTTTTTTTAACAAATGAAAGAGTGATATAATTATAGTCAAGACATTAGGCATACTGTCATATTACAACATGACCAAAAAAATCTCTAAATAAGGCCATTTAACGATGTGTAAAATAGAACAAGAAGAAACAGTTAGAGGTAACACTTATGTTTCATTTTCATGAACAAGCACATTCATCGTCTTTTGTTTATTAGAGACCTTTAATGTTTCATACGAAGACTACCTTATCTGGGAAAACCAAGTGTTTGGGATTTTTCTTACTGTTCTTTGCTGGTTCTTTTTTACAGTTTTAGACTGCACACGGGGATATTTGGGACTTGGGCTGTAGTTAATAGAGAATCACAATCCTCTGTCCCCTTGCTTGCCATATAGTCATCATTGGATTTTATCATTGTTGTTTGTTGTGCGTATTCCATCCTAGCCATAGAGGGCTTGGCAACAAGATTCTCAATTTTGCCAAGGGTTACTAATGGAGTCAGCATATTGACTCAATTCATCTGATAATGTTTCAAATAATGGGAAGTAAAGCCAATTGCTCCATTGTCCAGACTCTTCACGTTATCTACAATAATATCAGTAGAAATAATGTGCTCTGTCAAATTCAATGAATCTTTAGTTTTCTTTGTTTCTTCAAAATTTAGATCTCCATTATTAGTGACCAGTTGAGTATTATGCTTAGTTGATACCAACGTTGCAAATACCATATCGAACTTGATATTAGATTGAGTTCTGGTACAGTACTGTACTGGTATCGGTCAATACTGGGTACCGTTTTGAGTAAATTTTTAAATAGTCTATTTTCATATTGTATAATTGTATTGTATACTTTTAACTCTGTCTTAAAAAATCAAAATAATAAATAATAATTACAATTAATATGAAATAACAATAATTTTCAGATATTTCACATATAAATAATAACCACAATTTATATTAAAAAAGACATTCATCATCATACAAATACAAAATTAAGAACAATACAAAGTATTTAAAATATTACAATTTCAATTTTCATTATATAATAAATAGTAATTGTATCAAAACATCCAATAAAAAGAACAATAAATATCCTTAACTCTCAAATTATTACAATTTACAACAAGAATTCGTGATAAGGAAACAACCAAGTAGAATTAAAACATGAAACAAAACTTATATTATTTAGTTTACTATCAATTAAATATAAAATATAATTAATTAATTAAAATTAATTTTTACTAAATTTATAAATATCTTAATTTAATTTATATTTTCATTTCATTTATAAAATTAATTTAATGATTATTAATATTATATTATTCAATTTTCAAATATATAAATTCAAATAAAATTTGATTGAATAACTAAATATATAAAAATAATATTAGTTTATAGTTAAT
>JANZLD010000003.1:67104767-67121059 GCA_026413575.1 Erythroxylum carthagenense
ATATTTTTATTAATAATTTAGTAATAAATATTGTATAAAAGATTAAAATAATTTAAATAAAATAATTTATTTTTAAGTTTTATTTAATGTATATTTATTAATAATAATACAATTTTTAGTTTATTTTAAACTTAAAAATTAAAAAATCACAATAAAAGTTGAAATAAATAACTAATTAAAAAAATTTTGGAAAAAATAAGGGGGAAGGGAGGGAAGAGAGGGGCGCGAAATTTTAAATTTTTTTGAAAAATTTGCTAATAAGTCTCCATATTTGTCAAAATTTTCGATATCAACCAGTATTATAAATACTGTAGGTATCAGTTGGTATCAGACGAAACACACTGGTACCGACCAGTATTCATACCCAGTATATAAGTATCTCTATTTCCTACCGTTCTCTAGCCCGTACGGTATATACCGCCCAATACCAGCCATTATAAAACGAAATTCAAAACAGAGGTTGATACAAACTGCTTTTGGATCATAGAAACTACCCCAGTGGTTACTGTCTCATCAATCCTTGTTGACTGAGGTTGTACTTCAGTGACAAAGGGAGGATCCCCAACTTCCTCTCTTGATTTATCGATAAAAATTGAAGTCGTCTCAATTAATTCTTCCTGCCAACTAGTGTTAAAACCTCTACCTGTAGGGTGCCATTTTTTGTTAGCAAAGTTTGGCTTCCACGGATAAGAAATGTGAATATCAACACGTATTTTTCTCCCGTCTCTCTAAACTGATGCACAGGAAGGCTATTAGGTAAATCTGCATTCTTTTGCACATCAATATAGATTTTGGTATATCCAATTCGCTCCATTTTGGCCGTTTGGGAGTCCATATACACAGGTTTCTCGAAGGCACTGGCTAAGAAACTTAACCCCTCCATCGTCCAAAATTTCATTAGTAAATCATGAAATTAAACCCACAATGGCAGAACCTCAATCCCACTTCTATCAAGTTCCATACCTAGCCTCTATTGCTATTGAAATAATGGTTGGCCTCTAATGTATCATGGGCCTTATTCTACAATCTCCTTTAGAAATGTTTCATCAGTAAATTTGAAAAGGATGGTACTATCTTCATGTAACATCACATTCTTCAAACCTTTGTTTCCCCTTTAAACTCTCACCCACGCATTTACAGCCAGGAAAGCAAGTTGTTTAGTCCAGAAAAATCCTATGAGAGTGGTGGACAAGCTTGGATGCCAGCAACTAATAGCTCCAGAGGTGGAGATACAACCCCGTCTTTAATGTTGGAGTTATGTTCAAAGCAAGAAGAAAAATTGGAAGCAACTTTTGATACTGCGAGATACTATGTCAAGAAAACTTCAGTGCCTTTAAATAGGCAATACAAAACAAACGTTCACGTAAAGAAGAAAAATATTCAGCTTAAAAAATCTCAACTATTGGACTAATTCCTCTGGTGTGAAAATATCACAGGAAGACTTATTCAACATTAACTGTACCAGACACGTGAAAATTAAAAAAAACTCAACACTCTCCCTTCATTCTAGTGTTGAAAGTCATAGTTTGGCGCTAAATTCCTCATATTTTACTTGAGGTAGACTTTTTGTCAATAAGTCTGCAATTTGCTCATCACTACGACACTCTTCCAATTGAACCTCTTCTTTTGCATTAAGCTCCCTTATGAAGTGGTGCTTGATTTCGATGTGCTTGGTTCGGCTGTGGTGTACTGGGTTCTTTGCCAACATAACTACTAATTTGTTGTCACATTTTATGCTGGTAGCTTTAGTTTGTTCATGCCCCAAGTCACTGAGAATTCGTCTTAGCTACACTGCTTGACAGCTGGCTGCAGCAACTGCTACGTGTTTAGCTTATGTCGAGGATAAGGCTACTGTGGCCTGTTTCTTCGAACTCCAAGAAATGGTAGATGTACCCAAAACAAAACAACTGCCGGAAGTGCTTCTTTTGTCTTTCATAGAGCCGGCCCAATCGCTATCTGTGAATCCCTTAAGCCTGAAATCTTTAGTTTTGTAAAACCAAATTCCATAACCTTTCGTACCTGCTAAATAACGTAGAACTCTCTTTGCAGCTCCGAAATGATGCCTTGTTGGGCTATGCATGAATCGAGATAGAACACCAACAGTATAAGTAATATCCGGACGCGAATGAGTAAGATATATTAACCTTCCAACCAGACTTCTATAAATTCTTGCATCTGTCACTCCAGTTTCATCATTTGATTTCAGTTTCTCACTGATATTCATTGGTGTTGAAGCAATCTTACACCCCTGCATATTAAACTTTTTCAGTGTATCCTCCACATATTTTTTTTGTGACTTAAAAATTTCTTCCTGAGTTTGAATAATTTCTAGCCCTAGAAAATACTGCAATTCTCCAAAATCTGTCATGTCAAACATCTTTTTCATTGAAGCTTGAAACTCATGTATAATTTATAAGGATGAGCCAATATAGATCATATCATCCACATAAAGACTTACTATGAGCAAATTATTAGTACCTTGCCTTTTCACATAGAGCGTTGGTTCATGAAAGCTCCTCTCAAAACTGTTATTGTGAAAGAACTCATCGATCTTGCTATACCAAGCACGCGGTGCTTGTTTAAACCCATAGAGAGCTTTCCGCAAGCGAAGTACTTTGTTCTGCTCAGCGTTATTTTCAAAATCTAGTGGTTGGCTCACATATACCTCCTCCTTTAGTTCGCCATTCAAGAAAGCGGACTTAACGTCGAACTGATATACTTTCCATTGTTTTTGAGCTGCAACTGCAAGAATTATTTTGACCGTCTCAAATCTCGCTACTGGAGAGAATGTCTCTTCGTAATCAATTCCTTGTTGCTGCGTGAATCCTCTGACCACTAGCCTTGCTTAATGCTTTTGAATACTTCCATCTACCAAATATTTCATTTTGAAAATCCACTTCAAATTGATTAAATTTTTACCTTCAGGAAGATCGACCAACTCCCATGTTTGATTTCTTTGGATTGCCGACAGTTCTTCGCTCATTGCAATTCTCCATTCTTCTCTTTCCATAGCTTCTTCTACAGTGACCGGATCCCTAACATAAATGACCAACGATTGAGTAGTCTCCCCCACAATCTCAAACCGATGTCGAGGAACTCGACCACGATCGCTTCTTCGGAGTTGATTTGATTGTTTTAGAGAAGACTCTTCGGATGAAGAAGTTGATTGTGATTTTTCCGGATCATCTTCTTGGGGCTTGACTTGCTCAAGTACATTTTGTTCCTCTTTAATCATGACTTAAGGAATTTGATTGTTGTCTTTGGCATTCCAATTCCAACTGGCTTGCTCATCAAATACAATATTTCGACTAATAATAATTTTCCCACTTAAGGGTTCATAAAGCCGGTAAGCTTTAGATTTAGAGCAATAACCAATAAAAACATGCTTCTGTGACTTTTTGTCTAGTTTGTGTCAATCTAAAGTAAGTAAAACGTGGCAGATGCACCCAAAAATTCATAGATGACTTACCGAGGGCTTGCTTCTGCTCCATGCTTCGTAAGGAGTCTGATCCCATACTGCCTTAGTTGGTGAAATATTTAAGATATGAACAGCAATAGCAACTCCTTTGGCCCAAAAACAATCATGCATTCCCTTTTTTTTTAACATAGATCGAGCCATTTCAATGATTGTCTGATTCTTCCGTTCGGCCACACCATTCTGCTCGGGAGTATAAGGAGCTGTAAGTTGTCTCTTTATTCCCTGTTCATCACAGAAAGCTTCAAACTTATTTGAGTTGAACTCACCTCCTCTGTCAGTACGGAGTATTTTTAGAACTTTTCCACTTTGTTTTTCCACAAGGGCCTTGAACTTCTTGAAATACTCCAAGGTTTCTGATTTATGCTTCAAGAAATATACCCAACTCATCCTGCTAACATCATCAGTAAATAGAAGAAAATATTTATTCCCAACTAATGATTCTGTTCTCATTAGACCACACAGATCAGCATGGATGAGTTCAAGAACATCTTCCGCTCTTTTTGACTGACCAATTGGAAATGATTGTCTTGTTTGCTTTCCAGCCATGCATCCCTCACAGACTCTCCAATGACGTAATGACAGGAAGATCACTCACCATTTGCTTGTTTTTCAACAATTGAAGCCCTTTGATATTTAGGTGCCCATATCGTTGACGCCACAGCTTGTTTCCTGCAATAGCTCTGCTCACCATAACCGCTTCTATTTTCTTAGTGAAATCAAGAGCAAACCTCCGATTTGATGACATAGAAGCGCAAGCAAGTACCTTATCAGTAGATTTATGTTTCACCATACGTTTAAGATCATCAAATAATACTACAAAACCTACTGAAATCTCGGCTGCTCCTTTGCCTTCAATTTGTAGCTGTTTATCATCTCCAAGTCATACTTGGGACTTAACAGTCTCGTTGAGTTCTTTAAATTTTGATCGATCTCTGGTCATGTGATGAGAACACCCACTGTCTATATACCAGATTTCAGTTTTCTCTTCTCTTGCTATGGTTGTCATCATAAATAAAAATCTTCTTCTTCTTCTTCAGCAAAACTTGCTTCTTCTGGTTTGCTTCAACAAAACTTTTCGGAGTGCCCAATTTCATTGTAGTATGAGCATTTGAGTGTACTATTTCTGTCGCAACCTCTTCCTTGGTAGCCTCCTTGACCCCTTCCTCTTCTATTCTGGTTCGAAGACTCAGCCTCCCCTTTGGTTTGAAATGCATTCTCTTTATCTTTTACTATTGATCAGTTGATTCGTGCCTCGTGAGCTTGAAGTGATCCCATCAGCTCATCAAAAGAGAAGGTGGATAAGTCCTTGGATTCTTCGATTGCTACCACTACATGACAAGCTCCTTAGGACTTTGGTGACTACCGTTTCGTCAATTATCTGATCTCCCTAAGATCTCATTTGTCCCATAATTGATGAGACTCTTGCCAAAAACTCTTGCACAGATTCATTATTTTTCATAGAGGAAGTTTCAAAATCACGTCTTAATGATTGCAGTTTGACAGTAATTACCTTGGGAGAACCTTGGTATTCTGTTTTGAGTATAGTCCATGCTTGCTTAGCTGTGGTAGCTGCGGCTATCCTTGCAAAATCGATTCGTCTATTCCTTGTTGGATGAAGAAGAGAGCCTTGGCATCTCGTTTTACATGTTCTTTATTGCGAGTCTCATCTTCTTTATTTTCTTCAAAGCCTTTTTCTACATAATCCCAAAGATCTTGGGATTGAAACATCGTCATCATTTTAATACTCCAAAATTCGTAAGAGTCTCCTTTGAACATTGGAATTTGCGGTTGAGAGACAGTGACACCAGAGTTGATAGCCATACTTTCGTGAAAGGGAAACTTTTGGAAAAAAAATTCCCAGTTCTAAAAGAACCTGGCTCTGATACCAAATTTGTTGGAGTTGTGATCAAAGCAAGAAGAAAAATTGGAAGCAACTTTTGATACTGCGAGATACTTTATCAAGAAAACTTTAGTGCCTTTAAATAGGTAATACAAAACAAACGTTCACGTAAAGAAGAAAAATATTTAGCCTAAAAAATCTCAACTACTGGACTAATTCCTCTGGTGTGAAAATATCACAGGAAGACTTATTCAACATTAACTGTACCAGACACGTGAGAATTAAAAAAAAACTCAACATTTAAATACATTTGTCAACAAACACGTACACATGCAAATTTGTTACTGACCACCTTCTTATCCACTCATAAAATAGTTTTCATAGAGTGTTCTACAATGCTAAAGTAGAAAGTCTTTAAGCTAATCATCTCATGTTCGATGTCGTTGCATATATGGGAGCACTAGACACAAGGTGTAGTCGAGGCAAACTTTTACACAAAAGATTTGCTAGAAACAAAGTTTTACTAATTTTTATTGAAATCAACCTTTTGGTATGAATAAATTTCATTTAAAAAGAGTTTTGTTTGCCCTAGTTGGGTAGCATGGCTGCATGAGTAAGTCCGTCCATCATTGCATATTCAAAATGTTCGCAAGCAATGAAGTTTATGATAAATCATTCTACCAAGCAGGAAAGGCATGTGCATGCGGGCATGGTGGAAGATACTGTCTTCCTCCAAAGAGCTCGCGTTAAGGTTACTAGAAGATAAGAATGATTTGAATTAAAGGATAAGAATAATTTGAATTACTAGACAAGGATTATGTATTTTGAATTTACGGTAGATTAGGCACTTTTCGTTGTAAATAGTGTTATATATAACTTGTAAAGCTATAGACGAATATATACAGGAAACTTCAATTCCCTTTTCCTATTACTGTTGTTATATTTGGCATGGTATCAGAGCCAAATAATTGATTCTGGATATATGTCAAACCCTATTCTGCCTACTGATTCTAGCTCTTCTACTATATAAATGCAGCAGCTTTCTTCTACCTTTACCCTTGAAAAACTAGATGGTACCAATTATATTGAATGGGCATTAAATGCCCAAAATAAACTCAGAGGCCGTAAACGATGGGGTTACATTTCAGGTTCCAAAGCTGCCCCATCAGATACTGCATTTGAAGAGTATGAATCTTGAGAAGATGAGAATTGCCTTATTAAATCGTGGTTGCTTGACTCAATGACGAAGGAGGATTGTTCCCTGTTTCTTCGTTTGTCAACAGCAAAAGAAATTTGGGAAATTGCTTGTAAGACATACTCTATAAGTGAAGATGCTTCTCGAGCTTATAGATTACAATGTGAAATTGTCAATTTACGTCAAAATGGGGGTTCTGTTATTTGTTATTTTGGGCTTCTTCAGAAATTGTGGCAAGAAGCTATTGCCATTGATAAGTGTCATATGAAGTGTTTTGATGATGTTAAAATGTATAACAAGGTGGTTAGTGCACAGAGGGTTTATATCTTTCTTACTGGTCTGGATCCTCATCTTGATGATGTTAGAGGAAGGATCTTAGCTACCAAACCATTTCCCAGTTTGCAAAGTACATAGGTGTGCTCTGAAGCAAATCGCCAAGAGGTCATGAATGGTTCTACTACTGTTAATGACGGTGTGGCACTAGTTGCTCGTAAAAATGATAAAAAGGGGTTACGATTTTGTACACACTGTAAAAAGGATAATTATGTGGTTGAAAAATGCTTCAAGCTTCATGGCTTTCCTGATTGGCACCCAAAAGGAAAGAATAAAAGTGGCAGGGGCAGGAAGGATTCTAGAGAATTTACTAGTTTGGAGTCAAATAATATGATCGAAACTAGTTTGACAGCAAAGAAAAGTATTTCTAAATCTGATATTGCTAGAGCTGTTACTAGTGGTAGAGACTAGATTATCGATACTGGTGCATCTGATCATATGACATGTGATAGAGAAAAATTCACTGACCTTTCTTCTTCTGTATCCAAAATAGCCATTGTCACTGTTGATGGTGAATCATCAAAAGTTGAGGGTATTGATAAAATCAAAATCTCTTACTCTCTTACTCTTAGTGACGTACTTTATGTGCCTGACCTTGATTGCAGCCTTTTATCTATTAGCCAAATTACCAAATCCCATAATTGCACATCATCATTTTCGTTTGTTGATTGTGTGTTTCAGGACAACTGCACTTTGGAGACGATTGGCAATGGTTAGGAAAAGAATAGGCTGTACTTTCTGGATTTTGTTCTAAATTCGACTGGTTTAGTTACTCATCTTGCTAGTAGTCATCACTTTGAACAAAATAAAATTAATATTTGGGCATGGCATAGGCGTTTAGGCGATCCATCTTTTGCTTATTTGAAACAGTTGTTTCCTTCCATGTTCAAAGGATTTAAGTTATCTGTTTTTTTTTTGTGAGACTCTTACTTCCCAAACAGATCCTCTGTCATCTATATATTTATATATAGATGACGGAGGATCTGTTTGGGAAGTAAGAAGCCCCTTTGACATTTTGTCAAAAAATCATCGTACTACTTTTTCATTGTTTGAATCTATATCTACCTTGCCATTTGATCTCATTCATACTGACATATGAGGTCCTTCACCTACCACCTCTCACAATGGTATGCGATGGTTTATAATTTTTACAGATGATAAGACTCTAAGTACTTGGTTATTTTTTATGAAATCTAAAAGTGAGGTTTTTGATATAATTCGTAATTTTGTCCATTTCATTGAGACTCAATTTTATTCTATGATTAAAATGTTTCGATCAGATAATGGTAGTGAGTATATGTCAAATACTATCTAAAACTTATTTAAAGAAAAGGGTATTTAGCGTCAAACTTCTTATGTGTACTCTCCTCAACAAAATGGCATTTCTAAAAGTTGAAATAGACATATTTTAAATGTTGCTAAAGCTCTTTTAATAGATAGTGATGTTCCACTTACTTTTTGGACTGAGGCAGTTACCACTGTTGTTTACCTAATGAATCGGACTCCTACACATGTTTACAATATCAAACTCCTCTGCAAGAACTTTCTAATATCATGATTTACCCTCTATAGTACGATTACCCCCCAAAATTTTTGGTTGTGTTGCCTATGTCCATTTGTTTGCTCACCAGCGCACTAAACTTACTCCACACTCACTTAAATATGTTTTTCTTGGCTATGGTACTAAACAAAAAGGGTATAAAGTATACCACCCCTCTTCTAATAAGGTGTTTATAACAATGGATGTGGTCTTTAATGAACATGAAATGTTTTATAAATCTAGCACTTTACTTCATAGGGACATGACATAGAAGGAAAGCATTTGTCAATGGAATCAGAATATATGATGTTTGATGAACGTTCTATTCCCAGTTGTATTGCACATAATAATAATTCAGGTGAGCAGAATCTAGACAGTACATCTCCTTCTTCTTCTTTAGCACAACCAATGTCTCCTTCTGAGGTACGTCCTCTTGACTTAGCTATCTTAAATCAATCTGAACCAAAACAAGTTCTTTTCCGTTCTAGTTATCAATTACCTGTTCGTGTTAATAGAGGGAAACCACCTACTAGATATGAGCCTGAAATTTCTTCCAAGTCTGAATATCCTATAGTGAATTTTGTCTCTACTCACAAGTTAAATGGTTCATACGCATTATTTGTGTCTAGTGTATCCTCTGTCTCTATTCCTAGTGATGTGCAGAGAACATTAGAAGACCTAAAATGGACTAAGGTTATGGAGGAAGAATTGGGGGCGTTGGAAGCTAATGGGACATGGACATTGGTTAACTTGCCTGCAGGGAAGAGGACTGTGCGGTGTCGTTGGGTTTTTGTAATTAAACATCATGCAGGTGGTAGTGTGGAAAGACATAAGGCTCACTTGGTGACTAAGGGGTATACTCAATTATATGGGGTAGATTACCAGGAGACCTTTGCACCTGTGGCTAAATTAAATACTTTGAAAGTCTTATTGTCTATTGTAGCAAATAAAAATTGGCCCTTACTTTAATTTGATGTCAAAAATGCTTTCTTGCATGGAAATTTAGTTGAGGAGGTATATATGGATCCTCCTCCTGGTGTAAAGGCATATGCATGAAAAAATAAAGTGTGCAGGTTGCATAAAGCCTTATACGGACTGAAACAATCGCCCCGAGCTTGGATTGGTCGATTTACTAAATCAATGAAGATTTTGGTTATGTTCAGGGTAATGTTGATCATACCTTATTTCTTAAACATCAAGGAAATTTGGTTACTACACTAATTCTATATGTCGATGATATGATATTAACAGGTAATGATTTGGAAGAACAAGAGTCTTTACAGAAGTATCTAGTGAAGGAGTTCGAGATGAAACAACCAAGAGAGCTAAGATATTTTCTGGGCATTGAGGTTGCTCGATCCAAGCATGGTATTTTTCTGTCTCAAAGGAAGTACATGTTAGACTTATTGGCTGAGTGTGGGATGCTTGATTGTCGACCTGCTAAGACTCCTACTAAACAAAATCAGAGGCTATGTTAATCCTTAGGAGCACTTCAGGTTGACAAAAGACGCTATCAGAAAATTGTTGGGAAACTTATATATTTATCACATACTAGACCTGATATTTCCTATGTTGTCAATCTTGTTAGTCAGTTTATGCAGGACCCTCGTGAAACCTATAAAGCAGTAGTCATAAGGATCTCGAGATACTTAAAGGCTTATCCTGGGAGAGGACTTCTTTATTCTAGTCATGGCCATATACAAGTTGAAGGATATAGTGATGCAGATTGAGCTGGTTCATTAGATGATAGAAGGTTTACATGTGGGTATTTTACTTTTATGGGTGGAAATTTAGTGACTTGGCATTGCAAGAAACAAGCGGTAGTATCTTGATCAAGTGCTAAAGCTGAGTTTAGAGGTATGGCCCTTGGTATTTGCGAATTATTGTGGTTGAAGAGATTAATGGAGGAACTTGGTTTTGATTTGGATGAACCTATGAGACTTTACAGTGATAATAAATCTACGATTGAAATTGCTTTGAATCCTGTACAGCACGATCGTACTAAACATATTGAATTGGACAGGTTCTTCATTAGAGAAAAGTTGAATGTGCAGATCATTTCATTTTCATTTGTTAGTTCTGATCATCAGTTAGCAGGCAAATTAACTAAGGGAGTTTCAAGAAGCTCGTTTGAAAATGTTGTATTCAAGTTAGGTGTTTGTAATATCTTCGCACCAACTTGAGTGGAGGGGTTGAGGTTACTGGAGGATAAGAATGATTTGAATTAAAAGATAACAATGGTTTGAATTACTAGATAAGGATCGTGTATTTTGAATTTACGGTAGATTCGACACTTTTTGTTGTACATAGCGTTACGTATAAATTGTAAAGCTACAGATGAATATATTAGGTAAACTTCAATTCCCTTTTCCTATTACCGTTGCTATATTTGGCACCCCAAAGAGAAGTGTGGTCCTTGTCGGCGTAATTGTCAACAAAAGAAATGTGATCCTTGTAAGCGTAACTGTGGACCATCCATGATGACGAAGTGGAGCATTTGGGCATCTATAACGAATTATTGTACGAGGGTCGTGCGTTACGCTTATCTTTTGAAATAATTATGCCAAAACAAGTCCCACAGTTGGACATATATGTGTATAATCCCAGGATTCTCATCCGTGAAGTTACGCTCAAGTGGACACCTTTTAATTAGTGGTCTTAGTAGTGAACTTCGGTAAAAGGGACAAGCGTGCATAACACTGTATAAGAGAGCACACAATCAAAGATTTAAGCAGCTCGTTAACTGTTTGGATTGATATTTTCAGAAAATAATTGCAACGACTTTGATAATTTGGCTGAAGTTGTTTATCCAGAAATAAAAGGGAAGTCTGACAAACTTGGTCACCATAGATTAAATTCTATGTTTGGATAAAATATATCTTAATGAGGGGCTTAAAAGGTTTAATACGAGTAATATTAATTAATGCATGTAAAGACGTACATTTAAGTATATCTAGAAGTCCCATAATCACGATGCTCCTTATGTTCCTTTAAGTAATACAGTGCTTGACATGTTACAAGACTAAAATTTCAATGGAAAAATAATTTTTTTAGTGAGAACTCTTTAATTAAATAACTTAAAATTTATGAATCATAAACAAGTTTTTGTAAGAAAAAAATTTGATTTTTTAATTACAAGCGATTCACGTGTATAACCCTTATTGATATCCATAAAATATAGAGAAAAAAACTCAATACTTGAGAGAAAAAGATTGGTTATATCTTTTTCTTATTTATAAAATATAATATAATTCTATTCTTATTACAATTAAATTTTATAATTATAATTAAGGTCTAACCCGAACTCTAATTCTAATTGTAACTATAATTTAATCTTAATAAAATTAATTATCTCATATTTGATTTTTAAAGTTTTTCAAAATTCACATTAAATCTAACTTAAATTTAATTTAAATTTTCTTTTAAACTACGACCAATTAAATTCTTAACATATTGATAATAATTATAAATTATAATTAAAAAATGTTTTGAAACTTATGAATGGCCAATTTATCTGGAAATATAGGCCCTCAAATTCAACATAATTGAATAAGAAACATATAAGCCCTGCAGCGAGACTGCAGTGTGAGAGCTTCAGAGCATTCTCATCACTCACTGTGAATCGACCATAAACATCCTGCATCATATGTCTTCGAAATATATAAATTTTTGTAAAAATTAATTTAATAATTAAAATATATTTAAAATAAATTTTAATTTATAAATAAAAATTAATTTCTAAATTATTAAAATAAAATAATTTTTATTGATAATTTAGTAATCAATATTATAAACAAATAAAAAAGGTTATCCAAGCCATTAAAAGAAACATGGATGCCCAAACCTCTTCTTGGTAAGCAGAGTTCCAGCCACAGAGTCGAGTTGTTGATGCAAAGAAATGTGGAACACATGTTTGGTTTCGTCTTCATCCAAACCTTCAAGCGAATTGACAATATATACGACAAGAGTAGGACAAGGTATGGGTGACTGAATGACTTCTTGTAAACACAATTGTACAATAGCATGGAACACAGCAAAAACAGGAACTTACAAGGAAATGAATGAAGAGTGAGAGTAAAGAGATTCAAAATCATGAACCATCAAGCATCCCGACTTGGTTACTGACACTAAGTAAACTCCCTGGAAGACATATGTACCATAAATTGGACATACAAGGAGGTAAGAAAGAAAGAAGCTAAAAGTAAACAAACGACATGGAAGCTGGAAGCTTGATAATGAGGGACGAAAACATTAATTCACCTTATTGTCAAATTCAAGGGAAGGGACCATGCCTGATAAAAGAAGAGGTACGCAAAAGATGGCATTGTTGGTGCATATGAAAGAAAGGAGTATGAACGAACATAAGAGAAACTATTTAACAAATGAGTAAAAGGAATACTGAATTGGGTATTACTTTGAAATAGGAGAACCCTCTTCCATGTTAGAGATGTTACCAATCTGATTCATCTGCCAAATTATACAATTGCCAACTCTTAAATAAAGAAACGATATTGATACTGATAATAAGGGAAGGAGCGCATACATGGGCTGGGCATGGAACCGCACTTACTGTTAGATCACATTGTATTTGTAGCAACTAACCATTATAGTTAGTTATCATTTATTAGCTAACTAATCTTTCATCAATTGTAATTAGGATAGTTAGTTACTCCAACTAACTTTGTATATAAACACTTTGTATCCACATTTTAGAAATGAGAAGAATCATTTCACAAATTCCACATGGTATCAGAGACTTTTTCTTCCGCTTTTCTTCTTTGATTTTTCTCCATTCTTTTTGAGCTTTCATTTTTTTTTCTGCATTCATGGCAGATCCTTTACCTTCTAGTCCTTATTATATACATCATAATGAAAATCCTTCCCTTATTCTTGTTGATCCACCTCTTTCAAGTTCGAATTATCATACTTGGTGCCGCGCGATGAAGATGGCTCTCTTTTCTAAAAACAAGCTTAAGTTTGTTGATGAATCCATCACTGCTCCTCAAGCTACATATTCGATATTTCCACACTGGGAACGCTGCAATAATCTGTTTCGTCCTCTACCTGTTTGTTCATGTCCAAATCCTTGTTCATGTGGTGCTATGGTTCAGATCAAGAAGTATCACGATCAGGATTATATCATTCGTTTTTTGAAAGGTCTTTCTCCTTCTTATGCTGCTGTTAGGTCTCAGATTATGTTAATGGATCCTCTACCTACTTTGAACAAAGTTTTCTAAATGGTAATTCAACATGAGAGACAGATCGCAGAGGTCTCTTCTCCAGTTTTTGTTGGTAATTCTGTTAGACACAGCTCAACTTCATCTTCTCGATCTCCTGCTTCTTCTGGCTCAAGCAATTCTACTGGATCTGGTAATTCTTCATCATCTATTGACATGTGGTTTTGCATTTTTTGTCAAAAGCCGCGTCATACCATTGAGACTTGCTATCGCAAGAATCGATTTCCAGTTGGAAACTGTTAGGATTTGTTTTAAATAAATCCCATTTTTTATTTTGACATTTTTATTGGACATGGGAATTTCCTTAATAATTTTTGAAGATATGCCTAAATTGGTGGTTGAGGATTGGAAGGTGCTTGGGATTTGATTTGGAAAGATAATCCAAATAAGCATTATTTTCGGGTTGATCTTTATCTGATATTGTCCTTGTTTGAATATGAGAAGGCAAGAAAAACCTAGCTGTGCGTGCGCTTTAGGTTTATCTTGGCAGCTCACGTGATATTGCTTTTTGGAGTTTGTGTAGCTGTCAATTTATTGCTGAATTTTTTTTTGGAAAAATTGATGATGGATTTTTGCTAGGGGGCTACCGTTCTTTGTTCTGTTTTCTTTTATCCATGATTGAGCTGATTGCATGAATCTTGGAGCAGCTCACGTTTGTTTCTGTGTGTCCTGGTCTTCATATTACGGTGGGGTAGCTTGTGTGTGCTGAATGTGTATTGTGGGCAGCCAACGAAACGTGGGTGTTGTGTCTTTTTTTTTGTGGCTGCGTATGTTCTGATTTTTCAGTAGAAAAGTGGTTTTGTTGGAATGAATTTGTTGTTGCTCTATTCTTCTTTTGATCCTCTATTTCGTGAGCTTATTGTGTGGGTAACCTTGAGCAGTGTTTTTCAGTGGTTTATCTCTAACAAGCATTAGATATTGTATGCGAAGTTGGAGATTTTTTGGGCTCTTGAAGGTGTTTGTTAGTTGTTGTACAAAAGAGGATTATTTATGAAGGTTGCATGATTTGTTTGGTGGAGCAACTTGGTCATACTGTTGAATATTACAGATCTGGAAAATTGTTGTTCCTTGGTTTATTTATCTTTGTTCTTGAGTAGAAATAGTTAGGAAAATCCTCTGACGAGGTTAACACGAGTCGGTCGTGTTATTGGGCGTGAAGATCTTTCATGGGTAGTTAGGTTGTGGGTCGGTTACATAGATTGGGTCTTACGGGGTAAATCAATCTAGTGTAATTTTTGTGAACTACAGTGAAAGAAATTAATCTGGGTGAGGGCCCCGCAGATGTAGGCAAGGTGTGTCGAACTGTGTTACCAAACGTCGCTGTTTTTGGTGCTTTGCTTTTACGATTATTGATTTACTCGTGCGGAAAAAATTAATTTTGGACAGTCTGCGATTTTATTAACGATTTAATATTCTCAGAAACAAATCTCGAGGGCCATATTCTCGAGCTCACAATGTTTTTGTTGAGGATCCGCGTGACTCTTCTCCTATTGAATCCATTGAGGCTTCATCAGTTGCTAAATCTAGCAACTCAACTGTTAATTTGACTCAAGAGCAATACAATCAGCTTTTTACCTTACTCAATCACAATAACCTCTCCACCACACCATCCACCTCCACTTCTCCACATGTTACCAATCAAATAATGTCCATTCCATCATCTTCATCACTTACACTTCATCAAGAAGGTACCTCATCTACTTTTCTTTCTCCGTTTACACCTACATCATAGATTGTTGACATTGGTGCTACTGACCATATAACAAATTCTTTGCATGCTTTTGCTGTTTATAAACAAATTTCCCCTGTTAAAGTCACTTTGCTTGATGGTACTAAAGTACTTGCTTCACTTTCTGGTACAATTTTCTTTAGTGCTGATTTTTATCTCACTGATGTTCTTTATATTCCCTCTTTTGCCTTTAATTTACTCTCTGTAACACGTCTCACCTCTTGTTTGCCCTGTGTTCTTCATTGTCATCTTTCCACTTGCTCTATACAGGCTTTGCATACGAGGAAGATGATTGGTACAGCTAGAGTTTTTCATGGCTTATACATACTGGATCTTCCACCCAAATCCTTTCCCATTTCTGCAGCTTTGTCTTCCACCTCCACTGCAATTCCTTGGCATTAGAGACTTGGTCATGTTTCTGATTCTCGTTTACATCTCTTTAAAGCTTATATACCCTCTTTACCTTTATCAAACAATGAAGCCTGTAATGCTTGTCATTTAGCTAAATAAAGAAAGTTACCTTTTCCTGTAAGCTACACTACAACTACTCATATTTTTGAACTCGTTCATGTTGACATTTAGGGAACAAAATATCATTTCAATTCATGGTCATCGTTATTTTTTAACAATTGTTGATGATTTTAGCCGATATACTTGGATCATTTTAATGAAACAGAAATCTGACGCCAGACAGCATGTTCAAAGTTTTTTCTCCTTAGTTGATACACAATTTCAAACTTCAATAAAAACCTTAAGATTTGATAATGGGCCTAAATTTGATATGCCAAACTTTTATGCCACCAAAGGCACTCTTCATCAAACTTCATGTGTTGAAACCCCTGAACAAAATGGTCTTGTGGAATGCAAGCACCAACATATTTTAAACATCTCTCGCGCCCTTCTTTTTCAAGCTTCAGTCCCTAAGTTTTTCTGGGGCTAT
>JANZLD010000003.1:67512095-67523044 GCA_026413575.1 Erythroxylum carthagenense
CAACCCAAATGAACCATAATCGCATCAGAATAACCCAGTACATAAGCACTGTTTATACCAGTCGTCAGGACGAAACATACTTGGACCCATGAATCTGTCAAAACAAAAATCACCTTTCGACTATTCATCCATAAAGGTGAAATGGGTAATTGGTATAAATAGAGAAAGATAATCGAACAAGTGTTCCCGCCGAATGATTCAAGACTATATGCATGATTTTGCTTTTTCAAGAGAATCAGTCAAAAGAACTCTAGAATTCTGCATTTGTTGATGTTCGTTGGAGACTGAAGACATGTAACGTACCGAATAACAAACAAAACCAATGGTAAAACCCACCAAACCAATCCAAAAACTTTCATCTTCCCCCATAAATTGAAAACGTACAGAATAGAGTAGAACAATAAGAAGTAAAGATCAAACCTTTGCTAATCTCATGGGCAGTCGTTGGAACTTCAGTGAATTGCTGGTCATGAAATGAAGTTGAAGCCACAGAGTTCCCTACGCCGTCTTCACTCGTTGGCGGGTACTCTTCGTACTCCTGCTCTTCTCCTCTTTCATCAGCCAAGAGAGGAACTTTCTGTATTTCTTGGTCTAAATTTCCCGTGGCAGTCATTTCAGGATCCTCCAACGCCCTGTTTTCGTGTCACTGACTTGCTCTTGTTCTCGAGGTCGAGTAGTAATCAAACACTCCTTTGAGCATGGAGTATCTACTACTCTTTTCAGACTATGGATCACTCAGCAACTAAGCCGTGTACTTGTAGCCATTGGTTTTTGTTAGAAGAATCGCAATAATAATCACGCGCACAATCACACACTTAAGGCACCAAAAATAAAGAAAAGCAACACAAAGATTTAACAAGGCTTAGCCAATGATGTCTACACTTTCGGGCAAGAGCAGAAAGAATTTTACTATGAAAAAAAAACGATACAAATAGAATCCTTTACGTCTAGGTTAATAAACCCCTTGTGTGTCCAAAACCAAACCAATCTAACCGAGCTGGTCCTATGAAAACATCGGCTCAAGCATCGGCTCAAGCCCTTCGCTTCCAACATTGATTTCTGTTTTTCTCCAATTCAGGTCTCACTGCGAGTTTATCGGGTTAGGTCGTCATTCAGATCTACCAAATTTCAAGATAAATAACAACAAATCTTCTCCTTGACTTGAATTCTCTTCTTCAACAAGAAAATCATCACTCTGTCTTATACACAGCCCTGCAAGGCCACTATTTAGTACTGTACACACCAATCAAGTCCAGATAATGCCTAAACTTGTTAACTAGGACTGTCTTGGTCATCATATCAGCTGGATTATCATGTGTAGACACTTTCTTCACATCAACCACACCTTGTGATACAATGTCTCAAATGAAATAATGCCTGATATCAATATGCTTTGTACGCTTATGGTACATCTGGTTCTTGGTAAGATGAATAATACTCTGGCTATCACAAAATACTAAAGTCTTATCCTGAACCAAACCAAGATCACTTACCAAAACTTGTAACCAAATAACTTCCTTCATTGCTTCTGTAACAGCCATATATTCAGCCTCTGTGGTAGACAGTGTGACAATAACTTGCAAAGTCGCCTTCCAACTAATGACACTTCTAGAAAGAGTAAAAACATAACCTGTTAGCGATCTCATCTTATCTAAGTCCCCTGCGTAGTCTGAATCAACATAACTAACAATTGGACCGCACAACTTGACCTTATCAAAAGTCAAACCAATATTTGCAGTATGCTTTAGATATCTCATAATCTATTTCACACCCTGTCAATGCTCCTTTCTAAGAAATGCTATGTATCTACTCACAACATTGACCGCATGTGAAATATCAGGACGAGTGCAAACCATAGAATACATAATACTACCCACAGCACTCGAATATAGAACACTCAACATCTGCTCCATCTCCTTATCTGTCTTCGACGACAAGTCTGCAGACAATCTGAAATGGGAAGCAAGCGGGATAGATACAGACTTAGCACCTATCATATGAAACCTCTGAAGGACTTTCTCAACATAAGACCGTTGAGTAAACATAAGTTTCCCAACAGTTCTTTCCTGTGTGATTTCCATCCCTAAAATCTTCTTTGCTGCATCCAAATCATTCATCTCAAACTCCTCACCTAGCTGCTTCTTCAACAAAACAATATGTGACATGCTTGTAGCAGTAATAAGCATGTCATGCACATACAACAATAAATACACAAGAATCTTCTGCAAGCTTCTTATGATACACACAACTATCATATGCACTCCGTGTAAAGCCATTCGAATCATGAAAGTATCAAACCTCTTATACCACTACCTAGGGGACTGTTTCAGACCATACAAGGATTTCTGAAACAAACAAACATGATTTTCCATACCTGGAGCAACAAAACCTTCAGGCTAACTCATATAAATCTGCTTTTCGAACTCACCATGCAGGAATGCAATATTCACATCTAACTGCTCAAGCTCTAAGTCGTGAAGAGCCACCATAGCTAACAAGACTCTAATGGAACTGTGTTTCACAATTGGAGAGAACACTTTATTATAATCTATCTCCTCCCTCTGAGTAAAACCCTTAACACTAATCTTGCCTTGTATCTAGGTGCTTCAACCCCCAGATTACTCTCTTTCCTTTTGAAAACCCATTTGCAGCCTACTACCTTGCATCAATGGAATAAGTTTCCAAGTTTGATTATTATGAAGAGATTCAGTTTCTTCACCCATGGTACTAATCCATTGATCTGCATCTGAACTTGAAATAGCTTCTTTATAGCTATTAGGCTCCTGTACATCAACTGTCTCTGCAACTAACAAAGCAAAAGCCACAAGGTTTGTATATCCAATAAGATTTCCATTAGCTACATGTGCATACCTCTGTGGTGGTCTGATTTATCTCCTCTCTCTGTCTGTTGCAATGCTATACGGTTGTTATTACTCAGGTGCATCATGAACATCAAGATCTTGCACCTCCTCCACTCTTAAATTACTGGACTGAGCTAGTGGAGTTTCAACCTCAAGCTCTATTCAATCTCTAAAACTGTGATCTGATTCTACTATCGTCTTCTCCTTTTGACTATCCAGTGAGGTAGACTCATTGAATGTCACATCCTTGCTGATAATAAAACCTAGAGAATTTTGATCTGTACACCATAACCTGTAACCTTTTACTCCAGATGCATATCCTAGAAATATGCATTTCTTCACCCTCGGCTCAAGCTTACCATCTCTCATATGAACACATGCAAGACAACCAAATACTCTCAAATTAGAGTAATCAACAGGTGAACCGGATCATACCTCAAGAGGAGTTTTGAACTCAATAGCTGTGGATGGAGATCTATTGACTAAATAGCAAATTGTATTGATTACTTCAGCTCAAAAATCTTAGCTCACACTTGAATGTGAGAGCATGCTTTCGTGCTCGATCACAAAGCGTTCTGTTCATTCGTTCTGCAACACTATTCTGTTGTGGTGTGCCTATATAAGTGCGGTATCTCGTTATGCCATCCTTGCTGCAGAAGTCATTAAACTCGAAATTGCAAAATTCCAACCCATTGTCGATCCAAAGACGCTTCACTTTTCTTTCTGTCTGCCTTTTAACCATTGTCTTCCACTTAACAAATGTTGGGAATCCTTCATGGAAATACACCTACACCATTCTAGAGTAATCATCAAAGTCATAAAATATCTGGCATCACTCTTTGAAGGAATTCTGTTCGGACCCCACAAATCTGAATGTATGTAATCCAACTTATCCTTGGTCTTATGCACTACCTTCTTGTTGAATTTCACCCTAGTCTATTTGCCAAACACACAATGCTCACAGAATTCTAAGCTTCATTGTTGTACCCATCCAACAAATTCTGCTTGCTCAAAACAGACAATCCCTTGTCACTCATATGACCAAGACATAAATGCCACAGTTGAGACTGATTTTGATCACTACTGCCTGAAGCTATAACAGCTTCCCCTTCAACCACACTCCCTTGAAGCAAATGCAATCTGGATTCTAACTTACCCTTCATGAGTACCATAGAGCATTTGCAAATTTTAAGAGTTCCATTTTCTAAATGGAACTTGAACCCTTGATCCTCTGGAGTTAAAAAAGAAATCAAATTCCTCTTCATCTGAGGAACATGCCAACGCTCATTGCTTCTAACAACACCATCAAACATTCTTAATCTGATGTAGCCAATCCCTTCTACTGGTAATGGATTATTATTACCCAAATAGACAGTCTCACTCATTTGTTTGTATGTAGCAAAACAATGCTTGTGAGGACACATATGAAAAGTTGCACCAGAATCAAAAACCCAGAAATTTTGCCCATAACTTGAACTCATAGACAACACCTCTCCTGCACCGTCACTGTCATTAGAACCACTAGTATCATCATTATTAGCATAATTCTCCTTCTTCTGCCTCCCCTTCTTCTCTTTCAACTTAGGAGTGATCCTGCTCTCCGCACTCAAAATAGTTTAGCTTCTTTGCACTAGACTTCGATCTAACCTTAGACGTCTTCCTAGAAGAATCTTTCATCTGTGTTCTTTCCCTACTCACCAAACTCTCAGCTTCTATTCTGTATTCTAGAAAGCTCTTTTTCAACTCTTTACACTACAAAGCATTACTAACGTCATATAGTTAAATGCTATCTTTCCCATACATCAACAAACGTCTCATAAGATGGTGGTAATCAGCATAACACAATCCAGGCTTGATCCTTATTATCAATTACGATATCTATATTCTTAAAGTCCATAATTATCGAATTGAACTCATCAAGATGAGATTTAATGAGTGTACCTTCATTCATTCGGAGATTATACAATCTCTTTTTCAGGTAGAGGCAATTTGTCAGCGATTTTGCGGAATACAACTCCTCCATCTTCTTCCATGCCTTCCCTGCAAAATCTTCAACAGCAATCTCGCAAAAAACAATGTCAGTAACACTCATGAAAATCGCACTTAACGCCCTCTTCTTTAAATCTGACTTTTCCGATTCCCTCATACCTTTAGGAAAGTCCTCATCGATCGCCTTCCATAATCTTTGTAAAATCAGGGACGATCTCATCCTCATCTTCCAAAGACTAAAACTAGATCTCTCATCAAACTTCTCTACTTCGTACTTTGTAGAAGATAAATACGTCATCTTAACCCTAGATTATGCGTGGAGAACTCTAAGCTTTGATACCAATTATTAGAAAAATCGCAATAATAATCACGCGCACAATCACATACTCAAAACATCGAAAATAAAGAAAAACGATAAAAAGAATTAACAAGGTTCATCCAATGATGCCTACGTCCTCGGATAAGAGCAAAGAGAATTTCACTATGAAGAAAAACGATACAAATTGAATCCTTTATATCTAGGTTAATAAACCCCTTGTGTGTCTCAAACCAAATCGGTCTAATTGAACTGGTCCCAAGCCCGAAGCCTAACATTGATTTCGTTTTTCTCCAATTCGGATTGCACCGCGAATTTATCGGGTCAAGTCGCCATTCGAATCTACCAAATTTCAAGACAAGATAAAAACAGTTTTCCTGTCCTGTTTTTATTTGTAAAAGTTAAGATTAGAGATATAAATTATTGCTAATGCTAACTACTTGTTTCTTGGGAATATTCGGACAGCTATTTAATCCGTTTTCTATGCTTCATGTCATGTCCCAGGTTTTACCGTACATGACGTTGCTTAATGACAGTTTAGTCAGTTAGAGGGTGTTTTTGGGTTTCAGGAGTTACAAAAAAAACATACGAAGTTACTCCTTTCATTTCAGTAAAAACTGTTAATCAGATACAGTGTTTCTGGTGAATGAATCCAAATGTATGAAGTTGACTGAGATTTTGCAAGTGGGAAGCTCTATAATTATGTTGCGCCTGAAATGAGGTTGGATGTCTAAATTTGCTTTCCCAGCAGGGAAAAGTGGCACCTTTCATTTATGCAATCGTATTTCATTAAAGTTGATTAGGAGATCCAAAAAGACAAAAACATCCATTTATAATCCTTACTTCTACGAATCACTCACTCCTGTTTTGAAGTTGCTCGCAAATGGTGCTCATCAGATAACGTAGGATACACATGTTGCCTACAAGAAAATCGGCTACAAAATGAACTGTCTAAAATTAGAGGTACTGATCATTCAGAATCCGGGTCGGCTGGTGGTTGGTTTTCTTTATGGCATCTGACTTTCTGTATCTAACCACCATGACGTCTATGTCAGAAATGGCTTTTTTTTTAATTTTTCGGGTTAGATTTTGTTTGAATTTAAAATGATTCTATATGTTACTGTTTAAGGTTAATTTCAATAAATTTTTATTATTTTTTTCAAATTTTTCAATAAATTCTTCTTGTAAAAGAATTACTTGAAGATAATCTTCTCATAATTATTGAAAACAAATTAATTAAATAATTCTATTTGTCAATTTTCATTTGCCTATATGAAATTAAAAGGTTAAAGTTTTTGATTTTATATTTAAATATATAAATTTAATGAAATTTAGAAACTTAATAAAAAATTTCTTTTCAATTGTAAATTTTAGAAAAATCTGTTATTATGAGTTTTATTTACTTATTTTATTAATCTTCATCATGTTCTATATGTTTTTGTATTATATACTATATTAAATATTTTTATATTTTTATTTGTACATATTTGTTTATACTATGTACTATCATTATTTTATATTACACATGGGCATATTAAAAATCTCTGTTCAGCAGACGTAAACTCTTAAATTTCACATCTGGGCGGCGCTATTATTTTCAGATTATTAGGTAGGTAGGACCAAGCTCGGCGTCTTCTCGGGCCAAATTAAGATGACCTCTGCATCAACAGCCTCACATGTGATAATATCTCATATGTACTGCAAATCTTTGGCTAGCTGGCCACTATGAATTTAGTAAGAATTAACGGATTTTGCATGTCATCGTTTTCTGGTTTTTAATATTAAAAACTTCAATGATCAGAGTCAGACAGAGGTCTAATCTGAAAAAAGCATCAAACAGAACACAGGTCAAGTTACTGTTAGATACCTTAAATCACGTTGTAAGAAGAAACGTTCCAAATAAGGACAAATGCCTACGTAAGCCATGTGAAGCTTGCTAAATCATGATGACATTAAAGTTTTCTTAAAAAAGCATCGCAGGTCGATGACGCACTTCCATTTTTTGTATCAATTTAATCACATTTAATACGCGTGATCACATATTTTTTTACGGATTTATTGCATTAGTCCGCGTGAAAGCTAAATAATATAATTTATAAAACATTAATCTTTAATAAGATTTAAGAAATAGCTTAGATTTTAATAATGAATTAAAAAGTAACATTCAGTACATATTTTTATTATACGTTATTGGAAACTGGAAACTGTGAGGTGGGACGACTGAGTCTTAGCTGTTGCTTTGTACAGTTTTGGGAACAGAAAGATCCAATGACCAACGGTGAGCATCAAGTCACGTTTTAAATTTAATAATAATAATAGTTAAGTCTACTCGGTCAGAATTGCAACTTCTTGACTTGAAATGCTCGTAGGTTATGACCTAAGTACTATAGTTCAATACGATCATAAGCAAATAGATTTACATCCATAAAGATTAATATAAAGCGTTAATTGGGAGTAGCATAACCTAGAAAGCTGACTTTAATAGGCTAAAACTTCGGTTCGGGTTAATTTGCCATCTGAGCTTAGTAAATAGGGATGCCTTTGGTGGATAATGAGTTGGTGGTCACCGATCAGCTAAAATTCAGGAAAAGAACGACTTCATTGAAAAGTAGTAGACAAGAGAGTACATCGATGGTCATGAAATGATGTTGAAGCCAGAAAGTTTGCCATAGTGTCTTCATTCCTTGATCTTCTCCTCTTTCATTAGTCAATAGGGGAACTTCCTGTGTTTCTTGGTCTGAATTTCATTATGTAAATCCCAGCATGCCCTGCTCTTGTCCTACAGGATTAGCAATTAACTCTTTTTTTCCGGGGGATTCTGGGATGTGTCTTCCGGAACCAAAGTTGCTTCTGATAGCTTTTGCATCACCTATAAACACTTTCCATATATGTAAAGAGCGTCCATCTTTCTACTAAATAAGGTGTATTGAACTCCAACCAAACATGTCTACTGTGAAAAGATCCAGAAATTCAATGCTACCATTCTTGAACAACTTGGAGTTCAGTATACGTAGACACGTAGACACGATGCCCTAAGAAGCCAGTGCTAGAGCATCTCGGTTTGAGTCTGTGAGATCACTCCAAGGACCTCATGCCATTGGCATCCGGTGGTGGCAGACCAACCCGACGTCTATATATATATCGATGAGATTTTAGAATCATGTTATACTTTCTCATTGGATATGACAAGAGTTTATAACCCATCAAGAGATGCAACAATAGGCAATGTGGTATCAAAGAATACAAGAGGCTGTGAAGTGATCCCTAATCCCAGATTTACAAGAACCAAACAACTTCTGTCTAAGCAATTACCCCCTTAACATTGTACCCAGATACATACACACACGAGTTTCAATGTCATTACATATCAACATATGACTTCATTACAACCTCAATTCATTACACCATAGAATTCTACTTGTCGAGGATTTTAGCATTCTTGTATGTCTCTGTTCTTAGTTTTTCATACTTGAAACCGACTGGCAGCAAGTTATTCTCCATTGGAAATACAGTGTACCTGTTGACGATGGCTGCCCACACAAATAGCCCCAAAAACGCCATTAATGCTCCACAACCAGTAGCAAATATTATCCAGGAGGATAACATTACGAAAGGGCATGAGGTCTTCTTTTTCTTCTTCGTCATTCTCAAATCCTGTTTATGCTGATCCATATAATAACTATGTGGATCAACTGGTAATGAATGCATCCAATTTGGAACCTTCCTCAACCAAAACCTCCATGAATAGACAATGCAGCTCTCAGAAACATTGCCATTTAACGACCCCAAACCAACATATACTCCACTATCTCCCCACATTTCGGAGAGGTCGATTGAAAAGCTGACGATTGGATTTCTAGGCCTTATATCACCAAACTTACTTAT
Source organism: Erythroxylum carthagenense (assembly GCA_026413575.1). Lineage (NCBI taxonomy): Eukaryota > Viridiplantae > Streptophyta > Magnoliopsida > Malpighiales > Erythroxylaceae > Erythroxylum > Erythroxylum carthagenense. Next base: position 67,521,147 of record JANZLD010000003.1, read on the forward strand.
CCTAACATCTACCCTTTTCGATTTAGACTCATAATCAATCCAAGATTTAAACTTTTCTCCACCAACTGTCACGATATGCCTGGATTGTTCATTCATAACGCTAACTGAAACATGACCTGCATTAAAATCACCTACATTGGAGGCGTCAAAATGGATACCTAGATAACCTTTCTCGCCATAGAATTCAGACGGAGCTTGACCCAGAAATTGTGGAGCAAAATTGTTAGGACCCATAAGAAGCGACAAGCGATTGGCATTACCGGTGAAGGAGAAGGAGAACTCCGTGGAAAAAGAAGTCGCCTTGCTGGGACTTGAATCTTGAAATTTGAAGGGATTTACGTACATAAGCAGAGAAGGGATTGGGGCAAATGGGTTGGCGCGAAAGGCATTGTCGCGACGGAGAGCCACTACTTGAGGATCGAAGCTAGGGTAATTGCTGGTTTGGGTTGAATTTGTGAGACGGAAGATCAAATTTAGGGTTATCAGACGAATAATCACAAGACGAAAACGTGATGCAGATATCGAGAGGATGAACGCGGCCATGATAAATGGAGAAATGCAGATTAAAAGAAAACTTTCAATTTCTAGACAGGATTGCAGTACCAAATTATATGAAGTTATCAACCACCAAGCAAATCAGCAAGAAAATATATTTCTTTCCCAAAAAAGGTAAAATAAAAAAAATTAACAAAAGGCAACTGCCATTGTGATTGTCATAATTGGTAGGGTCAATTAAGAAGAAAGTGATTAGAATAATTTTTTTCTAATTTAAATTTAATTTAATATTTAAATTTTATTAATTTGATAAAAAAAAGAAACCAAAAAAAATTAAAAAGAAATAATAAAAAATGATATGGCTTTATTATAAGTACATAACTCTTGATTTAATACTTTGGTATAGTAAAATACGAATAAAAGATGTAACATATAGAAATTTTCTCATTCTCATAAATCTTTTAAATACTTTTATTCAACTCTTATTAATTGCATTTATCCTAAATATCTAATATGTACTATTTTATAGTTAGCCTAAATACTTTTCAACTTAACCTAAATACTTTTCAAATCTTTTAAATACTTTTTTTAATAACTTATTGGATTTATTTATTAACTTGTTTTTTATTTGTATATTTATTTAATTGTTTTATTTTTATTTTAATTCTTTATCTTGTTCTATAATTGTTGTATTATTTATTTTATTACTTATTTTATTTTTCTATTTATAAAATTTTATTTATTATTATTATTATTTATTTTAATATTTTTACTGTATCAGAAACAGTTTCTCTATCAGTTAAGAGTAAGGTTACAAACTACAAGATTCTCTCTATCAGTTAAGAGTAAAATTGTATCTCTTCAGATCCCATGGATACTTAATAAATTGTTGTTGTTGTAGTCTAATTTATTATCATTAATATATGGAGTTATTTTATAACATTTCTTATTATTCAATATGAAGCATGGTAGTGCCATTGCATCCTCATCTTTAAAAAATATAATGTATTAAAAAAATATTTAGTGGACTTGAGTTTGAACTTAAACCTTTTTAAATTGGAATTTTTGAAAAGTTAAAATTTTTTTGTTGAATACATTTTTGGTGACTGTTTTATTCTGCAAACTCATGAATATTACAATGAACTAATGATGATAGAGAGAAGTGATCATTAGCATGTGCTGGTGATTGTTGGGGTTCATGTGTTTGTCAAGAAAGATCATTTTTGTATCAGAGCTAGACCGTCCTCATCACATATGTTTGCCTTTTGGGACCCAGAAGTTAGTCCTTCACCATCATCTGTCACTGCCTAGGATTCTTATTAAAGTCATCAAACCATGTGATTTTGGACTACTCTGTGAATAGTACCTTCTATTCCCAGTTTCATAGCTTTGGCAGAAAATAA
>JANZLD010000003.1:67708191-67721920 GCA_026413575.1 Erythroxylum carthagenense
TTTTCTCATTGATTTTTCAGATTTAATTATTGCTTTCGATTTGTGATTTTTCTCATAATTTTCGTATATTGCCATGAACCAAACCCCGCTCTTTACTTTTGTTATTTGTCCCGTTTAAACTCGCTAACCTTTACCGTTAAAAATTTCTCGTGGGAACGATATCCGCTTACCACTACTACATTAATTTGTTTTAACGGAAGTGATTTATTTTATATTTGGTTGCAGGCGACAGCATCACCATTATTCTTGATATGTATGTGTCTTGTTTTATGTTTTCTTTTGTGGCTCTTATTATTACTTTTTGATAGACTTATTTATTCCAAGCATAATTTGTTTTTCTCTTCTCTACAAGACCATTTTAGTGATGAGTTTGTATAATAGTCAATTATCTATTTATTCTTTTATTATCAATTAACATCTTAAATTGATCAAGTAGATACTTTTATCCTCTATAAGGTTTTAAAGCCTTTATCTTCTTATTTAACCAATTATGAACTAAAGTAATATATTGTTGAAAATAATATAATGCTATGAATTTATGAATAATCAATTAGGTATAAATATGTCCAATATAGTTATTGATAAAGGTGATAAGTAAGTACCTTCATATCTTACTCTCACATTCATTTGACCATATATATCTTAATAAATTAATTGCAATAGCTTAAAAGCTCTTTTTTTATACTAAATAATTTTTGAACGATTTCATCAAATATTTATTCTTCGAAAGTAGATAATTTTACTTTATAGGTGTTACAAGAAAATCATATTTTACTATTTAATTTATTTGATCTTGTTTAATACGATCAACTTTAGTATATAACAAACTAGCATCGATATTACAAATATTAGAAAATGTAATAAATAAAGACTAACTTCACTTGTTTAATAAACATCTATTACTAAAACTATGATTATAATAATCAATTCATTGAAAATTATCCTTTCCACATTGTTGAAATTAATATTAAATCTAAGACTAATTAGACACATGATAGAAGTAAGATTCTATTGACTATCATAAGCAAATAGTCAATCATTTAAAATAAGGGTCTTACTATCACTAATGGCTAATTTGTAGGTAAATATCCTTTAGCGCAGTTACACCTAAAGAAGAGATGATATATTTAGTCATGCTTTATATTATATAGCTTGTATATTAGATTTGTGCTTTAACAACATTATTTGCATTTCAATGTATTATGTAAAATCTTTCATTGAAATTCTTATTCAAGGAATGTTGACATGACAACTGGTTCCAAATGTTAGTAATTCTTTCTGTTGGGAGGAATATGGCAAAATTGTCCCAACCCAAGGAATTAAAACTGCAGGAAATTTCGTTGCATCATACACTAAGAATTGTTTGCCTTCCATGGTCGATCTGTTACTTGAAGGTGTTTAGTATGATCTGCACAACATCTCTATCCTTATTATGTACATCTCATTTCCTTTGTTGAAGTTATTATACATATTCTCATTTTATTGTCTATCCTACATGTTTAAGCTTCCTTTAAACTCGAAGAGGACATGTATGCCGATAGAGGTGAGAGGAATGTCACAATGGCCTATAAAGGATTAGGGAGATCGAGTCTTGTCGAAAATTCGTCATTTCCTCAAACCTCATCTGGACAATCACGTTTGCATTAATTTCCAGTTTTTTTGGTTTAACGGTTTTCTAATATCACAGTTTCAAAACTTCTTAACCGATTATGTTTTAGGTAAACATGTTCCCGTTAGTAGTTCATCTGGAGAATTAGTCTTCCATACTAAGAGCGATAACTCCTTCACTGTTTCTTCTACAAGTATAGCTATAGCTCCAAAGCTATTGTAAGAAGGTGTTCCAAAGCCTACACCTGGTGGAAGAAGTATCATTGTTTCCATTGGTGCGTTCGAACATGCCAGGACCCTTTTAGGAAATCCAGACATTAGGGACTCATTTACCTTTACCGACCCCCATGTCACATAGAATCAAACAAATTAATTATATCAATGTGATTTTAGGATGCAATATATTATTACACTAAGCTTTCAAATTGATTTATTGTTGTATCTGTAAGACTTTGTTAAACAATGCATAATTTTATTATTGTTAAAGTTGATTTATTGTTGTTAACAATTTGTTAACCTTCAACTCCATTACCTTATTTTCTTCTCCATATATTGTGTAAAATATTGATTTCAAAATATTAATTATACTTATAGAGAATTGGAAAAAATTGAATTTCAGGTAAACAAATGGGAATAAAGAGACAGTGTGAGGTTATGCAGTCGAGGTTTAGAGCCATGTTCGGAGCAACTTTCTGTGAAGGTGGTTCGTCACAGTCTACAGCTTGCACTGACTCACCTCTTCCGCCTCCAGGGCCGACAGTTGCAGATGAGGCATCACCTACTACTCCTTATGCTACACCATCCCCTTCCCCAACTCATTTATCAGCCAATACTTGTTTATCGAATAGAGGAGGTGTCCGCCAGCCTACAATTGAGGGAACTGATGGAAGAAAGTTTATAACAATTGCCAATGAACATTAAGTGAAATCACATCACTCACAATTTGCTTGTTATTAGGTCTTAGGTTTATCAGTTTTTACATAGTATAACATAATTTGTTATATTAGGTTGGTTTCGTCTGGACTGAGTTCTAGAAATATGATTTCCACATTTAAGCAAAGGATTGAACCTAGGGGTTATATGTGGAAGAATATATTTGAGGCCGCAAAGCAAATTTACTTTCAGGAGTTTGAGGTACAAAAAATAGTTATTTTCTTGTTATATTAATTATATACACAAATTACGTAAATATTATTACATTATATAATTTTTCCTTCTTATTTCAGAAAAAATTTTACTGGGATTCTTGTTTCGACGCCAGCATGGATAAAGTGTGGGAAAAGAAAGTTCATACACATTATCACGACTTAATTAATGCGATACGTAAGGCTGGTTCATGACCTCATTATATTTCAGAGGAAATTTGGACTCGTTGGACCGAGTATTGGACATCACCTGCGGCAATGTCCATCTCAGAGCGTAACTTCGTCAACAGACGTGGAGGCTCGGGGGGTGAGAGTCTTCCAATACATACGGAAGGATCAATTACCCACTACGAGCATGCACATAGACTTGTAAGTATCTAAACTTGACACTTATTTTGTATATATTTTGCTTGTTGTATTATACATAATGATTATGGTAGAAATGTCTGGTGCCGTATATGGCTGTGTTAAGTTATTTTCTTTGTTCAACATGGGGAAAATATCATAAAATAGAAGAAACTCTGCTGAAATTTTTATAAATTGTAGTTCACATTTAACAATTTAGGTTATACATGTAGGAAAAGTCATTGGGCATCAACCCTACACCTATCCAGCTGTTTTTGCACACCCACACGAAGAAACATGATGGTGTGGCGTTCATCAATACCCGATGTAGAGAGCTGAATGTATGTGAAATTAATACATTTTTATAATTTCGTAACAATAATCCCTTACTAATGTAAACATTACTTCCTAATAGGACCAAATACAACAAACCATTCAACGACTGTCTCATAAGGAACAACCTGTAGATGAGACTCAGACGTATCTTGATGTTGTGGGTGGTAGGGACCACTATGGAAGGATATTCTGGCTAAGTTCATATGTGAACACATGTTATTCGCGCTCTTCCCTATCTAATACAGCAGCATCTGCTAGGCCAATGCACAACAATGAAGTAACCGAGTTTCGGTCCATAGTGGACACATTGAAGGAGCAGATAGGGTATTTGAAAAAGGCTAATGTGAATCAACGGATGGAGCACATGGAGCAGATAGCTAAAATGAGAGACAAGATGGAGCAGGTGGCAAAGATGAGAGAGCAGATGGAGCAGGTGGCAAAGATGAGAGAGTAGATGGAGCAGGTGGCAAAGATTAGAGAGGAGATGGAGCAGGTGGCAAAGCTGAAAGAGCAGATGGAGCAGATGGCTAAAACGAGAGAGCGGATGGAGCAGCAAGCTAAGATGAGAGAGGAGATGGAGCGGATGGCTAAGATGAGAGCGGATATGGAGTAAATGGCTAAGATGAGAGAGCAAATGGAGCAGATGACTCAGCTTAGACAAGAGATGGAACAGTTAAAGGGGAGGCTTAGCAGTTCAGAGCACCCACGATCACCACAACATTAGCTTGTCCTTGTAATTTGCTTTCAATCACAAACATAAGTTATGCACACTGTATTGTTTTTATTATCAATTAAAATAGTTTTAACATTATATTATCAATTAATTTTTTAATTAATCAAATATATATATATATATATATATATATATACACACACAAATTAATTTACTATAAACAAATAATTCATAACTATTAACGTTATGTATTTATCACAACATCATGAAATTGGAATTTATTAAAAAAATTATAACCTGCCTTTACCGACGAAATAAAAATACCGTAAAAAATTTTGTATTTTATTACTGACGGTAATGCTATCACCGTCGGTAAGTAAGATGATGTTTCATGTTCATTAGCTTCGGTTTACCGACAGAATTTTGTCCGTTGCTAAATGTTACTGACGTAAAATAGACCGTTGGTAATATATTTTGGGACGTTGGTAAATTACCAACGGAATATCACCGTCGATAACTTTAACTACGGTCCTTTTAACGACGATTTTGTTCGTCTTCTATTTCTGTCGGTAATTAATTTTACCAACAGAAACTGAGCATTTACCGACGGAATTGTCCATCGGTAAATAACTGATTTCTTGTAGTAAGTACACATTTTATATCAGATAAGCATATGGATGATTAGCTTGCATGATTGTCTAACAATCCAAAACAAATCCTTTGTAAAACAATCTTATTGTATTCTATTAAATTTTTAAATATTTATGTAAAGTTTAAATAAATATATAAATAATATTTAATAAAATAAAGTTGAAACACAGATTTTACTGGCCACGATCACATGCCCTCTACTAGATTACCATTGATTACAAATCCCAAAATAAGTTTTGTCTTAAAAAAGAGGCCTAATATAAATATAAAGAGTAACAAGAATCAAGAATCTTGGTCGAAGAATCATTTCTCACTAGCTTAACGATTCACAAACTCTAACATAGCCCAAGAAGGTCTAATTAGAGACACGGATATTGTTCCGTACCCAAACTATCAATATTATTAACAATTTCTTCGTATATAATAACAACCTACCCAAACTACCAATAGTTATGTCTAAGTTACAAGAGTTTTGGGATCAGTTGGTACTAAGAGATCATATTTGGCCTAATGACCAAGTTGTCACTATATAAATGAGTTTGAGTCCATCTGTAGCCCTTTCTTCATTGAGGATCTGTAATGAGCCTTGAGACTATAATTAAAGAACTAATTATGAAAGAGGCCTGACTTAACACCTTTTAAACGAAGAGATCTATTCCATCTATTGAGGTTGTTTTTGCAACCAAGACCTACTTCTACTTATTAAATTTCAACTAAAAAGAAAGTATTTTACAACTACTATAAAAAGAGTGGTCATCACATCTCTAAATGTAATCCAAATAAGGTAAATCTTTTAAGTTTTATCAGTCTACTGCCAATTAGTGCATGTAATAGGTAATATATCCACATCTCCTAAACTATCCTTGAAAAATCTTTATGCCCTTCTATAATAACTTTAACTAGTTTTTGGTGATATTTCATCTCCTGTTTTACATGTCATATCAGGTACTTCCTCTTCATAATACTTTAATGTTGCTTCTTGTAATCTCATAACCTCTTGTATATTTAAGAACGAAATATAAAATGATTTATATAATATTATGGTTTGTTAGAAATGAAAAGAAGATTCAAAGCTTTAAATAAGAAAAAAAAATCCAAAGAAGCTATATCCTTCAACTTGATCCTCATGTTATGAATATATCTTTCAACTTGATCATCATATTATGAATATATGTGTATGAACAATTGTATAACATATGTCATTCATTATTTTCCAATTATGTAAATCATATCATAACCTTCAACTTGATCATTATTTTTGAAACTTTGAATTGAAATTGTTGGAAATTGTAGAAAATGGAAATTGTTTATGTATGATTTGTGAAAGTTGGAAATGAAAATTGTTAGAAATAAAATTTGGTTTATGAATGTATTGTGATTATTGGAAATGAGATTGGAAATTGTTGGAAATGAAAATAGAATTATAAATGTTTTGTGATTGTTGGAATTGGAAATTGTTAGAAATGAAATTGAAATTATGAATGTTTTGTGATTGTTAGATATGAAAACTATTGAAAATTGCTAGAAATGGAATTGGAAATTGTTGAAAATAGAATTGGAAATAGAATTATTAATGTTTTGTGATTGTTTGAAATGAAAATTGTTGAAAATTATTGGAAATAGAAATAGAATTTGTTAAAAATTGTTAAAAATGCAATTGGAAATTGTTAATAATTATTGAAAATTGTTGGAAATGGAAATGGAATTATAAATATTTTGTGATTGTTGGAAGTGAAAATTGTTGAAAATTTTTAGAAATGAAAATTGGTTTATGAATGTATTGTGATTATTTGAAATAGAATTGGAAATTGTTGAAAATTGTTAAAAATATAAATTGAATTATGAATGTTTTGTGATTGTTGGAATTGGAAATTGTTGGAAATGAAAAATTATGACTGTTTTGTAATTGTTGGAAATAGAATTAAAAATTGTTGAAAATGGAATTGAAAATTGTTGTAAATAGAATTGGAAATTGTTGAAAATTGTTGGAAATGGAAATAGAAATTGTTGATGTATGTTTTATGTTATTATATATGTTGAATGTTTTGAATTGTTAATTTTTGACTTATAGTGAATTGTGTTCCATGAAATTGAATTGTATGTAATGTAATCATACAGAATGAGTTATATTATATAAGATGGATAAGCATATTGTGTGTTGAAATTATATGTTATTTATTTTTATGTGTACAGATAAATGGAAGAAAGTTCAAGTACTTCTCATCAACCTACTTCAGGAAGATACAATGATTCAGCTTGGGTTCATGCTACATTAGTTCCCGGTATGAAGAACCATACTATTTGTTTGTTTTGTAACAAGCATTTGAAAGGTAGAGGAATCACCAAACTAAAAAAACATTTGGTTGGGGTTAAAGGAGATGTGGAACTCTGTAAAAAAGTAAGTCATCATATGAAGTGGCAGATGAAAACATTGCTTGATGAATATCAATATGAGAGAGAAACAAGGGAAAGATTGAATTTTGAATTGATAGTGGAAATTTGTTTTCTAGTTTCCGTGGTGATTTTGGAAATGTTGAAGGTGGAAGTGGTAGTGGTAATGATGGTAGTGGTATTGGTAGTGTTCCATCTTAGGCTCAAAAAGAAGTACATGAATCTGATGTGAGAAAGAGAAGAAAGCAGGCGACTAGTTTCTTTGCACTACGAACAACTCCTGTAGCCTAACCTTCAATTTGTAGTATAATGCAATCAAGAGATGCAACTCACAATATCAATATGGCAATAGCTAGATAGTGATATGATATAGGTTCGTCATTCAATGATTCTCAATCTTATTATTATCAACCTATGATGGATGCAATAGCCTCTTATGGTCTAGGATACAAGGGTCCTTCGATTGATGACTTAAGAGGTAAACTTCTGAGTTGTGCTGTTTATGAAATTAGAAGTTGTTTGGCTGAAAAAAGAGTAAATTGGGGTACTTATGGATATTCAATCATGTGTGATAGTTAAACAAATAGGAGACAAGAGCCTATTATAAATATTTTGGTTTATTCTTCAAATGGCTTTATATTTTTGAAATCTATTGACGCATCTGGCCTTATTATAAATACTAAGACTTTGTTTGCGATATTTGATAAAGTTGTGAATAAAGTAGGGCCAAAAAATATTGTTCAGTTTATTATTGACAATGATTCCGCTTATAAAGCGACAGGAAAAAGGTTGCAGAATACATATAATTCAATTTTTTGGATTCCTTATGTTTCACATTGCATGACCTAATGCTGGAAAATATATAGGATCCTAGGTATTTTCTTATTATTGATGAGACTATACAGAAAGCTAAAAAGGTGACAAAGTTCACTTATAATTATGCATGGGTATTGAATTTGATAAGAAAGGAGTTTACTAATGGTAAGATTTTGTGTCGTCCCGCTGTAACAAATTTGCCACAAATTTTTTATTACTTCAGTCTTTTGTTTCGATGAAGAAAGAGTTAAGACAAGTGTTTACAAGTGATAAGTGGATTGCATCTCAGCATGTTAGGTCTAATACTGGAGTGGAGGTTTGTAATATTATACAGGAAGATAGAAAATTTTGATCTAAATGTCAATTTGTTATCCAAGTTTGTGAGCCTTTGGTGATGGTACTTCGCTTGGCTGATAGTAAATAAAAGCCAACAATAGATTATATTTTTGATGTCATGGAGAGAGCGACCGAAGCGAACAAGGCCAATTCGAAACATAGGCCTTCTTTATATACACCATATCTTTCAATCATTAATGAGAGAAGGGAAAGACAACTTTCTTCTCCATTGTTTGCAGCTGGGAGATTTTTGAATTCTAGTGTCTATTTTAGACTGGATCTTACTAAGCAAGATGAAGTTAATAGAGGAATGCTTTTAACTATTACAACAATTGTTAGCATTAACGCAATGTAAGATCTTTTAAGTTCACAAATGGAGCTTTACAAGTTATCTTATGGGGATTTTGAAATGCCGATTGTTATTCGACAAAAAGAAAAACATTTTCCAGGTATTAGTTATTTCCTTTTTCTTATTTGTTGAAAATTAATTATCACTTTATTTTGTTTATAACACTAATTTGTTATCTTATAACTTACAGTTTTTTGGGGGGATTAATTCAGAAATGATGTTCCAGAATTAAAAAGGTTTGCAATTCAGATTTTAGGTCAATGTGTGAGTGCAACAGACTATGAACAAAACTGAAGCGTATTGGAATTTATCCACTCAAAGAAAACAAATAGATTAGAGCAAAAGAGGTTGAATGACTTGGTTTTTGTTTGTTACAATTTAAAACTTCGGGAAAGGTATGCTATTTTCATTATTATCATTATTAATTTTGATATATTTTCTTATAACTTTCTAATAATTAAATGTAATTATTTACTAGGAGTCTTAATAACATAAGTAGTTCAACTGATCCAATTTCCATTGATAATATTGATTTTTTGGCGAATTGAGTTTTTGAAGAGTCAAATTTGGTTGATGTGAATAATTTAGAAGATAATCTTAGATGAGAAAACATTGACATATTTTTTGGCACATTAAATTTGAATGATAATGAAAATAAAGCTCCTCTCAATAATGAGGATTTTGTACCAAATGATCACTAGGGTCAGTGCAATTATAGCGGGTATCCTCCCGTTGGCGATTGAATTTTGTTCAAGGTTTTTGCTTTTCCTCTTTTTTAATTTTACTTGTATTTGATGTTTATTTTAAATTTTATATATGTAATATAACTGTAAATGTATTTGTCTCAAGTTTAATTTCTACTTGATTTTTTTCTTCGTCATGAACTCTTTTTGTAAATTGTTTAAGGATATTTATTATTTTTTTATTGGATGTTTTGAATATTTTGATGTAATTATTATTATTAAAATGATGAAATTGTATTATTGTAATATTTTAAATGCTTTGTGTTATTCTTAATTTTATATTTGTATGATGATGATTATCTTTTTTATATCAATTGTGGTTATTATTTATATGTGAAATATTTAAAAATTATTGTTATTTAATATTAATTGTGATTATTATTTATTGTTATGATTCTTTAAAGTATGGTTGATGTAAACAATAAACTAGTAAAGTATACAGTACAACTTTACAATATACCAATGGACTATTTAGCAAATTTAAAAATTCACTCTAAACGATACCCGGTATTGACCAGTACCGGTATGATACCACACCATAACTCAATCCGGTACGGTATTCGCAACTTTGGGTCTAATGGATTAACCCACTTTTTGAGCTCAAGTTCCTATCTTTTAATTGTTTTAAATTTAAACCCCAAATATTAATTATCTTTTAAATGTGAATTAAATATATATCAAGTCCAAACTATAAAATTTAAACATTTAATTTTAGTTGTAAAAGATTTCACAATAACATGAATTTTTAGTTAAACTTTAAATTTTTTAATAGGTAAGGACACAGTTTATTTCAATTATATTTTAAATTATTTAACTTTTGGTCATATTTTTAAAACATTGGATTTAACTTTCTCTAAAATGAAGTTATCTTATTTTAATTTTTTAAATGACTTTTATTAATTTGTAAATTTCAAGGAACTTAAAATAAAAATAATATTGCTTTTGGAAATAAATCAAAACTACTTATTGTTAAACCTAAATTACAACAAAAAGCATGGTATAGAATGACTCGTCGATATTAAAGATGTAAATGAGTCGGGTCGGGTTCAAGCTACTTCTGACCAAATTCAGCCAGACCCTAGGTCAGGGTGACCTACGGTTCAGCCTGATCATGAACTGACCGGACTAACCTGATCCATTATTTTTGTAAAAAAACGTTAAAAATAATGTCATTTTTAATAAAATAATGTTATTAAAAAAAATTAAGATCATGAGTCCAAGTCAATCTAACCCATAACTCGCCTGTGATTCCATAAATCCGAGTCAAAATTGAACCAAATCGATCCTTTTTAACATCCTACTCGATATTGTCAAACTTGATGGTCAAAACTTGAAAAAAATGTCAACAACTCCATAATCTCAACGCTCAGACGCTTCCTGTGATGATCTCAATTCCCTTGACACCACCAGCTACACGGCCAAGAAAGTCCGCACACGAGAGCGGGATGAAGACCCACCCCCTTATCCTCCTGCTCCGAATACCCTCCCTCGTAGTTAAAGCATTGTTGTTACTGGTACCCAAGCATACCCAAGCATCTGATGCTACTGGAATTTCAGAATGGCCAGAAGAGTAGCCTATGGAAATTGAAGAGGGTGACATCACGATGGTTCAAGGCGAGCTTGGACTGGGAATTGAACTTTCCAATTCTCTGAAAGGCATATTAAACAAACGTTGGGAGAATGCGGTTGTGGTCAAATTGCTGGGTCGCCGCATCGGATTCAATATGCTCAAACTATGACTTCATGCTATGTGGCACTTGACAGGTCCAATGAAAATTATAGACTTAGATAATGATTTTTTTCTGATTAATTTTGTGCAGGAAGAGGATTACCTCCACGCTTTCACAAACGGGCCGTGGATGATCCTGAGCCATGCCCTCTCTGTCCAGCCCTGGCATCCCAATTTCCGACCATCCTTTGGTGAAGCTTCCCATATGATTACCTGGGTCAAATTCCCCGAGCTATCTGTTGCTCACTATCATCCATCGATCTCACGTGCACTCGGAAACTTAACCTGTCGCACAATTCTCATAGACACAACCATTCAAAAAACACAAAGAGCACGTTATGCTAAGGTAGCGGTAGAAATCGACCTTAACTCACCTCTCCGATCTTTGGTGGAACTGGACGGAGAGCGTATTAAGGTTGCCTACGAAGGCCTCCCTCCGATCTGCCTTGCATGTGGGCACACTGTCCACGAGACCGCGCTCTGCCCTCACCGACCTTCTGTCTCTTCGACACCAGGCGAACCCTCAGCGACTCCACCAACGGCTCTGCGCATGTCTCCCACCGCAGCTCCACTTCGCCAAATATGGCCCCGGATTCAAGTCCAGAGACGAAGTCGTCGCCCCCTAATGGTACAATGACAGGACACAACAGACGTTACCCACCCACCGCAGAGCGACCCCGAGGCTTAAGATACTGGGCGCTAGCAGAGTCGGAGGCTCCCACTCACAATCCACATCCATCCCCAGCGATTAGGAACATTCCAAATGCGCTACCTTCTCCATCCAACGCGGACTCGCAGCGGCGTCCAACGCTTAAGGTGTCAACTTCGGGCCTCGCCCCCCGTGGGATTGGGCCTGTGTCTACACATGGGTCACCCATGTCTTAGGCTAGGCCTTCATCTGGCCAAGCCTGACCCCCGCAAGCCCAAATCTAGTTAGATAATTCAGCCCACTGTCCTTCTGGACTGGGTCAAAAGCCCACAGGATCCACCACCTCCAACACTAAACATGTGGCCATTTCTTTACCTTCGCACCATGATTTAATTATCCATGACAGCTCTCTCACCATTCCTATGAATGAAGATAAGGACACTGGACGCATGGAGGAGGACATACTGGCTGAAGTTGTCCCTTCCCCATTAACTTCCAAAAATTTCTTGCCCTCTTCTAGGCCCCCGGATCCTCAGGCTACTCCAAACCCGGCCAATGACAGCCCTACTGTCATTGACTCTCCAATGGACGAGGTGGCATTGCCTCCCGCAACTTTCCTCGATGAGGGACAGACCATCGATGGATTCGGACAACCCGACCCATAGTATATTCCTTCCTATTCGATTTTTATATGTCAATATTCATATGGAACTGCCAAGGGGTTGGAGGTAAGAATTTCCAGCTCATTCTTAAGAATTACATCCAGATTCACAAACCGATCCTTGTAGTCCTAGTTGAACCTCAAATTAGCGGAGTATGTGCACAAAAAGTTATCAAAAAATTGGGTTTCAATTAATCCTTTAGAGTGGAGGCTGATGGGTTCTCTAGGGGCATTTGGCTTTTATGGAGTACCGACACTACCATTCAAATTCTCTTATCTCATCGTCAATTTATTCATGTCCACATCACCTAGGCACAATCTTCTTTCAATTTTACGACTATATACGCAAGTCCGAATTACCCACTCTAACATTTCCTTTGGAAACATTTGCGTCAAATTGCCCGGATTACTACTAAACCTTGGATCGTGTGTAAGGACTTCAATGCCAAATTAGAAAGCAAAGACCAGCGTGGCGGATCTAGACTCTGCTCCGATGTAAGCAATTCATTCCGAGATTGTATTTATTTCTGCCACCTCTAGGACCTTGGGTTCATAGGACCCAAATTCACCTGGAGGAGAGCATAGCTTCGCGCCCGACTCGATCGCGTCTTTTGGTCTAACCCCTAGTTGACTTCCTTCCCGCACACGACTATTACTCACCTTCCTTTCCTTAAGTCTGATCATTGACCCCTCCTCATGGCTCTTACCCCACTTATGCCTTATTCCCCTTCCCCTTGAACTTTTCAATTTCAATCTGCTTGGTTGACCCACGATCAATTTTCCCAAACTATTAAAGACAACTGGAATCCCCATCTGCCCAAAGTTTCTAGTGCACTCAGGCAGCTAGCCGACAAACTTCAATAGTATAATTACTCTACTTTTGGCAACATCTTTCAGCGCAAAAAGAGACTCATGGCTCGGCTAAGGGGCATTAAAATTAAGTTGGAAGAAGAGCAATCTAACTCTTTACAAGACCTGGAGGCGCATTTACAAAAGGAACTAGAACAAGTCCTCATTCAAGAGGAACTGTTCTGGCACTAAAAATCGAGAAGTCAATGGATAGCACAAGGGGACAGGAACACTACCTATTACCATGCGGTCACTTCAAGTCGGCGACGAAAACTTCGTTGCACCTCCCTCCGCGATGATAATGACTGCGTACGTACGGATCCTGTCTCGCTCCGACAAATCGCTCATACATTCTTTGCCAAACTTTACACAACAAACCTATCCACGCCACTTCACTCTCTTCCCACTGGCCTTTTCCCCCCCCCCCCACGCCCCCCCCCCCCCCCCC
>JANZLD010000004.1:54097-71833 GCA_026413575.1 Erythroxylum carthagenense
AAATGTATAATTTAAAGGCAAACACAAGTATAAAATTAACATATTGCATGGCATAAAATCAGATTATAATAAAATAGAAATATAATAAACAAAATGAGTCCCAAAATATGAGAGCCATATATTTAGACAAGTTCAAAAGATAGATCATTTACTATTTAAGTACAAAATACTTGCAGGCCCTAAAATAGATACATAGTGTTTATCATATTCCTATTTTGAAAGAGAAAAAGAAGGGCACAAAAAAGAGCACAACTTTCTCATGACTCGACATCAAACTACTTCCCAATAAGTTATTCCAAATCCCAATCTTTAGTGTGTTTTTGCACATTATTATGATGTATCAGGAAACGGCTGTCAGTAACCCGAAATTAGATAACGTACTATACAGTTTTAGTTTGTAAATAGGAGATCCAACCCATAAAAATACCCCGACCAACCAAGTATTAAGTTGATTCATTTTCTTGTTTTGGTACAAGTTTAATTTTGATTAATTTAAAAAAAAGGACAGAAGAAAACAAGAAAAGAAATCTTCTTCCTGGTATTGAATTTGAAAGACAATTACCAATGTTTAGTTCCTCTAAATACAGGATCAGGGGTGTACTTTCAGTAGCTCTCTTTTGTATTTCTTCGTTGAAAATTAGGCCGGCTAATCAAGAAGGCAGCTAGTTTGACAGGTATATGTTTTCTTCTTCTTCTTCTTCTAAAAGTTATTGTTTTAGTTGTTAAGTGAACTGTAAATGAATGCAGCAGATCCAAAAAGAATTATAACAATAATAATGGAAGCGAAAGTTGGAATAGAGGTGAGACGTCTTCATATTATTTACTTCCTAAGCCTTATGGGCAGTGTTGAGCATCCCCATCTTATTCGGATTCACCATCTCAATCGAAACGGCGTTTTTCTACGAGGTACAGCTACTCCTCTTTTATATTGCTGTTCATTCGTCATAGCCTTAATTTTTCACCTTGACGTCTTTGATTGAGCAGATGTGAAAAGATGGCTAGCAGATTTGAGAGGAAAACACATGCCAGAAGCTTTCGCTTGGTCCTACAAAAGGTTACGTTCGCTTACTATTTTTATTCATCAGTAAAATAAAACAAACAAGTGTATATATATATATATATATATATGCATGCTTTAATTGATGCAGGAGATACAAGAATGGTTATGTATGGCAAGACTTACTAGACGATGATCTCATTACTCCAAT
The DNA here is from genome assembly GCA_026413575.1 of Erythroxylum carthagenense. Taxonomy (NCBI): domain Eukaryota; kingdom Viridiplantae; phylum Streptophyta; class Magnoliopsida; order Malpighiales; family Erythroxylaceae; genus Erythroxylum; species Erythroxylum carthagenense. Next base: position 55,306 of record JANZLD010000004.1, read on the forward strand.
CGCTGACAACGAATACATTCTCAAAGGATCACAAATTTTTTCCCCCGCTGCATTGGGTTCGTAAAAGTGCTTCATCTGGTTATGTACATTAATTAATTATATTATCTTCATTAGTTTCTTGATCTTTTGAGCAGGAGAAGGTAGTCAAATTGGTCCCATATCTATCCCAAAAAATGAGAAACGTGTAGACTTTAAAGATGAGAAGCGTGAAGATGATGATTCGGACAAACAAGAAGAAGAAAACAAGGCAAGTGATGACGAGCAACACTCGCCAAAAGAAAAGAAGCAAATATATCCAACACTATCTCTTGTCAATATTTTAAATCATTCCCCAACAACAATAACATTTCCCAGAATTCACCTCGACTCACCTGTGTTCGGGTCAGAGAAATCGGCGTTAGCTGACGATTCGACAATATTCAATGAGGCAGAAGATCCAATCCATCATTCAGACAAAATACAAACTGATGACGATGATTTCGAAAATCTATCATCACCTTCTCTGTATGCTGTGAGAAAAGAAAAGAAGAGTAGGACAATGAAAAAGAATATTGGAATTATTAGTTCTTCATTCTCATCATCGTCGTCGACAGCATCATCATCGTCATCAACGGACTTGCCGTTTCCAAAGAGTAACAGCTACTTGTCTCCGAAAATGCTTAGAAGAATGATCAGTTGTGGTGCTTCTGCGGATGCAAACGATGCAGTTCTGGTTGCCGTTAATAAATCACCCGAGCCCAGCAATAAGACGGAGATAGGAGAAACCGGCACAGTCTTTGGGAGTCTTCAACCCCAAACACTCTGCATTGTTGGGTATGTTATGTACCAAATTTATATATACAGCATAAATGGTATTGGTAGTAGGAAGGAATTAAGGTAGTATGTATTATACAATACTTGTATATATGTTACGTCTATGCACATGTGCTCTTTATTATCTGATTGAAAATCCCAAATGCATTTACTTATTTTTGAATTATTTATTCTTCAGCAAAAAAAACTACAATGGCGTGAAGGACAAGGAGTCGACGAAGCAGCAACAGAGCAATAGTGGATGGTCGAAGCTATACAAGCCACTGAGTCTGAGTGCACCCACCTGCTCGTAAGTTGCATATCTTATCTTCTTGTGATCTGGATTAGTAATGTGAATTAATATTGATATGTTAATTGATATCCTGAAATTCAAGAGTTGTTGTCTTTTACAAAGTTGTAGTTTTTTTTTTTTTTTTTTAATGAGATGGAGAAAGTATTGCGACAAATGGGGTTAGTTCCAAAAAGAGAAGACCAACTTCCAAAGACATTTTGCTAATCAATCAGAATAAAATAGTACAAAATTCGAAATTGCATAAACGCTACGGTCGGCTTCTCAGTTCTACGATTGACCCCTTGGTTTTGATTTACATACAAGACCACACGGTGGTAACCGCATCTTTGCAACTTGACAAATGAAACAGGCAATGCGGAAAGTCATTCAGACCAGAAAAGATGCATGCACACATGAAGTCCTGCAGAGGCATGAGAAGCTTCGCAAAATCTGGTACAGCTTCTTTCGAGAAGATGCCGCAACATAACTCCATGAAATCGTCACGAGAAGAATCAACCGAGGGCTACTTCTTGACGAACTACTGAAGAAGCTACTGTTCTGCAAACCCCTTTATAGCGCCGTTTTTTGAGAAACATCATTTGAGCTCAATCGTATACAGTGAAGAATCAAGTTATGTAAGTGTTAAGAGTTAACGAAGTGATACAAGTCCCCACTCATCTACATCGTGGGTTGCTTTCGGATCTTGGTCTCTCTCTCTCTCTCTCTCGTAGAAATAAAGACAAATAATTGAATTATTTTACAGGAAGCAAATTGGTTAACTGGGGGCTGGGCTTACAAGAGCCACAAAGCCCATTGCCCTCAATGTTGGAGATCTTCTTAGCCCATTTTCTGATATTTCGTACTTAAACAATCAAAATGAACCTATAACGCATTAGAAATTCATGAATAAGTTATGCGTAATATGTTGGTAACTAGCTCTCAAAGTTTGGGAGGTTAGGGGCCATATGACAAATGTCTATGAAGCCTTATTTTCATTTTCCATTGAACTTAAACAATAACTTTGTTTATAAATTAATTTATATATGATCAATAATTCCTAAATTTAATTTACTTTAAAACATTTGACAGTTGCAATGTGAATACGTAGTCTTTGTACATAAGAAAAGTATGGTTTAGTATTTGATTTCAAATCAAAACTACATAATTATTTTAAAGTATAGATGCGAATTGTTTACATTTTTAAGTGAATGGAAGGGAATATTGACAAAATAATTTTGAATTGAATTAGAGATTTTATTTATGATATATTAATATTAAAAATTTAAGAAAAAATAATACCAGAAGCAACGTGATAAGTAATTAAAAAAAAAAATAGAAACTGGATAAGAAATTAGTGATTGCACGAAGCAATTTCTTGTTCGGCAGTCCACATCTGTCTGGCCGTTAGCTTTCTTACGACATATCAATATCATTTCGTCAACTTGAGATTCCGTTAGCAATAAGCTATACCATTTGTATCATACTCTTTTTCTTTTTTCTTTCTTCGATTCTTTATTTTTATTTTTCGTCAAAGATTTTTTTTATTAATGATAGAAAGAAGTCCTCCACTCCTCCACCATCTGCACTTTGGGGGTTATTTATTACTCCCTGTGTCGCGGTGATCGAGGCAATGGCGGTGGAGCTCGGCAAGTAGTCACATCTTTCTTACAACTCAATTGTAATTTCGACAAGAAGTAAACTCCGTACCTGTAAGTCCTCCAAGTTCTTCGCCATCACTTTCCCTGCTTCTTCTATATTAATGATAATGCAAATTTCTGCGGAGCACTTTCCTGCAGGTTGCTTGTTGTAATAGCACATGAATTACGTATTTGCTATTGGCGTTCACTGATTTAGTTCATATGTTCCTGATTCCTTACGCACCTGGTGATGCCAAATTAACAATGAAAACTTACTCTCATGTCATAAGCTGCTAGCCTCTGGGAAGAACTGAAATTATATGAAAATTATTTTTCGATCAAATCCTACATGAAAGAATTGCTTTCCTTTCTGAGCCCTTGAAGGGAATTCAGGTCGCTCATTAGATACCCAAGTGCTGAGACAGCGTTAATTGGACGGCCTATCTGTTGCTTTGTATGTTTGAGGATCAGCATATAGCAATTTACTTTCTGGCTAAGATATCTACTTTACTTGGATGTTTTGTGTTTGCGTCCAAGTAGATAATGGGGTATTCATGGGCTTTTTGGAGAACTGGACTGCTTAATTTGTTAACAGTAGACCATATGTATCATTGTGTGTTTGATTTCAGACGTGGTTCCCGGTATTGTTGTATTAAGCAAAAAAAAAAAAAAAAAAAAAAGAAGAGGAAGAAGAAGGACGGCGAGCCTTTTGATGCTTTCCTGGTGAATAGGCTCAAACTAAATAATCAGAAGCTCGAGACTTGAAGAATGACTATTCTGGTTGGAAATAACTCAGTTCTGCATGTGATGTTCAAATCATTATAGGGATGGAGTTATGTGTTTGGGATGACTGGAAATGACTTGTGGAAGAAGCACTCTCAAGTTCAGCCTCTTAAGTTTCTTTTCTTTAGTGAAGTTTCATCTGGACAGCTGTAGTTGCGATATATTATGGCATCGATTGTGCTTTTATAAAATGATTTGGTATACTATGTAGGTTTTCACAGTTAGAACTTGATTCCTGTCAAATTCTGAAGGCTTCAATCTGTACTTTTGCAGGTTCCTACAGCTGCATTGTACTCACCTAAAAAGGTTGAAGCCCTCATTTGTTGGAATATAATGGGTAATGGTAACGAAGATGAGAACTCAGATCCTAAACCCGTTGCAAGATGTTCGATTTTATATTATGGTGTTGGCCACATGCTAAATGACATCACTGCTGCCTGTTGGTTTACCTATCTATTGTTGTTCTTGACAGATATTGGGCTGTCACCAAGGTACATTTTTTTGTCAGTCATCACTTTGAACAGTCAAACTACTCGATTACTACTTCATTCTTCTTCTTTGATCTAGTTGCACATTTTCATTCCTAATTTATTTTTCAGTAAACTTTTCATTTTGTTGGTCTTACATTGGATGTGTGTGAAATGAACAAGTCCAGAAAGAAATATATTGGTTTTCTAATGCAATTTATCATATTATAACCTTGTTAGAAAAATATGTGGCCATTCCTAGACCACATTTAATAATATTTTGGATGGAATAGTTTCTAACATGACATTGGAGGCTTGTATGAAGGATAGATCTTGAATTCAAGTAGCATTACTCCTCATTTTTTTGTGGGTTGTGAATTTTATGATTTGTCCATGCTTTGCATGGGGGTCTATGGCCTATAGTTTTGGAGGATAATTAATACACGTACACTACTCTGAAACTTAGTATCTCTTTGTTTACTCTTAGGGCAATGCTTTAATAAGGAATTTTTGTCCAAGTCTACTGGGTAGTATATAACGAAGCTTTGCAAATTTTGATTGATTACAATTCCATGCCTTCTATTTACTATGGAAGTTCCCAGGGGATTCATTAAAGAAATATTTCCAATAAAAATTGCCTAAGTTTTTGTGTCACTTCTTGTTGCTCTGATCGAAGAAAATAAATCCAGCAGTCAACATGACATATATGTATAACACACACACACACATATAGAGCAAGTGACAGAGAGATGGACAGAGAGACAGAGAGATGGAGTGGTGATTTCTATTTTTTATAAATAATCTGCATGAATTTACGGTCTGATTCTTTCCTTATAGAAAGAGTGAAAAGCAGTCCTCAGCTAGATTGGTTGCATATTCTAGCATCTTGCCTTGAACCTTTCTGTTATTGTGACGTTAGGAAACAATGAAATAAGAAATACGATGAGGACATTTCTAAGTGGTTTGTATATATTTGAGGACATAAATATACCACATGAATATCTGCTTTGAATGTATAAACTTCTTAATTTTTATCATAACAAATTCTCAGGGATGCAGCTACAGTGATGCTTTCAGGTCAAGTAGCTGATGGTTTTGCTACTATATTTGCCGGTGAATTGGTACATAACAGTTGTTTAAAGTACAGATATCTCATGATTCACAGACCATGAGTTTTCTCTAGATTGCACTCATTTCTTCATGTTATGTGTTAGAATTCTTCAGTTCTTTTCTGTTTACCTTTTCTTAATGTTATGTGGTTAATATGTCCAAAATTGATGAATAGGCATATTGGTTTGTGTAGCTCTTAGAAAATGTACAAGGATAATTTTCATTTAACCTAACACTTGAAAGGCTACTTAAGTCAATTTGCATTTTACTGTTTTTGTTTTCCTTGAAGGAATCAGGATAGAAGGACAAGAAAGTAAATAACTAGAGATTGACAATTTACTCATATTTCAGCTTAAAATTGTCTTTAAGGCATGCTATTTATTTTTATAATTGTTTGCTTTATTTCTTGTTCCCTGAAAAAAAAAATTCCTCTCTTTGATATTTCCATGAAATGGAAAAAGGCTAGCTTTTTATCAAATGTTTCTTATAATTGTTTTATAAATTTACTTTTGTTATTTTCTCCTTTATAAGTTGGTTTATAGTGAAGTCTAAGCAGAAGCGTGGAACTTATCACCCACCATTGTTTCTCTAAATAATAGCTACACATTTTTGCACTTTGGATAAGTTTGTAAGTTTTCTCTAAGTCTTTTCTTTCAGTATTTTAAGCATTGTTAAACTATTGTTGAATGATTTCCTCTGGTTCTAGATTTTGGTTAATTATTGTACTTCTTTGTTGTGATTATCATTTTCCTTTCATTCTTTCTACTTGATAGATAGACAGATTTGGATATTTCAAAATGTGGCATGGTGCTGGGTCTCTTTTGGTTGCTGTTTCATTTTCTTCAGTTTTTGGCGATTGCTTTCCATGTAAATTGTTGGCTAACCATTCAACAACAGTAAAGACTGTTTCATACAGCGTGTCGGCAGCAATCTTTAATGTTGGTTGGGCAGCTACTCAAGTTTCACACATGTAATTGTCTTCATTTTTAATTCCTATAAGTTGAATTCTACATAGCATTCTTCTTATTCTTAAGAAAGAGGACAAAAACAGAAAGCATAATAATTTTCTCCATGTATAATAACCGTCAAAAATCATCTTAAGATTTCTTCTATTTTGTAACTGCTGAAACCCTGCTACAGTGCTGTCTACCAAAACTTTTTGAGCTTGAAATAGCTTTTCCAAAACAACAGGTGGAATTACTTGCAATAAGGAACATTTTTGTTTTCTTGAAGGTCCATGGTGAATTGCATCTCATTGAATTCAACAAGTAGGGTGGTGATGACAAGCTGTCGCAATGCTTTCACAATGGTAATTTTTGTAATTTTTCTTTGATGTATTCTTATCCCATATACTTCTAATATAGCATTATTGAGTTTGGTGCTTGTTTCTGTTTGTTGAAACTCTAATAGGTTGCCAATCTCAGCCTATATGTAATTGCTTTAACAGTGTTCAATGTCAGTAATGCCTCAACTAATGCTGATATAGAGAACCAGGTATGAGCTTACTTTGTATATGATTCTTAATCACCATTAAACTTACTTTTGAGTTCGTTTTTAAATTGGTTTGAACCTGCAGTACCGTTGGATTGCTTACTTGTCAATTATTATTGGTGGCTGTTTTGTGGGAATTTTTCACCTTGGCACCAAGGAACCAAGGTATGGCTAGATATTTTGATTCTTCAAAATCTAATAAAAAGCTTTCAACGAGTGCTTGTGATACATTGTAGCATATCAAAGGGAACACTTCAAAACTTTTGCATATTTCTTTTCAATCACTAACTTTTTTTTTGTTTTTTGATAATGGTTGTAAATGCGGAGATTGTTGATCTGCATCAAAATGAACCATGCCATCAGTTTCTTCTAGTTTGCCACTTGAATGCCACCATAGACGCATGCCTAATTCTAGAGTTTGTTGTATGGTAGGTAATTGGTTGGAGTGACTTTATTTTTTCTTTATCGTAGATTGAAGAGAAGTGGTTACGGAGATAGTTTTGCAAGGATATCATGGAATTATTGGTTCAAGAAAAGCTTGTACTATCAAGTTGGTCTTGTATATATGCTTACTAGACTTGTACAGAATGTTTCACAGGTGAGCACACATTTACTTGCTTTTCCTCTTCATTGTTTATGATCAAGTTTCTGTTTTTATTGGACTATCCAGGTAGTTGAGTTTTACTGTCTATAACATGCCTTAATCTGAAAGTCAAGGATATCTTGATTTTGTAAGTGGTGTATTTGCCACTTCTAGGATTTTTTTTCACGGACAACTTTCATAAAGCACGTTTGCTAGAATTTGACATTACTTTTTATGAAACTCAGCTCTGATCTCATGTGCAATAAAATAAAGGAGAAGAGAGAAGGAAGTTGGCTATAAGGCCTAAATCTATAGATACAAAGCCATCAAGGGTATTAGGGGGTGTTATTAGTTTTGTTTAGTACATGCATTTATAATAATAGGACCATATAGACAAATAGGGATTCTCAAATATAATATATATAATATTCGACTCTAGAAGGACACATAAAATAGTAAAAATATTAGATGGTCAATTTCTAAAAGATATGTTGGAACTCAATATCTCTCTGTTCTCCACTTGTGAACGATACTCATAGGTTAATGGTTTAATGAGTCTTAGTTCTTTAGGTTTTTGTGCCACTTTTTCTTGCTCTGAGCTTAGGAAATAAATTTAGCAGTCAGTTATATATATATATATATAGGTTTGTGTGTGTGTGTGTGTGTGTGTGTAGATGCATATATACCAAGATACAGATAGATAGAGAGAGAGTGGTGATTACTGTTATTCTCAATAATTGTCGTGATTTTTGGTATGATTTTTTGAGAGAGAGAGAGAGTAGCAATCATTGACCAGAATAATTGCGAATTCTAGCATCTTTTCTAGAAACATTTTGTCACTGTGACTCTAGGAAATAATGAAATAATAAAAATGTCGAGGATGTGTTTAAAAGTTATATCTATATGCTTGAGAGTACAAATATAGCATAGGGAAAATCTGCTTCAAATGTTTCAACTTCAGTTTTATCAGAACAAATTTTGAGGGATGTAGTTACAATGATCTTTCAGGTCAGATAGCTGATCCTTTGCTACTATATTTGCTTATGAATTGTTATGAGGAATAATATGTCCTATAACATATTACAGTCCTTTAAAGTACAGATACTCTTTGGTTCATAGACCATTAATTTTTCGTTAAATTGCACTCATTTGTTATTGACATGTTCTAGAATTCTTCAATCTTTTTCTTTTCTCCTTTTATATAAATGGTTCACACAGCCAAAATTAATGAGCGGCAATATTGGCTCGTATATCTCTTAGAAAATACACAACAAAAGTGTTTAGTTAAACTTAAGCTATGGTTGAGAAGCTACTTAACCCAGCGTACATTTTCGTCCAATCATCACTTGGAATGCCCAGACTACTTCTTTGCGACTACTACATTTTTCCTTATAGCTGCATATTTTCATTCCTATTTTCCTTTTCTTTTTTCTTTTGTTCATTTTGTTGGCTTTACACTGGTCGTGCATTAAAAAGTCCAGAAAGAATGCTAAGTTGGTTTTCTTATGGAATTTTATCATAGTGTAACCTTGTTAGAATAATATATGACCATTCTTGGACCTTAGCTCTTTGATTGAATACCTTTCGACATGGTATTTGAGGCTTGTATGATGAAAAATAATCTTGAATTAAAGTACCAGTGCCCTTGCTTATTAGTTGTTTGTTATTTACTGTGATTTCTCAACACTTCGAGTGAGGGTGCGAGATTTGTTACGCCTTAGGGGGAAGATAGAATGGTCTATGCACAAACTTGCTTTTTGGCAATCTTGCCTTCTCTCTCTCAACGTCAAATCTTATTTTGCTCAATATCTTACATCCTTCATTGCAGTCTATGGCTTATAATTTTGGATGATAATTCGTAACTCATTCTTTAAAATGCAACAAATCTCTTTTTATCTTCGAGTAAGAGGACTTACTTTGCCTTTTAGGACGAGGAGCTGGAACCTAGAGGTTGACTTTTAAATTCATTATCATTTTTTAATTCCTTAAAGTGACTCCTGGATGTTTTCTTTGTTTATGATATGCTGGAACCAATGTCCTCCACATAATCTCAGGGCAATGCTTTAATGAGCCTTAGTTCTTTAAGTTTCTATGCCACTTCTTCTTGCTCTGAGCTTAGGAAAGAAAGTGGAAGAAATTTTGAAGTCAGCATTAAACAACGACATATGTGTGTGTGTGTGTGTGTGTGTGTGTGTCCATATAGATAGATAGAGAGACAGAAAGAGGTGATTGCTATTTCTTTTTTAATAATTGGCATGATTTTTCCTTAGTGCGAAAACAGCAACAGTTGGCCAGAATAGCTGCATCTTCCAGTGTCTTGCCTGGAAATATTGTCACTTTAGGAAATAACGAAATAAGAGAAATCATGTTTAAATGTTGTATATACACACTTGTTGAAACAAATATAGCATAAGGAACCACAACATGGGAGAAGGATGAGCACATGCTTTATGTGGTTCCACCACAAGGCTTACATTTAGGGACATAAAGACCACAAGAATACCTGGGTGGGTGTTATTAACTAATAGTAGGACAATACAAACAAATGATGATATTCCAAAATATGATACAGAATATTTCACTATTGATTAGTTAATATAATAATTAATACTAAATATTTAAACCTTTCAACTCTTCTAATTGATTCTTACATTGAAATTGCATCTTCTTTTTCAGGCATATCTTGCATCCTACGTTATCATTGACTTGCGAATGGCACAATCAGCTAAAGCTTTGGTAGGTGCAATTACTAGGCACCTTTGAATTGTATGCACAGAGAAGATTTTGATTTGAAAAGTTAACATCTTGATATCTGCTCTAACTGATTGAAACAGGTTCCTGCAATTATCTACATCAGCAGCTTCATCATATCCGTCATCATGCAGGTGCCCTTCAGAATCTATTGTTTGTCAGTGAGCTTTTCTTGTGGTCTTGTTCTTTGATTAAACATTAATCTCGATATATATTTATATTGCAGGAAATATCGTGGACAGGTCATCACCTGAAGGCCTACTATTCTGCCGGTGGTATTCTTTGGGTCTGTTGTGGCGCAGGAATCCTCTTGATACCTAGAAGCCTGAGTGGTTTCATGTACATCATGGCAGTGTTTATTGGCATTGCAAATGCTCTAATGGCGGTATGATATGGAGTTTAATCTGCATCAATGGCATGATGTACTGTGCTCTAGTTTTGTTGTCTTTCGTTGTAAATGTGAGATCAGGGTTCGGGTATTCCTGCGTGGTGTGATTGTGCTCACCATTATGACAGATGGCTGTCATATTACATATTTACTACTTTGATCTCAACTAAATTCCTTTAGCATCTCTCGCATTTGTTTCTGTTTCATCTTTTTTATCCCTTCGCTTTGCCAACTATAGGTAACTGCGGTGAGCATGCAAAGTGTTCTGGTTGGCTCAAATCTTCGTGGCTGTGCTTTTGTTTATGGATCGCTGAGCTTCTTAGACAAGATTTCATGTGGGATTGCTCTTTATGCTCTCCAGTTATTTCAGAGTGAGTTTTTCTCTTTGATGTTCAGTGCCTTGCAATGGATCTTTCCTTTAATTTCTTGGCTTGTAGCTAAAACCAACAAGTAATAATATCCAAATGTTTTAATTTCATGTTACACTTTAAAAAGCGTGGACCATAACAAAGCAGTACATATTGAGTTACACCATCCAAGCTGACTTTTGCTGTTTTTTCTTGTGGTAGGACCGGTTTCATGATACAAGACCTTGTAGATGCGTTTATTCAACTTTCTTTTGTGAGGCAATAACAGATTACTAGTGGAAGTTCTAAACTTATACGCAGGATTAGAAAAGAAAAGTGTAAGCAAAGAAATAAAACACAATGGGAAGAACATATATAGACAACTGAACATCATGCAAGAAATAAATAAAAAAAAGATTAAAATCTTAATCATGGACATGGATTCATGCATGTGATTGGACTTTGATCAATAAATTTTCTCACGCAACTCAAGTGAAACAATCTGTAAGATATTCAATCTCCCATTGAGCATTTTGCCAAAGGCCATACCCTTTGATGTATGGATGTAATGCTCTAATGTTGCTTGGCATGACAGTTGAATATTGCTGTGCAAATTTTGCCAATTTGAGTCCCAGTTTTTACGTTGATCTCAAGTTTTAAACAAGCCTAACAAAAAAACTTTGATGCAGGTACAACACCAAAAGTTCAGGATAACCTTTCTGGTGGTTATATTTCAGTCACGAGATATGGTTTAGGCCTATTTCCAGCTTTCTGTTCTCTCGCTGGAGTGGTTCTTACTTATACTATGAAACTCCACACCCCACGTTCGAAGTCCTTGATGGAGCCACTACTGGAGTAATGTGCAGCGGCTATATTCATGATAGACAACAACTAGTTTTGGAAGAACTTCCAAACTTCGAGATATGATCAACCGGGGTGTCATGACATTCCTTTACAACCCAAAAGAAAAATATTTTTCAGCTGATTAATTCAACCATATTGTTTTTAACAGCAGTTCGGGAAGGTTATAGGATATTGTCCTGCTGTTGAATGTTGTAATATATCATTGCCATTTTTTCCAAATGATGTTTATATATAAATGAAATAGAAAATTTCAAAGTATTTGATATAGTTGATCGCTTTAATTTATTAGGAAGTTCATTTTTCATTTTCTTCATTGCAGTAAAGTCTTAACATTTTGATCACATTTATAACTTCCTTTGGTTATTTCCTTTGATCTCTGACTCTTTTCTCTCCAAAGTAGGAGTTCATTTTGCTACTTAAACACTCAAAACTCATCGATCGCTGTTTGTATTTCCCTTGGAACCTGTCCTTCTGATCCCTTTACTGCCATGCTCTAGTCAGCCTCTGTTATGTGATGTTCATAACCATGTATTTGTAAATTTTATTAAGGTTTTAAGTCTTGATTGCTGCTAAGTCAACTTCATCACACTGTACGATCTGTTTATATGATTTCTAGATGGCCACTTCATGTCACTAACAATTGCATTGAAAGTTCATCAGCCAGGGATCTTCAATTCTTCAAGACCTCGATACATTATTATAGTGCAATAAGAGCCGGGATTCAGCGGGAACTAGAAAGAAGGCATTTTGTTTCCTCACGCATAGAAACTTTTGAAAATGGTTGAGTCATCAAATATTGCTGATCTATCTGTCTTCCTGATGTTATGAATAGTCTCAATCAACTCAGAACAGGATTTTTACTTGCATTTCATGGGGCAGATACATTTCATCTGGACACATTTAAACTTGACCAGGTTACCTGGAGATCATTAGATTCTTACAAGCAATAAGACAAACAAGTACTCAAGTAGTGGCTCAGTTGGATGCCACTCCCTGCAGCACAGCTACATCGGTTATCACCAGCTCCTAAAATAGAGTGAAAGATGATTATTGAAGCCCACTACATATGACAATACAGGGCAGGATGAATGGTTCCTTATGGATGAATGAAATGGATTATGCATGAAAGCAAAGTGCGACTACAAAGGCTGGGGGTCCACACACTAATAACGGATAAATGTTTCAAGAGGCTGACTTTATCAATCCTGCCACTAATAACTAGAAATATCTGAGCAAGCATTCATGAGATTTGCGACTTGAAATTCAGATTAGAAACTTTTAACAGTCATCTTGAAACTCTAGCTATTAAAAGCTATATTCCACCATTTGAACTCGGTATTATCCATCCAAAAGCCACTGAAACTCTTTCACCAGATCAACAAACATCTTATGCGTAAAACCGGTAATTCTTGCTCATGAATATCACGAATACAATCAAAACAAATCCTAGCTTTATGAACTGTTAACTTTGAAGGGGTGTTTGCATTCTGCACCCTAGTGAGAACTATGACTCAAATAGAATGGCCTGATTAGGCAAAAACAATACTCCTCGCCTACAAAACTGAAATATCATCCGTATTGTGAGAATTGTTGATGATGAATGCCAATGACAATGATGATCAAAACGAGATGATAATTATTATGTGCAAGAAATTCAACAAATTTAGGAAGGAAAACTTTTGATACCTGCCACCACACATCATCCAAATCATGAACTGTGGTAAAAAGAATTGCAAAAAGAAACGAGCCAGGTGGACTGAAGGTTTTATAATCCTTAGAGTTGATAGGTACTGGGAACAAAAGTAACGAGAACAAGATTTTATCGTTAGCACTGTGATATCACATAAGAAAACAAGGTAGCTAAAGACTTACTGAAAGGGGGACACATCTAAATTCCATGTAAGGTTGGTAAGCTGTGAGCACTTTTGATGCCATTCGACTGGCTGTGTGCACTGCAGTAACCCGGAAAATTCTTTTCCTCTCATATCTATTCAAAACGAAGCTGTTAGAACAGACTTGAATACCAATTCGACTTTAAAAAATTGAATGTAGAATAAAAGGTTAAAATCAAATGGAAAAAAGATTTTCATGCTATGGCCGCACAATTTTTTTATTGATGCAAGAAGTCTTCTCTATAGCTGTTTTGTGAAACCTCCTCATAAGAATGTATAATGCTTCACGGATCCAATGAAATTTTAATATATAGCCAGAAGGTTTACCTTCTAAGTGCAGCAACAATTTCACCACATTGTTGAATATCTGCACTACTTACAGCAGCACACTTGTCAAGCTCAAGTATTAGTTGGTAGCAGTCCTGTAGAAAACATCGAATACTCAGTTAACCTATTAGCATTCAGAGAAACTGCATAAATCCCTTTTCACTATTTCAATTATAAAGCAAATGGAACTGATAATCAGAAAAACGATCTCAAAAATTTTGAATACGTGAAGAAATGAATGCTCATAATTCTATTCAAACTGTCCAATAGGAAACATTCGTACAAATTATTGCTTTCACTCTAACTCTAAGCCACAGTATCTGAAGTATCTAATAGGCAGATGTCAAGAAACAAAGGAAAATAGTACTAATATCAATTACCATGGGATGATCAGTTCCTATACGCATTAAATTGAGAGGGAAATGAGAACTTCGTTTCATCCCTGGAATTCTAGTTCTGATAATGTAGTTGTTATCGCCATTGCATGGACTTGCTTAGAAAGCCTAATGCCTTTCACAACCAACTAACAATTCCATACAACAAAAACAGACCTCTATTGCCATGCAACCGCCTTGGCCCAGATTTGGCTGCATAGGATGAGCAGCATCACCTAAAAGAGTAACCTGTCCAATACCCCATGTGTAGATCATGTCTCTATCATAAATGTCCCTCTGAAGAATCATGTTGTCTGGTGTTTCAGTTATTAGCTCAGTCACTTCCTTGCACCAATTAGCAAACAATCCCAGGAGTCGCTTCTTCTTGTCTGTGGAATTTTGAGAACACTAAGGGCCAGTAAATATTTCAGTAAAATATGCATACAAAGAGTACGTATGTTACTGAAAAATTGATAACGTACAGAATATAACATTGCCTTTTGAAGAACTGGAAGTCATTGGAGGTTCCTTGTGGAAAGCATACCATTGCATCTTGCCATGTCCAACATCTGAAGCAACAAAATACTGGTTCAATCCTAAGAACACCCGGTACCTTCAAACAAGACACCAACATGGTCCAGTAGTCATTCATTTGTCTCTCTTTGGATGAAGAATTATAAGAGTACATGAAATTCAAAAATTAATTAACCTTGCAAGATTAAAGACGTAACATACCCAATGGTATCAATATATGCTGGAGAAAAGTTTGCTAGTCCGCTGTAACATGTATAACCTGAATAATTCGCATGATCTGGTCCAAAAAGCTTTGATCGCACCTTATACAATGCAAAACATGGTATGAATATATAAAGAAAAGAAAAGGAGAAGTAAAAGGGATAAGGGGAAGCTTTTAAAATGAGTAAATGAAGAAAAAAGAAGAAAACATATAAATACTGAAAAGATTAATCCTACTCTCGACCAAATTCCATCTGCTCCAACTAAAACATTGCCTTCATATTTTTGTCCATCATCAAGGACAACTGTAACCTGAGAGACCAGGAGGAAGAATGATCATGATAACTATGTAATCGTTGGAAGTTGGCTGTCTTGATTAAAATACGGTTGAAGATTTGGGTAATTACTGCTCGGACCTTGCCAGAGTTTTGAGTGAAGTCGACAACTTTGGAATTGTTGAAGACGATGTCTGGACCTACTGCATTGAGCAGTATATCTTGCAATGCCATTCTACAGATCACTCTAGTAACAGGAAGCCCCCTCTTTACTGCTGGAGTGAAAAGATCAAATTTAGTAAACCTGAAATAAGAACAAGATCATGAGGTATCGATAATAGTGTCACCAACTTCAATATCAAAATGAAACTTTAAAGGGAAAAAAAAGTTTGAATCAATTAAGATGGAAGGCATTGTATTTAAAGGGATTAGATAGCATACCAATGACCGGAGAGACCATCAGCAAGACCATTGATACGGTCACCAGTAACACAGGAAGCTTGAAAGACTTGTTGGGCAACATCATGATCGATAGCTTGAAGAAGACCCAAAGCACTACTTAGGAGTTGTATTGGGCCTCTGTGCCTACCTTCCCCTCTTACAGCACTCAAATCCTTCTCAAATACCATTACCTCATACCCTCTTCGTTTTGCCGCCAGAGCCAATACCAATCCTCCAATGCCCCCACCTGATATTAAGATCCGAAGACTACCACCACCGCTCGTAGTCCTACTACTATAGGAAGAAAATGCTTCATTCTTAGGAGCACCAGCTTCACATCGACGTGAAACCACAAAGTCGCCAGATTTGAATCTCAACTTCAACTCGGTGTTGGTGGAACATGCTGAAGAAGAAGCAAGCCTGAGTGGTGGCTGTAACAACTTTGCCATGAATTCCGTCATTTCTCCTGAAAGGCAAACGCTCACATACTTTTAAAAGTCACTTTAACTACGTCATTTCTCCTGAGAGGCAAACGCTCACATACTTTTTTAAAAGTCACTTTAACTACTTATTGCTCATCGCAATCACCACCTTCACCTCCACTGCCACTAAATTCCACTACCGCCACCACGAGTATTGCACACGTAAAACCTGAGTCCGGATTCGAATCTTATTTTGTCTTACTATGTTAAAAAAAAAAACAATGCCGTTTTCATTACAAAAATTACAAAACTGTCTTAAATGTGCAGAAGGCTGTGGGACCCTGTGCGTGTCGCCGTTTTCAAGCCATATTCAAAGAGTCAGGCACGGAGAAACAAATCAAATGCACTAATTTATTATATTGGCTTTGACATAATAAATGTTATCAAATATTGATTTAAATGTTTTTTTTTACTTCTGGAAGTATTGGACTTTTAATATAATATGTTTATTATCATTTAAATACATTATTAATTTTGTTATTATTATTAAGTGTATA
>JANZLD010000004.1:74227-99672 GCA_026413575.1 Erythroxylum carthagenense
TTGATAAATCCTAACGAAGCTGTGAATATTAATACCACTTTCACACATTTCTTGTGATTTTTTGTTTTTATTTTGGTGGGGTTTTATTTAGCAGTCGATTGATACATTTAGAAGTAATGTGGTTGTAACAATGTTTTGTTGGCTCGATTCTCTTTTCTATCTGTTTTAATTATTGGTGGTGTTTGTTTTATGCATGACTTTTGTTGTTTTCTTGGACAAAAATGGAAGTTTTAGGTTCTTGTGTTTTGGGAACTTTATGGGTTTTGCTTTCGCCAGAATTTGGTATAAAGGGTTTTTCATATTTTGCATTCTGTAACCAAAATTATGGTTCTTTTCATAGGCACATAATCAATGGCAATGTGGTTGCTTTGTTGAGTTTATGCGTTTAGAGATTGTCTTTGTTAATCTTCTTCATGTTTTTGTTGGTGGATAAGTGCCAGTTAGCTGAATATTTATTATATTAGGTCCAAAGAATAGTTTTTATTTCTTATAGACGCAAAAAACAATAGTTTTTATTTCCTTTTGTTTTGATAGTCTCCTTTGTTTTCATTTAAAAAAATTTCCTTGTGATTCTCTGTTGGACAATGGTTTCAAGACTTTTGGGATTGTCTTAGAACCCGTATCAACGAGTTGTTACAGTTGCTGGACACTTGGATCTGATTTTTAAACCTGTTTTTCTCTTCATAGGTAATGTTTGAAACAATGTATGATACAAACTTCGTTCTATTTGGTTACCAACTTGATAAAGCAAGTACTTCCTAATTGCCCTATATGGTGGAAGAGTTTGTAAGAAGTTGGACTACTTGGTAGAATTAGTGTATGAAAGGTGGAATCTTGATGATTTGGTATTGAGGGAAACTAGAAAAGAAAGTGTTAGAACTTTTGACTTTTTTTACTATTAGATGGCGAAATGTAAATTTAGAACGGTTCAAATTCTAAGCTTAGAAAAACTTTTTTGACAATTTGTTTTTCTTCTGTCATGAAAATTTCGTTATTCTTTATTTTTATAATCGTATTATTATAGCAAATTACTTCTGTTGGAGCCTTGGCTACAATTAGTACTTAGCAAACTATATGATTGATTTCCTATCAAGTTCAATTATCTAATTTCTCTTCTTTTCATTGACACTATATTAAAAAATTCAGATATATATTATCTCATTGTTAAATTAATTAGATGTAAATAGGCATTCAATAATCAATTATTAAGTTCTGCTTTGCAGGATTCAATTCTGGATGAATCACTAAGTAACATTCCTATTGATATTGCGCCTCTGTCATCATTATCTATTGTGAACAAACAAGTACGTACATACCATTAATATTATGTATAATGTGGATCACACATGAATGATTATTTTAATTCATTTAAATTAATGCTAGGATTCTATTCAATCAAATGCACCACAATCAGTTTCTGCATCTGAAATTGTAAGATAATCTCTTGCTTTACAAAGTTGAATTTTCTTGTTTGATGAAAAAAAAATAGTAACCTATAGAAAGTGCCAACGTATCTGCTTCTCTTATAACATACTTTTCATTCTGCAGGATTCAAATTGCATTGATTCACTCAGCTACTTTTCAGAAAATATTATGGATGAGTGTATTTCTGTATCTGCAGTTGATAACAAAGTATGTACATCTATTTTTTCAATATATTTATGTATTGTATCTTCCACTTATTGAGTTTATTTAATTACAGGATGATAGAGCTGCAATTTGTGACACTGAAATAGACATTGTTTCTTCAGCTCAAATGACACCCCAGATTTCCAAAATGAAGAGACCAACATCAGAAACTTCTGAGAATGATATTTCTTTATGTGATTTAATATCACCATAAATATCTTCAACCAAGTTCAGCACCAAAATCAAAAGAGAAAAGCTAACTTAACTGTGAAATGTTGAAGAATGATCAATTTTTTGTCAGCTACTTTTTGTTTAGTACACTATCTATCTATTTTGAGGCATGCAAGTATTTTGTACTTAAATAGTAAATTATCTATCTTTTGTACTTGTATAAATATAGCTCTCATATTGTGGGACTCATTTTGTTTATCATATTCCCATTTTATCATAGTCTTATTTTATGACATGCAATATGTTAATTTTATACTTGTGTTTGCCTTTCAATTTTGAGTCCAAATCTTCTGTCTATTGCTATCGTATCCTATTATGTCTAATGCCCAAATGGCATCGTGTTGGCATTAACAATTTATCATTCAGTACAGAATTAATCATTAAAGCGCAATTTTTACAGTTAAATTAATACGAATAATTAAACAACCATAATTATTAAAAGTTGTCCTAATTTTATATTTTTTATTATTATTATTCACAATTATATTATTTTAACATTTTATTATGGTTCTTTAACTATTCTAATTAATTTAATTGTTTAAAATGAGCTTTAATTATTAATTCTCCACTTACTACCATTCTTATTATTAGTAAATTATGTATTTATTAATGCTATTAAATAATATGATTTAATTCCAAATTTTTGTTAGTTTTATCCTTCATAACAGTAACGAATTGAATAAAGTTATGAATAATAATAAGCAAATTCATTTCAAATAAAACATTTATTAATCATAAGTTATATTCTTATTAATATTGATTACTGAATTTTAAAAAGTTTTTATATATTCTCGCGAGGGCGAGGCGTGACCCTCGCGAGAATTGGCTACTGTTAAAAATGACTCACCATTTTATTACGATTATTATTAATTTTTTTCTTCATAATAAATTAGAAAAAATATGCTTAAGCCAGCCTTGTCCTCGTGAGAATACGCAACTGTTAAAAATTATTCACGATTTTATTACGATTATTAATTTTGTTAATGATAATAAATAGGACAAAATTATGATTATTTTTTGTCATTCCTTATCATCATATTTAATTTTTAGAGGATTTCAAGAATTTTTATTAGAAATTATATTATAATTAATAATAAAAATGTTATCTTTCTTTAATCATTCTTATTATTTTAATT
This sequence comes from Erythroxylum carthagenense, assembly GCA_026413575.1. Classification (NCBI taxonomy): domain Eukaryota; kingdom Viridiplantae; phylum Streptophyta; class Magnoliopsida; order Malpighiales; family Erythroxylaceae; genus Erythroxylum; species Erythroxylum carthagenense. Next base: position 77,224 of record JANZLD010000004.1, read on the forward strand.
GTTTTCACATATGATAATTCTAATTTCCTTATAATTTGTTATTTTACAAATTACTGCCACAATTATTATAAGTTGTGCTAAATTTATATTTTTTATTATTATTCACAATTATATTATTTTTAAATTTTGTTATGGTTCTTTAATTATTTTAATTAATTTAATTGTTTAAAATGAGCTTTAATTATTAATTCTCCACTTATTATCATTCTTATTATTAATAAATTATGTATTTATTAATGATATTAAATAATATGATTTAATTCCTTATTATTATTAATTTTATCCTTCGTAACAATAACGAATTGAATAAAGTTATAAATAATAATAAGCAAATTCTTTTCAAATAATACATTTATTAATCATAAGTAATATTCTTATTAATACTACTTATTAATATTGTAACAACCCGTTATTAGAACTAGTTTAAAAGAGTATGCAATCTACTGATATTTCATCTATCGAACAGTGAACTAGTATTTGGGTCAAGGATAGTGAAGTTTGATGGAGAGAGCCGCTCAAGCTCAACCATAGCATCTGGGAATCTCAAGGTTCAGGAGAAGATGTCAAGAGTTTCAGAATTAATTGATGTACATATGATTCATCTCCTCCAAAATGTTAATAAATAAATCTTTGAAACATTAAAAAAGAAAGTGAATCCAAACATTGATGACCATAATAATACAATACAAGTTAGAAAAGAATACAAGATCCCAGCTAGTTACTGGCTGAAGTAGACCAAACAAGCCCAAAGTGGAATCACTTTTGCGTATCAAGCTGCTTCCAACAAGAAAATGAAGAACATTTTTTTATAAAAAAAAACATGAAGAAAACTTTCCATATCTTTATGGATGAAGTTTGCTTTGACAATCCAAATGAACATACAAAGATCGATTCTTTCCAATGAAGAAGCTTCTTCACCGGCTCCTAGCAAGCAATTTGCAACACCATCAATTGTAAGACAAATACAAACGACCAATTACACAAACTAATTCCCCGAATCTGATCACTACTCACACCTTTCCAATATGTTACACTGTATAAAACTTTTACCCCTAACAAGGAAAAGGAGTTTATAACCTGACCTAGAGAACATTCTCACAACACCTACCCTCAACAACCCAAACCACCATAAGAAAGAAAATATCAATCATAGAGATCAATCTTCCAAAGAGGAAAGACATAAAAGAACCATCAAACAAAAGGGAAACGTTAGGTGTTCAAAACTATTGGAGGCTTCTCGCCTTCTTCGCTGACTCTAATCAAGAATATTCTCTTCCATTAGCCCCTGAATCACAGTAATGGAACCCATATCCATATGCATAACCAGTTCCATCAGTCACTATCCATTGCTAGGCCATAGTGGTGGCCACGCTCATCTGTTTTGAAAACAAAATCCCCGTCAACAAAAGCCTGATGCTTTGATCAGGGACTGTTTGGTAAATAGTAGATCCCCATTCAATGATTGGCTATTGTAGTAAGTTGTCATAATAGTTTGTACGCTATAAAATAGTGGGAGAAACAGAAGTCATTTCACAAGTCAATTACGATTCCATAAATGCTCTTTTGGATTCACAAACTTTAGGCCTTCACAAGTGAAACCAGAGACTTTAATCTGACCGAATCGTTGAGACTGCCTAGATTAGTTCGAAATTCGAGATATAGCATATAACAGCATGATTTCAGAGACAAGTGAAGTGAAGATATCAGATTTTTATTAAGTCAGAATCCCTTCTATTTCTTTCAGAGATGGTCTTTGCTCAGCCAACCTAGAAGGCTCTATGGCATTATCATTTAGCGGGGTCCTGAAAACTAGCCAATTTTAAAGTTGCAAATAATCTCCCGAATAGCAAGCATGGACTAAAAGTACCGCTGTCACCATCGGAAATATCTGCAATCTTTGTGATTGCCTCAATAAGTGCTTGTTCATGTTCCTACATAGAGAAAATGTTTCCAATTATGTAAGAGAAGTTAATAACATAAATGATCAGAATAAGTCAAGAGTAGGCAAGAAGAAGGCTGATTCCTCATCAAACCTTCAGCATCTTCTTTGCTTTAGAAACCTCAAGAGGATCAGGATGATTTGCACCAAAAACTCTTTCAACCTGAACATAATGACCAATGGATACCGTTTATTTAGATTAGAGCCAAGGAATTCATCATTTTAATCAAGCTCCTTTCCCTACCTCCTTGATTAGTGTATCTGTGCGGAGGATATGTATATCATCCGGCATCTTCTTTCCAATCCCATTTTGTGATGGAAACAAATCTTTTCTTTGACCTTTTGAGACACCTCTACCTCTTCCCACACCTGGAACAATTTCCCGTTCTGTAGACCTACTCATCCCTTGATTGAATCCACCATAACCCCCTCGACGAGAGCTTATTGGTTCCCCACCTTCCCACTGTATATCCTCTGGAGAAATCTGCAAGAGAAATGAAAGATGCCACAAACTCGAGTGTAGTTCTTCGCTACATATTCGTTACAACTTTTACAACCATTAAGAAACAAGATAACTTTTTCGATAAGTATTGGAATTAATCCTCGAGACACTATAATATGAAGGATGCAACCCTTTCATAATAGGTCATAAAACTAGTTCCTCGCATCAAGATGTGCAGCATGGATTGCAATTCTAAATCTACTTCTGCTACTGTGTCAATAATCAGTTTCAACACTGATCCAGCCAAACAAGCACGAAAAAAAGTAACAATATAGCATGTGTCAAAATTTAAATTGCTCTTAATTTTGTTCTCAAACCAAATTTCAATAGGCTCTAAGAAGTGACCATCACACCATGAAACAATTACTTCATACTCAGGTTGTGATAGGGAGAACTATAGAGATTGTATTATTAAGTTACAATAGTAGGTTCCTCCCGGAAATAGTTTCCAGGCCAATACAATTTTCTATGATATTTTTTGAATGAATGAATTTCCACTCCCCTAAGTTCAGTCTCTATATTTTGCACCCTACACAATCTCTTTCTATAACTAACTCCTAACAACCTACCTATATGGCAATTGTGTCTTTCCCTATCTTACCCCTACGAATGTAGGTTTGGATGGGCTTAGGCTGCTGAACTATGGGCTGATTACTAACAATTCCCTCCTCCTCAATAGGCACCTTGTCCTCAAGGTGAAACTCCCCTTTGATGAAGTCTGCATCCTTCCAAGTTGCTTCTTCAGCTAGTTTGTCTTTCCATCGAACAAGCCACTGGAGAGTGCTGCTACCCTTAGACTTAGACATGCGTGAAGCCAAGCTTGCTTCTGGTTTAGCCAAGTCTCCATGGTCCATCTCCAACCCTTGAGGTAGATTGTGCTCTATAGAATGGTCACCCACGACCTTTTTTAGCTGGGAAACATGAAAAACTGGGTAGACTTTGGATGATGTAGGGAGTTGTAGTTTATAGGCACCTGTCCCACCTTTCCAATGATCTTGAAGGGTGCATAATATCGTGCCAAAAGCTTAGGACATACCCTTCTTGCAACAGTAGACTGCCTATGTGGTCTTAGTTTAACAAAGACCAAATCTCCCACCTGAAAATGTACCTCGCTTCTGTGACTGTCGGCAGATTTCTTCATCATAGCCTGTGCTCCGCATAGGTTGTGCTTTAGTTGTTGTAAAGCTTCATCTCTATCAACCAAAGCTAGCTCCACTGATTCAACTTGAGTTTCCCCTTGTGAAAACTGCAATAACGTAGGTGGAAGGCGGCCATAGACGACTTCAAAGGAAGTTTTCCCAAACAAAACATGGTAGCTAGTATTATACCAATATTCAGCCCAGGCTAACCAGTAAGACCAATTCGGTTGTTCGGAAGTGAAGCAACGAAGATAAGTTTCTAGACACCTATTAAGCACTTCCTTTTGTCCATCCGTTTGTGGATGGTAGGAGAAACTCATCTTCAATGTTGTTCCTTGTAGTTTGAACAACTCCTTCCAGAAATTACTAGTGAAGAGTGGGTCTTTATCACTTAATATGGAACTAGGAATGTCATGCAGCCTTACTACCTCACGGATGAATGTTTCAGCCGCTGTTTTAGCAGTGAATTGATGCTTGAGGAGTAAGAAATGGGCATATTTTGATAAACGGTCCACTAAAACCAATACAACTTCAAAACAGTGAGATTTAGGGAGTCCTGTAATAAAGCCCATGGTGACTTCATCCCAAATCAGCTGAGGTATAGGTAGGGGCTGCAAAAGTCTAGCAGGAGACATTGCCATATATTTATTCTTATGGCAGGTGATACATTCACGCACATACTGTACGTATGAATTGAGGACTTCATTCCTAGCCAAAACAGTCCGAAAGCTAACCTCTTATATGTCTTGAGGAAACCAGAGTGCCCTCCTGAAGGTGAAGCATGTTACTCATGCAGAAACTGAGGGATTAGCACTGAAGTGGCTGAAAGGACTAATATGCAGAAACTGAGGGATTAGCACTGAAGTGGCTGAAAGGACTAATATGTTTTTGTAGAATAATAGGTCATCTCTTAAGTGGTAATCAGGTTTGGAACTGGGGTTTTGTTGGAGGGCTATCATGATTAAGTTTAGCTGGGTATCCTCCTTGACCTCTCGACGTACTACATCCATATCAAGCCAAAATAGAGCGGAAATTGCTGAAAATAATGATCTGTCATCTTCAACCCTTGATAGAGCATCTGCTGCCCCAAATTGCTTTCCGAGTTTATAGATCACTTCGAAATCCAGACCCAATAGATTAACTTGCCAATATTGTTGATCTATAGAGGGAATCCGCTGGTCCAATAAGTGCTTCAAGCTCTTATGGTCGATATAAACTTTGAAATGCCTCCTTATTAAAAAGTGTTTCCAATCTAAATGGCCATTACTACTGCCATCACTTCTTTCTCATAAACTGACTTAGAATATGTTGATTCAGCCAAGGCCTTGCTGAAATATGCTAGTGGGCGACCCTCTTGAATTAGAACAGCACCCAAGCTTCTTCCCGAGGCATCACATTCGAGGGAAAACTCCTTGGAGAAGTAGGGTAAAGCAAGGCCTGGTAATCAAGTCATCCTCTTTTTCAATTCGTCAAAAGCTTTTTGGGCCTCCTTTCCCTAGCTGAAACCATCTTTCTTTGTGAGCTCAGTGAGGGGTTTGGCAATTTTACCGTAATCCTTGACAAATTTCCGATAGTACCCAGTGAGTCCAAGGAATCCTCTTACCTACATTCTAGGAATAGGCCACTCCAAAATACTTTTGATCTCCGATGGGTCCATTGCTGCCCCTTCATAAGAGATAACATGGCCTAAATACTCCACAGATTGCTGTCCGAAAATACACTTCTTATGATTAGCCAACAGATGATTGTCAAGTAACAATTTCAACACACAAGCCAAATGCTCCAAATGTTGACCCCAATCCGAACTATAAACCAAAATATCGTCAAAGAAAACTAAAACAAAATTCCATAATAGAGGATTAAAAATTGAGTTCATGGTGGATTGGAATATAGCCGGTGCATTCATGAGACTGAATGGCATCACTAGGTACTTATAATGCCCCTCGTGAGTTCGAAAACCCGTTTTATAGATGTCCTCCTCCCTGACCCTGATTTGATGAAAAGCCGACCTTAAATCAACCTTGGAAAAGTATCTAGCTCCATGTAATTCCTCCATCAACTTGTCCACTACTTGAATTGGGAACTTGTCAAGTACTGTGAGCTTATTTAAAGCCCCGTAGTCGACGCACATCCGCCATCATCCGTCTTTCTTCTTAACAAGGATAATGGGACTTGAGAAAGGGCTGATACTAGGCCTGATAACTCCCGTTTCTAGTAAAGTTTGGATCTGCCTCTCAATCTCATCCTTATGATGGTGTGCATGTCTATATAGACAAATATTCACAGGTTCCGCCCCTTCCTTCAAGTTGATTGCATGGTCATGAACCCTCCTAGGTGGTAGCCCCCTTGCTTCTTGAAATACCGACTCAAACCTGAATAGGACACCCCGCAACTCCTCTAGCTGATCTGCCTCCAAAGTTCCCATCTCTTCAGAGAAGGACCAACCGATTATCTTAGACCACAACAACCCCTCTACTTCCAATTTTTGATGTTTTAAAATTTGTTGTATAGCATGAGGAGAAGAGGCTTGCATGTTAATTCCCTGCAAGGTGGACTCAGTCCCCCTCCAATCAAAAGACATGTAAATCTTCTTCCAGTCAACTTTTACCACTCCTAATGTTTCCAACCATGCAACACCTAGGATTAAATCGGACCCTCCAGTTTCAAAGACATAGGCATTTACACTAAACTCTTCTCCATTCAGCTCCAATTTTATCTCCTTACAAATTCCTTGTGAGAAAGACCGATGTCCATCTCCCAATCTAACTCCGAAAGTTCTAGTTGGTGTAATGGTAATACCCATAGCTTCAACCAACCTGCTGGACACAAAGTTACGGCTAGCTCCGCTATCAACCATAATGACAATAGGCATTTCATTAAGCTTACCTATCAAGACCTTAGACTTTGTGGGTGAGGATTGATCCTTCTCTAATTCTCTAAACTCAACTAAATTGCACACTAACTCCCAATCTTCTTGCTGCCACTCAACCACTGTTGCTTCGTTATTATTCAATTCAACATTTGCTTCATCACCCTCCCAAACGATTAACCTATACTCCTTATTTGGACATCTGTGAAGTGGACCGAAAGTTTGTCCACATTTAAAGCACAACCCCTTGGCCCTTATCTCCATAAGCTGTTCGTAGGACAAATTCCTTGTTCCCCTCCATTTTGAACCACCTGGCCGATTACCTTCAGTCATGGTGCTTCGGTTCTTGTTGGGCAGATCCTTCGCCTCATTCCTGGCACTTCCAGCCATGTTGCTTGGCTAAACCGGATGCTGGGTGTTGAAAGTACGCAGTCAAGTTTCGTAGCTTGGAAGAAAATTGCCGGGATTGTTTTTCCATTCTCCCGGTCATATTACCCCTTCCCCAACTAATTCCCTTTCCACCTTCCTTGCGATGGATATGAGCCGAGCTCAAGTTGGAGGATAATGGGTTCGGACCCTGTTCCTTATTTCCTCACATAGTCTACCCAAGAAGCAACTCATGTACCACTGTTCGGGAAAGTGGCCTATCTGTGATGCCACCCTCTCAAACTCATCAATATATGCGTCTACTGATCCTCGCTGTGACACTGATTTCAGCTGCTCTATCGGGTCTCCTTCATCCTTGCCCCCATAACAATCAAACAATGAACGCTTGAACCGCTCCCAAGTCATGCATGGGTCGAACTCACGTAGAGTCATAAACTAGTACCGTGTTGTCCCCTCCATACAAATTTGAACCATCAGTAAACAAAGTTCAGGGGGAATTTCGTGAATCATGAAATATGATTCAGCTCACGTGACCCATGCGAATGGGTCATCACCGTGGAACGCCAGGAGGTCTATCCTACGTGCTGCATTCCTATACTCCTTCCATGCACGTTCTGTGGCAGCTGAAGAAACGTGGTCACCTTGTTGGTGGTGCCCAGCCCCCTGCAGTCCACTTGCGAGTCTGTCATTGCTAGCGGAATTCGAGGAATGGTGTTCGGGTCTGTCGTCACCAGCAGAAGAGGACGCATAGTGGGTAAACGCCAGTGGTTCTTCTCCCTCACCACCCACACTCTGTTTCTGCGGGTTTTTGGCCATCAAGGTTTGAAACCCATCTCTCAGCTCCGACTGTAGCAGATTTTGAAATGCTGGCCATCAAAGAGCTGAGCTGTGCTCGTAGGTCCTTCAAAGTGATGTCAAGTGACTTAACCATTTCCTCTTGGGCTGAGAGGGATGATTCTTGCCTCCTTAGAGACGCCTCTACTGCAGATACCCTAGCCTCCATTATAGTTTGCATACAATCTCTACCCACTTGGTCTCTCAATCAAAGCACCAATTGATAGGGAGAACTATAGAGATTGTATTATTTACGTATATAGTAGAATTACAGCAGTAGCTTCCTCCTGAAAATAGTTTCCAAGACAATACAATTGTCTATGATATTTCTTGAATGAATGAATTTCCTCTCTACTAAGTTCGGTATCTATAATCTGCACCCTACACAATCTCTTTCTATAACTAACTCCTAACAACCTGCCTATGTGGCAATTATGTCTTTCCCCATCTTACCCCTACGAATGTAGGTTTGGATGGGCTTAGGCTACTGAACTATAGGTTGATTACTAACAGGTTGTTTATCCGCTATTAGGCTCTGCAAACATAATATGTGAAAGCATGTAGCTATATGATTTTAAAAGGACAAAGTAGTGGCATAAAAGCACATTTATAAAATCCCTCAGGCATGGAGGGCAAAGCAAGAGATATACCTCAGAGAGATTAACCCATTCCCAAGTCTCATTAGCTGTTCCCATATCATATACTAGAGCATGTCTCCCCTGACAATAGCCAAGATTTCAGCTACATGACACTTCAGGATAATGTGGGCATAATCAAGAGTCATAATACCTCAACTGGGTTATAGTCAGTTATAACAGCTTCATAGAAGTTATTGTCATCAGGCCATCTGGTCCTGACCCTCTTTCCAATCAATGAATCAGATGCAGCTAACTCAACAGTGGGCCCAGAAGATAACCTATTAGCAGTCTGACCCCTTCCAGAAGGACCTGATGATGGGTAAGGAATAGAATTCATTGATGACGAACCTAGCAAACCCTAAGAATCATGTCAAAGAAAGGAAACAGATTTAAGGAAGTAGAATTATAAATAGTTTTCAAATCAGAGGTTTCTCAACTCCAGTCTTTAATCATGGTTCTTCAACTCACATTTTTTTGCTTCTTGCCCTCATATCCTGTAATAGGTCTACGTTTAACACCGGGAACTAATGAATATGGCTGGTGTAATGAAGAAACTGCTTGAGGGTGGAACAATGGAGCTGGTCCACCAAAGGATTGAGAAGGTATTGAAGAGCTTATCTTCTGTTTCTTTCGAGAAGCTGATACAGTGGGGCTGGGTACCGGATCATGAACAGCTTGACCAGTATTAAGCATGCCAGATTGAATCCCACCACCCTGCCTCCACTCCCTATTGCCATAACTCATTACAGTATGAAAGACAAAAGTAACCAACACTTGCTACTATCAAAAAAGCAGGTACAACTCTTCTTCCGAAAATAAATCTTTTTTCAGATTTTTGTCAAACCTTATTCTACGTATTACGTCATCTGCATTAACCCGACCAAGAAGCTCTCTATGCTCCTCGTTAGACAACCTTAACTCCTTTCTGAGTTCTGTTATCAAACTTTCCTTTTCCTGAAGAAGATATATTTCAAGTGGAAGTTATTTAACTTGACTAGATACATTTGAGATTGTTAAATTCTTAAACGCAATAAGACAAAGGTACCCAAGTAATGGCATCAGCTTGAGCTTTAAAGGCTCTTAGAACTGAACTGTACGCTTCTCGCTCAAGTTGGTGGATTTGGGTCTCCATGTCATTTTCACCATACATTCTAGTATATGGGACAGAACCTGCCATTGGTCGTCCATTCCCAGCAACACAGCCACCTCTGGGGATTATATTTTTATGTGATGGCGGAAGATCATCATCAGTTCCTAGATTAAAGAACAATACAAGTTCGTTGAAGCCCATTACACAACAATTTATGACGCTACAGAAGAGAATGCCTGGTTCCTCATGTGTGCTAAAATGGCCTAGGCATGAAAGGAAGTGAAAACACTGACAATAAAGCCTCTCGTGAATGGATATCACAATCAGCTTGTGAGGGTTAACCACTGTTCTGATAAAAGATAAAAGTTTCAAGAGGCTGACAAACCAATAACTTCTGAGTAATCATTCGTGAGAAGCAAGACCTGAAAACTTCTTTCTTGTACTTTTTGGCACCAAATTCAGATGAAGACAACTTAAAGTTTCTCCAGCAATTGACAATAAAACCCAACGGTAAAATGTACACAGAATACGCTAGGAAGGCAGTAAAACTGAGGAAGACACAGATTGGAAAAAAAGTATAATTGAAGGTTAAAACGTTCTTAGATAGGTCGTTACGAATTGTAAGAAGTCAAGAATTGCAGAACTACAAACAATTTAAGGGCCAAAAAAGCTAGCGTCCATAACCAAAATATTGGAATAACCCACACGAAAACAAGCAAAGAGGGAGGTGGTATTAAACCATGCATGAACTCAAAATATACGCCAAAAAGCTTTCCAAGGGTAGTTTTACAGCCTTGACTCTCATCAACTAAAACTCAAAACCTTGAAATAGAAAATAAAACAGTTATCTGACCCAGTACCATGTTTTCCAAATAAAAGGGTAAAAGCAACTCCCAAATGTGTATATTAGGTGCTATTTGAAAGCTTTAAAACCCTAGCTATCGCCTATCAGAAGCACAACCCATTCACAATAACTGCGAATTAATAAAACTGAAGCAAGCTTATAAGCAACAAAAAATTTGTGCTTGTTGGAACTGTTAAGAAGAAAATGAATGATCTCAGAGAGCGAAACTTACCACTGCTATCGTTGGTTTCGTAGTCCATAGCCAGGTTTGCTTGGCTTTGCTTTTGTTACTTAAAACCCCACAGATAATCTGAAAATAGTGAAGGATTCCCGAAGTTGAAAGAACGTCCGACAAAGCAATGCTCTACTGTTTGGGCTAAAGCTGAACCACAGAAAGATAGCTGCAGAATAAAGCTTTCGTCTTTTCACCTCTTCACCAAAAGTTGTCTCATTCTTCGCTCAAACACACGCAGAGCTCAAGACTGATTCCATTCGATTCGATCTGCTGCAAATAAAGAATAACACATTAACGCTGCTCCCCGTTTATTCATTTAATAATCCATTACTCACTCTACCTGATATCGTACTGTACTATAGATTAGCAGTTTATCGTTGGTCGTTAATCAATTAAGGGTACGCACCTGTTCAAGTGAGTTTTATATTAATCGGATTGGGCTAAATTTGATTTGGCGGATTTGTAGTTTAAGCATTACATGTAAACAATACATGTTTTCCGTTGGCTTACTCAACCAAGTCATCTTCAAATTCTTTATCAGGGAAATGGACATTCACTTACCGCCAAAGATATGATTTATAACCCACTATTTCACTCGGAATTGTGGTAAATGCAGAAATGTTTACAACTGTAGTCTAAGAACACACTTAATTATCGCCGGAACAGTAAAATATCCACTTACAAAAACACAACAAAGGCCATTACACCGATTACTTCCAACACTCCCCCCCTGTCTTCGTCTGCAGCTTGAGCTAGAAGCCAGCCCATCCGGCGGGTTGAGTGGCGGGTTGGTTCTCTACAACCTTTGGCGCACCGGAGTACTGAGAAGAATTCATTCCTTCACTATTAATAGTGGGTCTTGGTACCTGACCACTTGCTGCAGAAGCAGCCGAAAACCTCTCAGTTTCAAAACCCCAAGAGTCAAAATCTGAAGTCAATGGAGCACCATGTTTCTTCTGATTCACATTTTTGGAACGAACTGACCGGGGGATCCGGCCATCGGAGAAAGGGTCGTGATCGTCTGAAAAAGCCTGCCATTGTTTAGGCTCTGGTCCTGGGGTATTCCTCTCTGGTTTTTCTTGCTGTGCAAGCAAATATACATATTGTTAGCAACATGAATAGATTGACATGCATACACTGCAATGCATTGCGCAAATCATTACCACAGCAGTTACAGAGGATTGAATTCTTGGGGACACTTGAGATTTATTAGGGGATGGAGTTCTAGCAGCTAGAACTTGCTTGAGCTCATTTATCTCCTGTCTCTGAGACCGGCAAATAGCTGACAGCTTTTCAAATTTGGATGTCATTTCAGCTTTCTCAAAATTTGCCTGCTTCAGCTGTTCTTTAAGCCTCTCTACTTCAGCCTCTAATGCGTCGGTTCCAAATGATATGTTACTAACTCCGGACTTCAGCTTATTATTGTCAAAATCGGCAACAAAAGTATCAAAAGACTCATTTCCAAATAGAGAAGCACCATCAGCTTTTGACACTTTTGGCTTCTCCATTCCAGTGTCTACATCTTTGCTGAAGAAATTTACTTCAAAGTCCTTGGACAAACCATCCACAGAGACATTTGATTTACCTTTCACGTTTCTCTGACTGCCAAGACTATGTGCATTTCCGTCTCTCAGAGGGCTACTTTTATTATGTGAAGCGTTATTTTCTGGTTGACTTCTTGATTTGCTATTTATAGGTTCTTCATCAAACTTAGGTCTGCTCTTTTCTTCAACAAAGACAGACTCCTTTGCATGCTGCGTGGACCAGAACACGCCAAGCTGGGCTGCATCTCTTTCAAACCCAGATGAAGGTGGGGGTGGTGGACTTCTGTGAGGCATTGGTGGCGACCTATTTGCAGTCTTCGAAGCACCTAACAAGTTGTTATAAAGATACCAGAATCACACCCACAGGTACCCCCATTTCACTTGGAAGCTATCAAGTCCATCATATCTAGAATTCTACTGAAAAGTAAAACATGTACCAAGCGTTTCTTTTGTTCTATGTTTGAAATGTTATCTTCAACAAAACAAAGCTTACAGCTAAGCTAAAAAACTGATTAACTTATATACTCAATAAACAAGGTGATTCGGTTCGATAGGAAATTTACTAACCTTCATGCACAACAGTTGACTGCATTTCAGGTGGCCTATCAGGCAATGACTTCTGTAAGTTAGCTGGTAACTGCTCATTAACACGAAACCAGACCTGTCATCACGGGGAGAATCCCACCATCAGTAAGAAAAAAAAGTTAGAATCTCTTATATTACAATGCCACTGATGTTGCTGATTAAAACTAACCTAAGTTCATGGAGATGAATTGCCAATCAAGCAAAGCGCTTGCCTGCGTGATGTCTGGTCTGTCATCTGGTGAAGCTTGAAGCATGTCTCTGATTAAGTCTGTTACCACTGAGCTGTACTTGGGTACGTCTGGGATGCGGTAATTCCCATTTAAAATTTGGAGCTTTGATTCTCCATCAAATGCATTTTTGAAGTAGCAGATGCGAAAGAGTAGACACCCAAGAGCCTGAAAAATCACGAGTCGTCATCACCTTTGCCATGATTGGGAATTGCTAAATTGTTCATGATCCAGTGAAAATAGGAAATCATGTCAACTTACCCAGATATCTACCTTCTCACTGATTAGATCCCTTCGAAACAAATCCCACATCTAAATCAGGAAATGAATATAGCATGACGTCAAATATCTTAAGATAAAATTCCACAAGCTCATACGTGCACATGCACACATACAAACAAAAACATAGACATTTTTGAAATATTTCATGAAGCATAGTTCTTTAGGAAACCTCTGGGGCTCTATAAGCAGGGGTAGTGTGTTTCCTGATATTGTCTTCTTCAATACCCATTTCTTCAGGCTTCTCAAAGCGTTTGTGATTGGTAGAAGAGCTTCCAAAATCGCACAACTTCCACGATCCATCAGAGCCCAGGAGAAGATTCTCAGCTTTTAGATCTCTATAGAAGATTTTTTTAAAAAAAATAGCCATAAGAAGTATGTTAGACAAACAGGGAAGGAGAATCAGTAGCGAATCTCTTAAGAGTGTTAACTGCTACTAGATTCCTAACATGTTAGAAGTTGTCTCTGTTGACAAAGGAAGCTCAACAGTTTGAAATGGATTCCCTGATAGCACCAAAATAAGAGCCAAGCTGACAGCCTAATGATAATTCACGAGTATAAATCAAGAGTGTAATAGCAACCACCCCGCACAAAATTCAATGTAAGTAGAGCAAGGACTAAAGCATGAGTGTAGGCAAGTGGTTACCTGTGAGCAATAGGTGGGGACTGGCAATGCATAGCAAAAACTGCATTACAAACATCTCTGAAAATGGAGAGGATCTGTTTCTCCTCAAAAAAAGCAGCAGCGCCTCTGGAGTCAATGAGAGTAACAAGAGACTTGTCACAAAATTCCATGACAAGGAGAGCTTCCTTGGTCCTTCCCATGTCCAAAATGGCATGGGCGAGAAGAGAGACAACATTGGGATGCCCTTTCAACGATTTCATCACATGGATCTCCTTCTTCACTAGTTCCAGAGATTCTTCATCATTGCATACCATGTGCTTTAATGCGTATTGCTTTGAAGGACTCAGGGCATCCCGGGCAAGATACACGCATGAAAACCCTCCCTCCGCTATAGCATTTCGTATTTGAATCTTTAGATTCCCAACATCTACATGCCGACCTTCCAGACCTGTTGCTTCCTTTTGCATAAACGGTTTGAACCTCCACATTTTTATATTTTTTCGGTTATAGGCACCAAAAAAAGAGCTGCATAACAATAAATATGTAGGAGGGAAATTAACCAACAAATGAAACAAGATACTTGTTGCGGACTGCCAAAAGAGAATGTAAGGAAGACCTTAACGAAACTTGTTTAGCTTCAATTAAGTTGTATTAATACTTCTTTATCTGAAATGAATAATAAGAAGAAGGGGGGGAAAAAACACTACTGGAAAGTGAAAAACACATGGAGGTAGAGGAGTGTGGATTAGATTGCATAAAACGAAGTGAATTTTTGATAGGACACGATTGGCAGAAATTGAAGCATTTGCATATAAACAAACATAGCAGAACAAAGAAGATCCGTTTGATCTATGCGTAGTGTAGTAGTGATTTGCAGTAGACAAGCTAGATCCATGTGATAAACAAATATCTGAAACTCGGATTATATGTTCTTCCGTTCCTTATTAATCTTTCCTCAATTCCGATTCATATACAAGTAAATGAACAGAAAAGGGGCATAAAACAAAGAAAGAATCGAGAAGAAATGTACCTGTGGTGGGATCGGAATGAAGTAGAAGTAGTAGTAGAATGAAGTAGGAAGGCCTTGATTGCTAATTCTAATCAAGTAAAGGCAACAAACAGTATATAGATCTGAAGGCAGGCAAGCAGGAGATTAGTAAAGTAGTAACCAATCTTAACCTATTTCTTCATTACCTAAACACGTTTCGGAGACGCGGAGATGCAGGGAGCAGAGTGGGAGTGGGACGGCAATCGTGAGAAGAAAGACGGGAAATTTATATTTCCGGTCAAAAAAAGAGATATGATAATTTGAGGGATACTTTTGACCAAAAAAAGAGACATTTTATACCTATGGGAATACCATTTCTTACCTTACCTTGCTTAAGTCCCACTCAATAAAAACAGCTTTTTTATATTAATTAATTCTCAAAAAGTGTCTCCAGATCTTATGGTCTTGGTCTCCTTAGGCCCAGAATCAAGGAAGGCTTTGGGCTCTGCTTTTCCCCGAAAGCCCGCAAACAAAAGATCTCATAAAATCAAAAGGGGCCCAATTTATAGTAAGATACCATTGTGAGCCTGTAAATCTAATAAGAGAAAACTGAGTCCGTACAATTTCATTGAGTAGTTGGGCTTCTGTAATTGTAGGACCGACCAAATATATCTGATGAATACATCAAGGGGCCCAGGTTCAGACCCATTCATAACTTTTGTCTTTTGAAGAGTGAAAGATATTCTCTCTCAAGCGCAATGTTTTTGTCGTGACCGATTAAGCGGGCAGGGAAAGGAGAGAGCTTTAGTGGAGGGAATTCAAACTTACCCTACGTCTCCAACTCCGAGCAGAGCAGACAGAGACTGAGAGTGTCATTATTTCAAGACAGAGACTGAGAGTGATGCGACATTGAGACCACTGGATTGGGGTTCATATACAGAAAGATAAGCCCTCTCCAATAATTATCGACATGACCCTAGCCCATTCCTTCCATCATGTGATTTTTATCCTGTGAATCTGTATACGTACGCTAACACCCTTCCTCCTCCATTTAGGCCATTTCCAGCGAAGGCAACGTAACATCAAATTTGGCGTTTTGGTTGAATAAATCCACTCACCAAAATACATATAACATTAAAATGGTATTAATAAATAATAATACACTAAATTTAGTGTGTTATAATTTATACACTAAAAGTTATACAAAAATTTTATCTATTTTTTAACATATTTCTTTTATATCCTTTTCATAATTTGATTTATTTACATAATTTATTAAGAAATTAAATTTAAAATATACATTACTTTACACAAAATATCTCATTAAGATATTTAAAATGACATTAATATTAAATATGATATTAAATTTATTTTAATATTTATTTATAATTCTTACTTATAATTACTATAAATTTATTAATAAAATATATTAAGAATAAAAAGTAAATTTTAAATAAAAGGTACATAAATTTAAACTACAATATTGATTTAAAAATTAAACCTCAACAAAGATATTTGAAATTACAACCAGACTAAAATAATAAAAATTTTATATTTATATATGTCAGAGGTAAAATGTGCAATAAAAATATTATATTTGTATATGTTATTGATTTGTTATTACACTAATATTAATTATATTTTTAAATAATATTAATTTAATATAAATTAATTAGGAATAATATTTTAATTTTAATTTTATAATAAATAAATAAAATAAATTTTGATGTAAAAATTTACTACTGAGTTGTTGGAGTAATACCAAATTAGGTGTAAAAAGATATTTTAAATATTCTTTTTATACTAAATTTGTTAAATGACTGTTTCACCGCAATAACTTAAGTTGTTGTGTTAGGCTAATTTAATTAGTTTTATATATTAACTAACACACCTCCTCAAATGAAAGCCCTTTGGGCTTAAAACTTGCACAGGATCACTCTATCTTGTGCTGAATAATAAGTGAGTGGTAGGATTTAAACTAATTACTACTTGGTTATAAAGGCACTCATACCACGTTAAATGGTTGTTTCATCATAATGTCTTAAACTATTATGTGAGGCCAACTTAATTAGTTTGATATATTCACTAACAAATTTTGGTGTAAGATTTGAATGGAATGGTTGAAGCCAATGTTTTAAAAATCGAACCGAAGAAGCAACTGATTTAAGAGCTAAAGATTCAACCGAAAATTAACCGTGATCAAATTAATGATTAATAAATATATAAATTTTATTTTATATATTATATATAAGGTAATTTTTCAACATAGTATTTAATTATGCTTCTAATTGTAAACTTAAACTTTCAAATTTCAAATTTCAAAATATTTTACAAAAAAAAACAGTTTTATATCCATGCATTTGACATCTCACTAACAAAGACAAATCCTTCAAGACTATGACGCTGGCTAGCTATAAAATACAATGATTACTGAAGACCAGACAGATCATGTCAGAAGTATCACGATCCCTATAAAATACAGGTGTCACTTCCTTTTCATTTATCTTTTTAGGATTTCCATCTACCTTTCTCCTCAACGGTACACTTCCCGGTTATCAAAACTAAGCTACCAGTCTCGGTTGAGTTGAACGTGTAGTTCACAAAAGCACTGCATTTTCGGAACGCTTCGTAGTAGACCCCAGATATTGATTCGAGTTGGTGGAAGCTCAGGTGAATCAGAATGCACCCAAAATTACTTGTCGCTGAATAACACGATATATAACTTAATAGTATAGATTTCTTTTACCAGACTTCTGTCATTAATAACGAATCGCAGGCCTGTGGAAGTACGACTAAAACCAAAAGATAAGTTTTTTAATCGGAAATAAAATAATAATAAACTGAATATCGGGAATGAGTTGCAAGTTGCAACAGTAGATATGCAAGTCCATCATCTATAAATAAGAGAGCTCAGTACGCAGTAATTAGTGAAGGCAACAGATTGGTAAACGGCAATGGCGAGCAAATCATCAGTTGCATTGGTGGTGATGATCTATGTGATAGGGCTGCTGGGACAAAGTAATGCCGTGAAACCTGCGAGACCTGTGGTCACATTTAACCGTACCAGTTTCCCTCCTGGTTTCATATTCGGAGTCGGCTCAGCCGCTTATCAGGCAATGTTCTTCATCTTATTCATTTCAAATCCCCCACAGTACTGTACGTGTACGTTCATAGTAATACACGTACACACATTCATCGTCCGAAAATTATGCATTTAATCTCAGACTATGCAGTACTGTTAATCTGCTGTGTTCTTAACAAATAAAATTGAATTTTCAGTCCGAAGGAGCACCCCTAGAGGATGGAAAAGGCCCGAGCATATGGGATACTTTTGCTAAACAACATCCAGGTATAGTTTACAGAGTAGCTTTGTATATAACTATAAGTTTTTAATTATGCACGATAATCTGATGACTGCACGTGAAGAACCATTAATTTCTGTTTGTTTCTGACAACCTAAGATTGAGTATATAAGATTAGATTATATAGATGCAGACTATAATCATAGTTGTTGAAAAATCTTAATGACAGAAAAGATTGCGGACAGAAGCACAGGAGCTGTAGCTGATGATTTCTATCATCGTTATAAGGTTCTGAAAATACACATAGATAGTGACGGATTCATCCTTAATTACCCTTTTCTAATCTCATATATATGAACAAATTATCAGGAGGACATCAAATTGGCTAAAGAGGTCGGCCTGGATTCCTATAGATTTTCTATCTCATGGGCCAGAGTACTACCTAGTAAGTTGCAAATATATATAACGTAGCATGATCACTGATTCAAGACGATAGATATAAGGCACGCATCCATGCAATTGATTGTTTGTATTTCTCAGAGGGAAGCATTAGTGGAGGAGTGAATCCTCATGGGATTCAATTCTACAATAACGTCATCAATGAACTGCTCGCCAACGGTACAGTATTCCAATTTTCAGAGCATGTACTGTAGTGTCTGATATACGTAATGTTAAAGAACTTGGAATAATGTATATAAAATGGCCGCCAGGTTTAAAGCCCTTTGTGACTTTACTGCATTTTGATCCTCCTCAAGCGCTTGAAGATAAATATGGTGGACTGCTAAGTCCTAAAATTGTGTAAGTATCACCTACCAAATGTAATTATTTATGTGATTGACAATTAGCATGAAATTAAAATCAAACACAGGGATGATTTTGTGGCATATGCGGACTTGTGCTTCAAAACATTTGGGGATCGAGTTAAGCTGTGGGTCACAACCAACGAAGCAAATGGAATGATAGTGAATGGATATAACACTGGTAGTTTTGCACCTGGACGATGTTCTAGTTACGTCGGAAATTGCAGCGCCGGCAACTCTGCTACTGAACCTTATATTGCAGCTCACAACATACTCCTTGCTCATGCCGCCGCCGTTAAATTATACAGAGACAAGTACAAGGTGAACTTAACTTACCCTTTTGTTATTTGGTGAAAACTATGATAATGCTACTATAATACGTACGTGTTTGTGCTGTGCAGCCCATTCAAAAGGGTGAAATAGGCATCACGATCGTCACCAACTGGTACATACCAAAACATGATACACCAGCCAATAGATTGGCTGCCTCGAGAGCCTTGGACTTCTTCTTTGGATGGTGAGTGGGTGAGTTCTTATTAATTGAGTAGTCATTAATTAAGCTTTTGTATAATTAAAATTATGAATGTTTAGGTTTGTTCGCCCAGTAACCTTCGGCGACTATCCGGAGAGCATGAAATCCATTGTAGGGAATCGCCTGCCGAAGTTCACAGAAAAAGAGTCCAGGTTGCTAAAACAGTCTTATGACTTCCTTACAGTCAACTACTACACAACAAATTATGCAGAAGCTGCTTTAGCCACCAGTAATCACACCCTCAGTTATGTTGCCGACAGACGAGCCAAATTAACTAGTACGTATCGGATTTAGATTAATCAGTTGAACTGCTCGATCAATTCTAAGGCAATGCATTCTTCTTTCTGCAGCCGAGAAAAATGGAATTCCCATCGGAACCCCGGTACGTATAACTTAGTTACATCGTCTCTCTAGATCTCCTATTACATATAATTCTTGGCAAGCTAATCTTACTGAGTTTGTAAACGAATGGCTGGTTTCATATAATTTGCAATGCGATGCAAAGACTTCTTTGAGCTGGCTCTTCATCTATCCCCAAGGTCTCCAAGAGTTTCTGATGTACATCAAGGATACCTACAACAATCCAAAACTCTACTTAACTGAAAATGGTAAAAACAAAGAAAAGCTATATATGCTTGATCTTGATTTCTAGAATGATGTTAAAACCATAGAGCTATCTTTGATTGCAGGAATGGCTGATAACGGTTCATTGCCTCTTGAAGCTGGCATTAAGGATGCCCTGAGAATAAGATACCACAGTAGCCACTTAGCTTATCTTCTCAAGTCTATAAGGTGATTGGAATCTAATAACTTATAATCTACATGGATGTATATATAATTAAAAGCATATAATCTACATATATATGTATGCAGGAAGGGAGTTAACGTGAAGGGATACTACGTCTGGACATTTACGGACGACTTTGAGTGGGACGCTGGTTTCACGGCAAGATTTGGCATGGTTTATGTTGATTACAAGAATAACTTGAAACGCCACCTCAAGTACTCTGGTTATTGGTACAAGAAGTTCCTCCTCAAATAGGATTAACTTGTAATTGTTCTGATCAAGCAGTGCAAGTGTGGAATAAGCGTCTTCCTCATGGCAATTGCTACTTGATGTATTCCCAGCCAGACCCGAGATGTGCTACTTAATAAAAACCCTTCTTCATTCTCTACGTTTTATAAATGAGTTAGCACAGTAGTTTGGTATTACTCGTTTGAAAAACTGCAATCCTGGCCTGATTGATAATCTATAACTAGTGCACTGACAGCCTGACAGAGTCACATGCATCCTCTGGCTATGCTACAATGTACAAACATTGGAACTTTGCCCATTACTTTTTTTTTTTTTTTTTTGTAAACTATCTGGTTTCTGGCACCAAATGAGTGTTCGACTAATCCGGACTCGTTACGGGAGCTCGCACTAAGCGATAAATGGCTGGCTACGAGGAACGTTCCATTCTCATAGGTGGGAGTCGAACTTTGCCCATTACTTTTATCTTATATGAGTGCACTTCTATGTACTGTTAACGTCCGATCCAATGCGGAAAGTACAAGCCCATTGACACGCTGCCTGAAACCAAATGAGAAGCCTAGCACACTAGATGTAGTAGTGAATAGTGATACGAGAAACTGCATTTTAACAAATTAGAAACAAGCTCTGTCTATAGTGGCCCAATCCCAATCTCCCACTAGCCGAAAAGAAAACAACTATTCAATCAAGCTACTACTCGAGGATAGCTCATCACAAAAAGAAGAAAAGAACTCTACCCTCTTACTGGTCTTTTCAACTCAACCAAAGTTGTTGTTATGCAACATCCAGAGCATCAAGGAGAAGGAAAATAGCTGTTACGCTTGCAAATTTCACTCTTGAACTATTACTTTCGACCCTCCAGTCCAGTGTAAAGCAAGACACGCTTGAAAATCTTTATTCCTAAATCCGTTGTACATTTGGTTCTGTTCTTGTTCGAGATTTATACTGAAAATACAACTTCATCTTTTAGTATTGATTTGAAATAAATTTTATAAAAAAAATTAATAATTGATAACCATTAACCAAAGATTAAGGTGTTGTAAACCATTTCCATTGATCGTTTTACTCAGGCTCGTGGACAAAATTAAAGAACATGGAAGATCAGAAAAGATGGAATTCTTACTTTTAAGGTGGTTCCTAACGTTTATATGCGCATGATAAAGTAAAAAAAAAAACATAATAAATGGATAATATATAATTTTAAAAACATATTTTTATTGTTAAAATTTAAATCACTCTCAATATATAAAATAACAATATCTTTCAACTTTTCTTATAACACTGATGATCTTAAGTAACTTTTCAATAATTTTAATTTTGAAAATTTTCTTTTAACTTATGCTATAATCACAGTAAAGTCAAAACAATTTAATAAGCAATTAAAATAATTGGATAACAATTAATTTTAATAAATTTAAGAATTTCAACTGATGATGTTAACTTATTTGACAATAACTTATTAGCGAATTCTTAGCGGTTTCAAAGCTTTTAATTGATTGACTATATCAATCAATCGATAAAAATATTTGGTAACCAGTTAATTAGATTGGAGGTTAAACTCAAAAAGATGATTTTGAAAAAGCTCCTATATAAAAGTGTTTTACTCAACAGCTAAAAATGTAATATACAAAAGGTTAATTATACCGTTTAATTTAGTGTTAATTTACTCTAAAAATATTCCTTTCAGCCTGTTACTCTTTTTTTGATTTTTTGATAATTTTAATTTTAATTTTTTGACATAAGTGCCACGCTTCTAACTCTTTTCTTAGTTTTTTTTCATTTTAATTTTAATTTTTATATAAAAAATACAAATTGACCTTCAATTCTTAACACCAATATTTTAAAAGTAAGATATAAGATAAAAATTTTAAAGTTTAAAAACTTCAACGATATTAAAATGTCATAATATTAGTTTAAAATGAATAAAATTAAAAAATTTTAAATGTGATTTAATTAAAATGTTCGTGAGAATTTAAAATTAATTTTAAAATAAATTATTCAATAAGAATTATTTATTTATTTTTGTTTATAAAAATTGATTAATTTATTAAAAAGAT
>JANZLD010000004.1:135871-195528 GCA_026413575.1 Erythroxylum carthagenense
AGTTTGTTGGGGCTAACTTCTCTTCCGAGACTTTAGGGGAAGAGAAGCAGCAGAAAATAGCTGAGAACTGAGCCATTAAATGTGTATTGAGAAGATGGTGAGTGTCATTGAGGATGATGATAAAGCATTTTATACTTGAGTAATGAAATTGGATGCTTAAGCTTGCAGAGCAAGCATCATCCAATCCAAGGAAGGAGACGCCCAGTTTGACCAGACCACAACACTTGTATTTTATTCATTCGTCCAACGCAAAAGCTTTCCTTGCCTCGCACGATTGTGAATAAATTAAAATAAAAACAAAACGAATTACTTTGATCATTGAGATGGATGGGCTTTGGCCCAAAGAGATGAGCGAGTGATGACATGGAGGCGGAATCGATGAACCAAACCAACCCGATAAGATGAGAAAGAAGAAGAATCGTCAGGGAGGGTACGCAGAATTACCTTTTTGTTTTATATGATATTATTACCGACTCAGAGGAGGAGAAGAAGCCGTACTTTTTTCTTCTTGGCTTCCATTTTCATCTTATTCCTTTTCGTTTTCTCATTCCGTTTTAACCAGATCCAGGAGACCAAAATGGGGTTGAAGATGGTGGATGCAACACTTTCAAGCTTTGACGCGGTATTCGATAAGTTCAGAGCAGATGCACCCAATTTCAAATTCAATCTTATCCTTTTCCTCGCAGATAAAGATCCTTCTACTAATCTCAGTTGGTGCCCTGGTACTACCTTACTCTTCCTTTTTCAATTCTATTTTGTCTATTGATTATGCATAAGTTTACCTCCCAAAGAACTAATTTATTCAGAGTGGAATGGTTGTGGTGTATGAATGCAGACTGTGTGAGAGCTGAGCCTGTAATATACAAGAAGTTAGAAGCATATGCTGATGAAGTTGCACTTCTGCGAGCTTATGTTGGAGACAGACCAACATGGAGGAATTCGCAGCATCCATGGAGGGTTGACTCAAGGTTCAAGCTAACTGGTGTCCCTACACTCATCTCCTGGGACTGGAACAGTGATTCTGTCAAAGCCCGCCTTGAAGACCATGAAGCCCATCTCGACCATAAGATTGATGATCTTGTTTCTGCTTCAGATTAACTACCATACCATCCAATCCCATCACTTATAAGCAAAACAACGGCCTTTGCTTGTCTCTGCTTCTATCTATTTAAACATTTCAATAATGTTCCTCAAGTCTCTTTTCTAGTTTCACATATGGATATTTATTTCGTCATGGAACAAAGCAAGGTTTTGTTAATCAGAAATTGCAAAATCAGTGTCTTTTAGTAGTAACAGCTGCAAGATTTTGTCCTCAACATTTCATTCCTTCTCTACTTCAGATTTGTATAACCATTCGATTTGGCGTGAATACGTTTGAATCAGGCAATTTCTTTGAACATTTACAAGGAAAAAAGCTCAAGAATCAGGTAAGTTTGGTAAATGATGGAATAATATATTTTATTGAAAGTATACAGAAAAATTATCAGATTAGCTTGATAACCAAAACTCTGTGTTAACATCTCAGAGAAACTGAAGGACCAATAACTAAGTACAATAAGTTATGATCGGGTTCATGATTGCTATTTTAAGCTCAGAAAAAAAAATGCAACAAACAGAACAAAGAATTGAACATCCTTATTGCTGCTGCCGCTGCTGTGTAGATCACAACCCCTGCTTTGTTCATTCCAAAACAGGATATGCAGAATTCTAGCTACAAATGCAATATGATAACTGAATACCCAATGCTTATACATTAAAGAGTATAATCAGAATTGTAACTATATACATGAGGGCCAGTGAGCACATTAAACTGTCATATCTGAGCTTTTGAAAGTGCTGGCATCAACTTCAGGATAATATCACCATAAGCCTCCTCTTGTCTAACATCGATAAGCTCATGGCTCTTCAAAACCTACATTTTAACCAAAAATTGGATGACAATAAAAATGATTAGGAATGCATTAGTTAAGGTGCATCCTGTGATTTCCTTCACCACTTCATCTAACTGGGTCAACATTATGCCAAAAGAGTTGCAAGAATGATCTACAAGCTTACCAGTGTTTCAAAGAACATCCGAGCACTTAACTTTCTTGTTTTTCCTTCTAAGATCTTGTTGAGACTAAGATCTTCGGGTTGATTTTCTGACATTCCCATAACAGGAGAATGGCTTCTTAAATATTGTGCCACAGCCCTGCTTTCCAACGCAGAATATCATCAATCCGTTAAAGATTATAAGCCATTACAACAAAGTTCCATTCATTCAGCAAGGAAACATTACCTTGTTCTCACTGACAAGGACTCAATGCCTTGAGCGAATCGGGATCCTGCATGAGTAATTATCCAAAATGAAAATACAAGGAATGTTGCATGCAACAGCTTCTAAAGGACACAGAAGTATTAACTTACCAGTTGGTGTATTGTCTGCTTCCAGAAAATAGAGTTCCTACAATACGATTCATTGATTGATTACATTAGAAGAGTTATTGACTTTGTTAACAAGCATAATAAATAGAGATGATTTTGGTCGAAATGAAAAGGGCTCCACAATCCATATCTATTAGTGCCTCAAGGCAGACACTAATAGTTGGAAATTCTTCTGATAACATGAACAAACTAAAATAACTAAAACAGAGGTTCCAGCCTATCCATGAACCAAATTAGGTCTTGTGGTTGACTAATCTTTACTATTTTATTTCTTCTATATACTTTTAAGTTCATTTGCATCACAAAAGATAAGAAAGAGCATACTTCTGTTTCTGCTGAATTCATCATCTCTGGAATATCTGAAAGTTCTGTGTTATCAATACCCATTCGCTCCTCTAAATACGTCTTGGGGGTTTCCAGCTCAGAACTAAAGGTTCCAGTGGATGTGCCGATATCTGGAGTTGGTAGTAACCCAGTGCCAACGGTACTTTCTGCCCAAGTTGCTGTTTCTGATCCTATATTGTTTGCTAAATCAGGGGTGAAGTCATTTCTTCTGATGGAAGAACGCATTAATCTTTCTGCAGAAGGAAAAAGTTCAGGCAATATATCATTGCCAAGGTGGGCTTCATCATGCCGAAGGCGTTCAATTTCTATGTTGGATTCAAGTTCTACACCAGGAGACTCTGCAATTAAAGGCTCCAGAATGGTTCCAGTTACACGAGTAGAACACGCTGCATTAGTAGGCTCTGGAAAGTCCACATTTGCAGTAGCAGGAGAAGCTGCATTCCTATGCCCTAAACTGGCTTCGAATGCAGGATCAAGAGAACTTGTAATTGCGGGCTCCTCGATGGCTTCACTCGATTGGGCAGGAGCTTCACTCGATTGGGCAGGAGATCTTTCATCCATACATTCTGTTGCTGCTGGTTCAAGTGTCAAATGAGGTTTTGAAGAAATAGAGCCCTTCTCATAAAGATTGCATATATCTACACAGAGACCTGAAGAGAGACAAACACCAATATCCTTCTTACGAATTTCACAACCTTAGGACAGCAGAGCAAGCAAATATGAAAGTCAAAAAAGACCAGCTGACCAGTTATTAAAGGCTGAAGGAAGACCTGTTCCTTTCTTAAGTTATTCTTCAACTTCCATACACCCAAAGCAGAAGATGGAGTCTCCCTTCTCTTCCGCAGCAAATCATGACAACCTTCTAATGTCGTCTTCATAAACCTACAGCAAGACAAAGCAAATGTTAACTAAATGTACCATCGAGATAAGGGTGTAATCCACGTTGATCAAGCTGCAAGTCCTACTTATTGGTCAACACTGTGGACTCATCAAAGAAATGCTTCCTCTTTCTTCGCCTCCGTTGTGGTTGCTGAACTTGTGGAGATGAACGAAGAGCAAGATCTGGTGATTTGAGCCCTGAAGTGGTGGAAAACAAGAACAAGCTTATGCAAAGTACAATGTTTGGACCTTAAGGATCCCAAGCATAAAAAACAAGCGTACTCACCAAATGAGACGTGTGTATCAAAGACGTCAGGAGCCTCTTGTGAAGCAGCAGAAGCAGGTTGCTGAAATGGTAAAGACTGCCCAGCAGAAGCTAAAGTTTCTTCCATTATGGGAGAAAGAATTTCCTTCTCTGTTGTAGCATGATCTGTAAATCTGTCAGGATCAGTAGTATGACTTTGATGTTCAGAAGACACGGAAGGAATATCTGTGGAGCTTAAATCAGGGATCACACTTCGCATAACCTCAACATTTGGAGGGTTCTCATCATCTATAACTCCTAAATCTATAAATTCTGTCTGATTACTTGAATCAGTATTTCCTGAATCCATAGCTACAGTAAGTACATTTGTCCGATCACTTTGAAGTGAATTTTGAAAAGCATCAGTTTCATTAATTTGTGCTGCATCATATCGAACACTGGTCTCTTGAAAACCTGGATCACGATCAACTGAAGGTGGGGAAAGAATACTGCGATGGTAAAACAAAAAATTAAAAAATAGGCTCCAGCATTGTTTTGAAAAATAATACAAAATTGAAATACAAATTGACACATACTCCTCTTGCATTGGCCTGGGAATCTCTTCTGTAGATAACATACCAATATCCTGAAGAAAATGAGAATGATAGTTAAATTGGAGAGTTTAAGTGCAACAGTTACTACGGAAAAGACGGGAGCAAATAATAGGCTTACATCATCAAAAGATATAGCAACATAAGGATCTCTGCCAATTGGAATTTGATCAATCAGTGTGATTTCCTCGCGGCTTCTGAGATGATTATCAGGAGACCTAGAAAATAGGCAAGTCTGAAATCTTCAATCAAAAGTTATACTTGAAACGGAAAAAAAGAAATGCAGAGACAGGGGATGAAAGAAGTCACCCTTCAGCAAATATGTCTTCGTCTAAATCCAAGGCGTCAAGGTCAAATCTTTGGGGTAAAGTGACGGACTCAAATTTGGCAGTTGTAGCATTCTCTGGCAAAGTAACTTGTATGGAGGAAAAGGCCTTTCTTAATCCAATGAGAACAACATTGCAGTCATGGAAAAGATAATCAACTTTCTTGGAATATATGCGAACGACTCCTAACAGAAGGTGGCCTGACATCCTCAGTGCAATCGGAACTTCTGGGAACATGATCCGATCTAAAAAAAAAATACATTAGAGAAAGGAAAAGGAATGTCAAAATGAGAAATGTATAAATTTCCACTTAATGAGATAATCATTTAGTGTCTCTGAATAAAAAGAAGTTACAAGAGGCAAGCTTTATGCATTCACAGACGTCTTGAAAGCCTCATCTTTTATTCCATCATTCAACGAAATGCAAATGAAAAGACAATAAGTCGGATTATTTACACAGGGGTGCGAAAAGAAACATGGTTTTATAAATTAAACAAGGAAAAAGGGAGAAACTTTGAATCGAAAAGTGCAGACTTTAGAACCGAAGTGAATTGTTCGATAAGCAGATATAAAAGAATGAGTGGACAAGAAACAGACCGACAGTTGAGGAGATGTCGGTAGAGGTATAGTGAGATTTCTTGAGTCTGTGTTGAAGATGGGCTGCGCACCA
Source organism: Erythroxylum carthagenense (assembly GCA_026413575.1). Lineage (NCBI taxonomy): Eukaryota > Viridiplantae > Streptophyta > Magnoliopsida > Malpighiales > Erythroxylaceae > Erythroxylum > Erythroxylum carthagenense. Next base: position 141,371 of record JANZLD010000004.1, read on the forward strand.
CACCGTCCCCAGAGGACCCTTCCTTGCCAGAAACGTTTGTGAGTAGAACATTCTACACTATCCTTCTTCTTTCTGCCTCTTTGTTCCGATTAGATGGATAGATACAAATGTGCTGACTGTAGAAGAGAAGCGAGTCGGGAATCAATGGAGCCTTTAGGGTTTTATGCGTTACGTTTCATTAATCGCGCGGGAAACATCTCGGTGGCGCCAATTTTCTTGTGTGAATTCAAGTTCAGAAAAGCCCCTTTTTATTCTACTTATTTTACCACTTTGCCACTCCCACGCCCCCTTTTGATAGCTGCACTTCCCAAGATTCAACTGCCCATTCATCGACGTGATGGAAGGAACACACCTTCCAGAGACCTCTTCAGTTCAGAAAACATCAAGCCGTACCAGTACCATTGTCACTACCAGGTAGAAGATATTTTAAATCTTCTCTATACTTGAATGATCGTTCAGTTTTTATTCAAATCTTAAAGCGTAAACTTATATTCGTGGAGTTACCCGTGTAATTCTTGATTTGGGTTCTGATATCGCAAAAGCTCTCTGTGTGGAGATGTTTGCGATGGCAGTTTTCCATTTTATGCAAGCCTGTGATGCCAGAGCTAGGAAGAACATATCCCTGTGATTAGTTTGAGATGTCATTGAAGCGATTCAAGCTGAAAATTTTGGATTACCAAGTCTTTACCATTCAGTACATATTTGGTACTACTAAAGAGCAAGATCAACCAGTGATTGATAATAATAGAAATTGAGAAGTAAATCTTCTTCGAGATAGTGGAGATACAGGGACTAATGAACACGAGAGGAATGCTCTCAGACATTGAGATCTTACCGCATTTTTCAGGGGCATTAGTATATATCAGTACTGCTGGGGGAATGTGTAATATTATTGCTCAACTACAGAATTCCATAAGCAGGTTATATCATTCCTTTCTCATCTTCTTAGCTGCTCCCCAAGGTTGACAGAGGATGATCTCTCATTTCTGGACCTAAATAATATGATTGTGTGGGTTCGACTGTTACCCATTCTCCAACCCATCCAATTCATTTGTAATCACAATCTGCTGCATAGTAAATATTAAATGGTGAAGCACAGAGATTAGAGTTTATTAGAACACTAATTTAACCGATGTGTGTAGAGTCTGTTCTATTTACATCAGCTAGACCAGATGTTGACCATCAAGGCTTCGCGATGAGCGATTGCAGTGGAGGAGGGGTTTACAGATGATCGTCTGGAAATATCAGTGTCACGTTTGGACTTGGTTTGGGAAAAAGAAGGCTGCGCTTAGGTGATAATCGCTGCGCCGGTGAGTGGCCGTAAGAAAAAGCATTTGGTAATAAATTAATAGCCTTAGTTAACTTATGGCCCCACATTCTCTGTGAATTTACCTATCCACTCTAAGTAAAAAGTAAAAACACTAGTTTCTTCCTCTCTTTGCAACAAACAGTTACTAGAACACTCCTCCATTTCATTTCCAAGATTAGGGGTTTTTCTAGGGTTTAAGCCACACCCTTCCAACCAAAGTGGAGTTTGATATCTCCACTCTTATTTCTTATTCATATAAACCAAATGCTTCGGTCTCACGGCGTCAAGCTTGTTTCATGGCTTTCTCGTCGCTCTTTTTCTTCTCTAGATGTTTCTACTTCCGTATGATTCTATTTTCGATTTTCTCTCCTTTTTTTCCACTTGTTGTGTGTTCTATTTGCCCCTAATTTTGCCTCTCCATCTTTCGAAATTGCAGAGTGTCTCAAATGAGAGCTGTAGGAGTTTCAGTAGTAGAAGTTGCAGAACTTTTGGCAACTGCAATTCAAGAATTGGTTCGGGTTTTTCTTTTCCTCTCTCTTTTCTTTCTTAATTTCCCCTTCTGTGTTCTCTTCTCTTTACCACAGACGGTTTCTTGGTGGAATTGGGCTTCAAATAAGCACGTCAATTACTAGTCCTTGTGGTTTGTGCTTATTGTGCAGTTAAAAATCGAAGCTGGTTAATATTGGGGGCACTAAATGCCAATTTGGGCGCAGCGAGGTCGATTCATGGCACCGGTATTTACATATTTCTTCTTTAAGTGCTCATTCTGTTCTAATCCAACTTAAACCTGCTTACCGTCATTCTCTTTTTCTTTAATTTTTATTCAACATTTTCTGTTTTACTCAAAGATGAGGAGTCTGACAGTCTGACACACACACTTTGACCCTGCGTGCGCTCTATTTGATTTGTCATCTCCTGCTATTGACATTCTCTCACTCCCTTTTCCTCTTATTTTCCTCTCAATTTTGTGACAGCTAATTTGTCTAGAGATTATTATGATGTATTGGGTGTTAGCAAGAACGCAAGTCCATCTGATATTAAGAAAGCTTATTATGGGGTTGGTTTCATGCTCATCTTCTATTTTTTTTAATTTAACTTTTTCAGTTCCCTCGGTTCTGTTTTCTCATTTAATCTTTTCAATTCCCTCAATTATGTGGATTGTTATTCTACTTTCGTATTCTTTTTTAATAACTTTTGCGTGGGGTTGCAACTTTTTCTTTCAATTTATATTTTCGTTTTCATTTATCTATTTCTGCTTTAATTTTACTCATATTCTCATTCCACAGCTGGCCAAGAAGCTGCATCCTGATATGAATAAAGATGATCCAGAAGCTGAAAAGAAGTTTCAAGAAGTTTCAAAGGCATATGAGGTGAACTGCGAAGACTGCAATCACTGCCAGCTCTGTTTCCCATTCTCTATATATTTAATGCAATTTCTTCTTCTTTTGTTGTTGTAGGTGTTGAAAGATGAAGAGAAGCGTGCACAATATGATGAGGTTTAATGTGAATTTTAGTTTTTTATACACCTTTAATTTTCATCAAAATATGCAGTTATGCAGCATATAATCCAACTGTATTAGGATAAGATGGACATGACTTTAGAAAGTGTCTTTTCCTTGTTCTGTAGAAAGCGTAGCCCTGAATGAGTATCTCTCTTTGTCAGGCATATATTATAAAGTTATCCATTAGATGTCAAATTAGATTTTATGTTTCAGATTGCTTTTATCTTCTCTTGTACTCATACTCTGGGCTTTTAATGACTTTCCTTTCCACCTTTGAAGCTCGGCCATGCTGCATTTGAACACCAAAGTACTTCTGGTTATGAGCGATCGGGATTCCATAATCCATTTGATCCTGATTTCTTCGGAGAAGATGTAATAACTTCCTCTTATTATTTTGTTTTCTTCTTGTTTTAACTATTTTTTTTTTAAAATTCGTTTCTTGTAATAAGTATGCATATGCTTGCACTGTATCGAGCTTTAAGTTGTTGAAGATAGTATATAGGGCCTTATCATTGTATAAACTTCTGTTTCTGTTGCGAGCTTTCTGACAAATATGCACTTCATGTTGTGATGAGCTTTAAATGTTAACCAGAAGAGGGGAGGAATGGTGCTTGTTCTTTTTGATTTTTATGCTAGAAGTTTATCTTTGCTTATGTTGTACTAATACTCTTCGCATGATGGATCTAGATATTTCAAAATATATTCAAACAAAAGCTCGGTGGTCAAGATGTGAAGGTGCTTATAACTGCTCTCTTTTGTTTGTAATGTGATTTGTGCTTTGAGGTTAATTTTAAGGTGTATTTACCTTTTTTCTTCTCTTGATGACATTTAGGTTGCCATTGAGATATCTTTCATGGAGGCTGTTCAAGGGTGCAACAAAACTATAACATTCCAAACTGATTTGCCTTGTGAAGCTTGTCGTATGTTGATATCTGTTATTAAATTACTTCTTTCCATTCTAGCCAAGTCGGATATCATTTACGTATCTAATTATTTTCCTGATTCGTTTCCAGGTGGTGAAGGAGTCCCTCTTGGAGTAAAACCTGAACTTTGTAAGCGCTGCAGAGGCACAGGAATGGTGAGTTTTAGTATATGAAACCTTTAGTGTAGAAAATAGTGATGTTTTCTCTTTGTGATATATCATTTCATTATATTTGCAGACGTTTATGCAAAATGGATTTTTAAGTATTCGACGCACTTGTACTCAATGTGGTGGAACTGGCCAAACTGTTTCGGTATGGCAAAAACCCTTGCCTTGTACTTTTATATTCATGTATATGGATTGACTATGACGTAATATTGAGATTGGATTCTCATCGAAAATGTAATCACCTACTCCTGAGTATTAACGGATTTAGAGGTGTTTTAACAACTCTGTCAGAAACTGCCTGCTTAAAGATTTCTTTGAATCCAAGTCTTATTCAAGTTTCTTATTATAGATTGCCACTTCATGGATGCTTTACTGTACTGAATCATCCTATAGGAGCTTTAGACCGATTATTTTTAAGATCTGTAGCATGTTGAAACCCAGTCACTAATCTTTAAGGTTATTTACATATTGTGCTTCTTTTGGCTATCATTTTATAAATATGTTCCTTTAGCTTCTAATTGAATGGTTTGGCAGAGTTTTTGTAGGTCATGTAATGGAGATAAAGTTGTAAGAGGAACAAAGACAATTAAGTTGGACATAATGCCAGGTTAGTCTTGTAGTAGTCAAGCATTGTACTTTTCTCTGTACTGTTTTTGGATACAAATAAGCTGATTTTTCTTGCGTTAATATCTTGTGATTGATTTTCTTTTCGGTCAAGTCAGTTACGTCCTTTCAAAAGAGTAAAAATTTATCCAATAAATGGAAAAGATTTGGAGCTAAATAAGTTGGATATAATTCCCATGTGACGCTAATGAATCCACTTGAGGGAGCTTAAGGCCATTAGCTCTGCCCAGCTCATATAATTTTAGCCCAACTTGTGTTGGAGCTTTAAAAATCAACTTAAAAATTGTGTTATTATTATTTTCATTTTTTGAATAAGACCTTATGTATTATGTATTTGAGCATATAATAAGAAACAAAGACAAGTCCTTGCTCAACTATTTCATAATGCTCATGTATATACACATGTTTTCTGGAAAAAAAAGAGCAAATCTCTATTTTCCTAAACTAGGACTGTTATAGTTGGTTATAGGCAGATTTTATGGTTAACTTCAATCTATAATTATAATAAAAAATATATAGTTAACTACAATCTACAATTATAATAAAAATATATTGCCAAACTACAGAAGAGCATAATATTTTTTAGTATGTGATTTCATAGTTAACTTTTCCAAACCCCCTTCAAGTTGCTGAATAGATGTCTGTGATTCCTATTATACCAATTAATGGTAAGAACCCTGGTTTTGTTCTTGTCTTGGTTCTTATCTTGCAGTTAAATGAGTGAGTTTATCCATCCATCTTCAATTTATCATTTTATGAAACATTTGTTGATCATTACATGCTCTGAATGATCATGTTGTATTGAATTATTAACAATGATTATAGCTAAGTTATCATTGTATAATATTGTTGAAAAATTAGAGGTTTTTTTGAGAATTTTAAATTTTGGGGAGTTTGTCAAAAGTTTCTTACATTACATGGGAGGTATATGTCTTTTACCTCTCTAACTAATATGTGTTATTCTGTAGCAAACATAAATTAATTTATTTTAAATATAAGTTCATGATAAATGGTGTGTATAGATTGTTGGACATTATAAATATTACAAATAGTGTATAGTAATAGAAAATCAGTATGTGAGTAAGTCAATTACCAATCCTTAGACCAGTATATGAGTTTAAATCGAGCCCTTAATGAAACTTTTCACTAGTTTTAAGTCAAGCTTGGCTCATTTATTGAACAATCTTTCAAAATATATTTGGATTTGACTCGTTTACAAAATGATCCTAGTCTTGTTGAGCCCACAATGAGCTGAGTTCATGATCCCTTATTGAACGTCCTGGCTCATTTGCAAACTGTCCACTATCACCTACTTCGAGACAATTTCTGATGGTTAGTGAAGTTCTAACTGCTATAATGATTACCTAGCTCCAAACAACTTATAGGAGAGAAGCTCGTAGTGCGTGGTATCTTTTGAGGTGTATAAGCTACATGTTTTCTAAAGAAATGAGCCTTTCTGAAGCTACATGTTTTCTAAATCTTCTTTAAATTTTAGACAGCCATATTCCTAATAGAACTTAGCAAGTTCCCAAATTTTAGTTCTTTTCACATGAAGGGGTTTGTTTCTTGAAGGAAGACTTAATTTATTTGACTATGTATAGAAACAACCGATTCATCAGATTCTGGTGTACTGAATTGTTGAAATTCATGATCTATGAGAAGTTGATTATAATCTGCTGACATATCACCAGAGAGCAATGTACAAGAAAGGCTTAAAATTTTAACTTGTCTCCTATTGGAACCTAATTGTTCTTTGAAATTCTTGTTTGAGAATCCTGTTTGTATTAACATTGAATACTACTTTTGTTCCTAGATCAGTTTTTGTTATGGTTTTTACCTTTCGAGCTTCTGGTTATATAGGAGTAGATGACGGGGAAACTATCAAAGTGGCAAGATGTGGCGGAGCAGATCCAGACAGAAATCAAAATGGTGATCTCTTTGTCACCATTAAGGTAATCCAAATTTCTTCAAATTTTGTACGTTATCAATGGACTTGCTAATCATTTTGTTAATACCTTTAGCCGGCACTGAAAATAAGTTGCTTGAAAAGTGCCAAGGATGCAATTCTTTGAGGCTAAAAATGATTCTAAATGTTGGCATGTGGGGAAAAAATCAAGGTTATTTCCTTGACAGCTTTGGTGGCAGGGGTATGGCTTTTAGGGTGTATGTTTTAATAACTTCCTTTTTGCTTGCCTTTTCTTTCATGTGTATGGACAACTGCTTTGTCACACATCATTACACTAGAGAACTGGGTGTTGCTTCCATTACGTCTCCAATGTTTATTTTTATGAGGATCACCGAAATAGCCTTCTTTTTTTAGGTGCGAGAGGATCCGGTATTCCGACGAGAAGGCTCTAACATTCATGTAGATGCTGTTCTTAGTATCACTCAGGTAAGCCAACTCATGGGAAGAATATTTTAGAATTTCAATGCAGATTAATCCTACTTAATTTGTTTGGTTGGGTGCTGTAAGTCTTCAACTATTTAGAGTAAGCTAGAGTTTCTTTTTCCTCTCTTTTCTTCCTTTTTAGGTTTTCTCATTTACGTTGACTCTCACTTTAAACTATGCTACTTTCATAATTATCTATGTGGCACATTTATTTTACATTTAAAGTTGCTTTATATGTATATTTTGCAGGCAATTTTGGGTGGAACCATTCAGGTCCCAACCCTCACAGGAGATGTTGTACTAAAGGTTTGTAGAGCTCCTGTTGGACAATTTATTATTCAAGTAATTATCAAGTAACTGTAAGTTATATATTTTCAGGTCCGCCCTGGCACCCAACCAGGTCAGAAGGTGGTTTTAAAAAAGAAAGGTGAGAACATGATTACTCGGAATTCTATACAGTAATCTCTAATTTGAATGGGTCTTTTAAGGGGTGTACTGCACTTGGATGATAGGAATCAAAATGTCGTTTTCTTGCAGATCATCTCATTAAGATTCTATTCATGTGCTTATTTATTTGTGTTTTACTTTGTTATATTCATGCTACATAACAAATACTAGATTAGTGTTTGACATCGTGTACTTGAAGTTAAGATCTTTTTAACCTGATAGACAAAATGTCTGCGACTCTTTCTTTTGAGATTTACATTAGTTGGCAGACTTTTGTTGTTGTCATTCCGGTGCTTAGTAGCACATACATATCTGAAGATATTAACTGTGTTGATATCTTGGCTTCTTGAACCTTATTCATACAATTTTTGCTCATCTTTTTCTTCCTCATATAAGTTTACCTTCCTATGAGTTGCTTCTTTCTGTTCGTTTTTTTGTAGGTATCAAAGCAAGAGGGTCGTATGCATTTGGTGATCAATTTGTGCACTTCAACGTCAGCATACCAATGTATGGCTTACTCATCTCAATTTAAATGTGTCTTAATTCTTGCACATTCACGTCCTTATGTACACTTGATGCTCTAGGCAAGTCATTGGCACAAGGTAGCAAACAATTAGTTAGGCAACCGTTCATCTTGTTCTTCAATAGTTTCCCCCTTTTTGGGCATGATAACTTGACGTTTTGTGGGGTGTGGGGAATTACTTACTTTGCCTAAGAAACCATATTTGATGACTTAAAAATTGCAGAAATTTGACTCCAAGACAACGAGAATTGATTGAAGAGTTTGCTAAAGAGGAACGAGGTGAATATGACAAACGCGCTGCTGGAGCATCAGGATAAAAGAAAGTGGTCCAATGTAGATCCAGCATTTGTTATTTATTATTTTTCTTGTTCAGCATGATGGTTTAGGAATTGGAAAAAGGTCAAATTTTGTACGGGAAGCATTGTAATACTCATAAATGATTTATTAGAGAGTATGTCTGCAGTTATTTTAACAAATGTATTAGGGTGGCATTTGTTGTAGATAATTTGAGGTTATAGTTGGAAGACTGTATTCCAAGCACTAACCTTACTATTTTTTATATGGCTTAATGGATGTAAGCTTTCTTATTCTATTATGCCATAAGCTTTCGGCATACATGGTTGTTAGTATTAGCCGTCAATGAATGTTTGAGAGCACTAAGCGTACTTTTGTTTGAAGGTATGAATTAGTACAGTACATGAAAGTCTTGAAAGGCTCATAAACGAGAGATATATATAAGCTACGAAAATTTAGGCTACTTTGCGATATGTAAGACGTTTGGTTGGATCTACTGAGCATGAGATCTACGATAGGGCTTGAATTTTGAGCCCAATTTGTGATGTGGTTTGGGTCGTACTGGACTCCTAAGCTCAACCTAATGTAATCGTTGAACAAACCTTAGATATCAGTTTCGGCCTAGTTGGGATCCAAGTCTTCATGGGCCTGAACTTGGGATTTACTTCTGGGCGGAACGGCTCTTAGAAAAGCCCAAATTGGATCTCTGTGTGGACCCAGCAATGGGCCCATTTATGTTGAACCTGACATTTACTTCTGGGCCGAAGCAATATCAAGGAAAGCTTGGGCTAATAGATCAAGACGGGCTGCATTTGGACCTCAATAACGGGCCCATAATAGGCCTGGACCTGGGATTACTTCTGGGCCGACGCAACTCTAAAGAAAGCTTTGGGTTAACAGAACAAGAAGGGCTGTATATGGACCCCAACAACGAGCCCATACAAGGCCTGAACCTGCTATTACTTTTGGGCTGAAACAACTTCAAGGAAATCTTTGGGCTAAAAGAGCAAAAGGGCTGCATATGGACCTTAACAGAGGGCCCACATTAGGCCTGAACCTGAGATTACTACAGCTATTCTAAGCAAGGCGGGCTACATATGGCCCACAACAACTGACCCATATTAGACCTAAACATCTGGAATTGAATACCGATTAATATTTACAATATTAGCATTGAAAATAGACAAGAAATACATCCTAATTATTCCCAATAAATACTTGGGGGATATCACCCGATGCCTTAAATTCTGATACAAGTTACCGACAAAACATATACATTTATCATAAGCAAATAGATAAGCAAATACATATACAAAACATATACATTTATCCTTGGATTTCTGTTTCTTTACCTAATCCAACAGGGGCTTCATCTTTCCCTGACATTTCTTCGTTTTTGGTATCTAGTGTAACATCTCCTTCACTCCATTTGCTTCCCCATTCCCAGTTGGATCCAGGGTCTAAAATGCATTTTAAGGCACTGCACCAACGTGCAGTTCATGCATCTTAAATGTCTCCAGCCAGTGTTTTGGAGTCCTTCTCACCTAGCTGTTTGACAAGAATATCACATGTTTTCTTCTCATGCTGCGCACAGCACAAGGAATGAACAATCAGGATGATAAATATTCTTACAGGCGCAAGACTAAAAAGAATTCCTCCAAAGATACACGTTTGTTGAGAGAGCTTGACTGCACCCAAACAGTGGCATGATAGCACACAGCAGTTCGTATGTGGTCCTTCCCAAGGGGTTGCTCATTCTTTTTAAGGCCTCTTGGAGATAGGGAAGAGCGTTAAATTTATTTTCCCAACACCACAGTACATCGTTGCCACATTTAAAATAGTAGCTGCAACATCAGGGTGATCTGGACCCGATGACAGATTCCGCAAAAGCAATGCATGAGACATGTCGCAGTGCAAGTTCAGTTTGGTTCAGCCCAAGATAAAAGAGGGCCATACTACCAGTCTACCATAGCTGCATTAGCATGATTGAAATCAAGATAAGTCCTCAATTGCATGTGATCGGACATTTATTTGCATTTTAATGCCGGTAATAAATCATATATGAAAAAGAAAACAAATACTAAGTGTATCTATGCATCAAGTGCATAATGAAGAGGCAGGAAATACCCAGGAGAGGATAAGAAAAATTACATGCAAGGTCTAACAGGGATGACTCAACAGCGAGCATATCTGGATGGTCTAATCCAAGGAATTGTTCATTTCTGATTAGTTAGCTGTGCTGTTGTATGTTTGCCCCAGCCATATCTCCGGTATAATAAAGTACCATGGCTAGATACCTAATGACATGAGATCAATTTCACGTATGAGAAAAAAATCATTTTGAACTCCGAAATTTGGAGTTGTTGAATTTGTTGATGTAAAATAAATTTAGAAATAGATATTAGATTAGTACTTGATAACATGAAGAAAAAAGCACATGTTAAAGCTACAGCAAATGAGTGATGATTACCTACAACAGTCAGCAACTTCTCGATGCATTGGACCAGCACCTGTTACATAATACAACATTAAATGCCAAACTGAAGATTTTACCACGAACCAATATCATCAATACTTGTTGAAGAATTAAAAACGTCTGAGACAATATGTGTAGGGTTCAGTAAGCTTACCCTTGAGAAAAAGCCATAGGATTTACTAATTAGGTATATTGGAATTTCACAAGACAATAAACAATACAGTTCCCCTTTCACATTTTACAAATTTTGAGTTCCATGCCTACTTGTCAAACAGAAGTATGTCCATCTACTGCAAAAATTCTTCCAACAAATGAAAGTTTCTAAGCCGATAGCCTCATGTTAAGTGAAACTTCATTAGAAACAAACTTCAACTTTTCAAGAGGAAGACAACATCAGGCCCTTTTAAAGCTGAATTTATGCCAAATGATACTGTACAATCATGTCACAGTTTTGGTTGAGTCAACGAAATACATCACATACCTCATCCAATATCCTTAGCTTCTGAACATTAACTGAGTGTTTCACGACGGGCTGGAGATGCGAAACATCTAACACCTGGAATGGTGCAGCAGAACTACGATCATATTTGCAAGCTGCAATTGTAATGCCCACCTATTAACAGTCATATAAAGGTTAATTATCTACCATTCAGGCGCTCAGGCTCAACTGCATGAAGTGACTTACAGAAATTTTGTCGGGGTCCAATAGGAAGTTGAAATTACCTTTCGGCAAAGATTACGTATAATTAAAACTTTCGTCAGCAATAACCTCACTTTGTCTGGCAACTCAAACTGCAAGGACACAAGTTAGTGCCACTTTCAGGTTAGTACTAGAATAAATCATACACATGAATGAATCAATATGCATATTGAGATACATCATATATATTAACTTGAACACAAAACAGGCAGATAAAAAGAATGCAGGACAAAATATGATTGCCAATAAATACTGGTGTCTATATTATGGTGGGAGAATCCCATGGATTATGCTCGCACCAAGATGATTGTCACATATATAAGATTGTTCTCACAGATTAGTATCAAAAGACAAATATAATCATCAAAAACACAAACACAACTACATCTTTCTCTGTAGAAGAAAAAGAAAACATAAAAAAGATACGAGGCAAATAAAACTCAAGATAGCAAACTGTGGATCTACTAAAGCTAAACAGAAATGATAACGGATACTTGAACTTTGCAGACTCTTGAATATCAAACCATCGAGAATCTGAGCTAATATTCATGCAGGAGGATTGATTCTTTCTTGCATATACTGCTTTCCACCTCAAATGGGTACTAAAGGATTTCCCTGAAGGATGATGCCCAGCTTGATTCTGCAAAAATATCTAGAGTACATCAGAACATGGATGATTGAACAATAGCTGAAATTTTTTCCTCTACTGGCTATAGATGATCAGTTACTTTATATCACTTAAAATGTTACTCAAATAATTGATGATTGAACAATAGATGAAATTTTTTCTTTTACTGGCGATAGATGATCAGTTACAACATATCACTTAAAATGTTAGTCAAATAAAGTTAAAAATGCAAACCAATATGGGGCTAAATTGAATAAATTAAATCATGGCAGTGCAAATATCTCTTGCCATACTTTTTTATGATCCCGTGATACAACTTTCAGACCGACAGCTCGACAGCTTCCAAAGAAACAGTTTAGAAAATGTGAGATAGCTGGAACAAGATCATAACCCTGTGTATCGCACGGAACATCCAGCAATTGAAAAGGATATATAAAAAAAGGTGCAAGCTACAAATAACAAGAGGCCCAGATCCAATCCTTAACCCGGGGCCAGAAAGTAATGATGTCAAATGTAGAAAGTTTAGAACAGGATAGAAAGAAGGTTAAACAATAACAATCACCTTGACAATTTGTTTAGCAGGTCTGACCACGATCTCATTAGTTAAAAGATCCCACAAACGAGGTAAGTGCTTTGTTCTGTCAGCAACATGAAAAGAACACATGCTATAATGTGTTAAGAATAAAATGTAGAAGGTAGGGACTGCTGATGACCATCACTTAACAACCTAACAGGAGTCACCCCTAAGTGAACTATCATTACTTAAGCAAAGAGTTCCTATCAGTCAGAAAGAATATCTGAATTATTCAAGATAGCATTAAAAGGATAAAAATTACTTACTTTTCCAATATAACGAACATTGATTCCGCGAGAACGTAGTGCTTCTGTAAGTGTCTGTCCATCCATTGGATAAACTTTAGGAGTGATAACATCTTTGATGAAATTTGGAAGAATCTTATTTGCAAGGTATGAACTAACTTTCTCAAATTTTCTTCATCTACTTCTACTACTAGACCTCTTCAGATTCAAGTTCTTTTTTTTAAATCTTCATGTCACATTTGCACGTGGGTCTATCAGAAATATCTTCTCTACTAAGTAGGAGTAAGTTACGCACTATCAGACCTCTCCAGACCCTGCCTTAATATGGGATTTTAACTAGGTGTTGATAATGATAATGATTAAAGAATAATAAAATAAGAAATGCAGTGTGCTGTATCATTAACCAAAAAGAGAATACAAGATAAAGAACAAAAGAAGGTTAAGAGTTCACCTCTGAACTTCCAGCAGACTTAAACACAGTAAATACGTAAGGTTGAAAAGTATCTCGTCATATGTTTCAGAACTTTCAGAAGGAATGCAAGTACATTTTTGAGCAGCTTCAACATTCCCATGTATTGTTTCCTCCTGTACTCAAAACAATGAGGCAGTTGCTTCAATGGTTCTCAACTACAATAGGCAGAAATGTTTTCACAACTTGTGCTAATTAATCTCTACAAATTTCAGTTTAAGCGTGCACCCTATATGTTTTTTTTCTTCATGGGATTTCGTTAGACCTCCTGTGTTGCATTCCTATAATAGGAAAGGCAAAAAGGGGCTGAGAGCTGATGGGAATAGACCCTAGGAAGGAAGACGTTTACAGTTGTTAGAGCTGATGGGAATAAACCTTAGGAAAGGGTGAGGTGGCCAGTTAGTTACAAGATTTCAGAAGGAATCATTCTAGAATATTACCACATAGACAATATATAAGGAAAAAGACCAGGGAGAGGGGGTAAGGGAGAACACTGTTATCTTCTATAAAGCAGTCACTTTGAAGGAGAGGGGCAGCCTCTCGAATGCTGCCAAACACAACCCCTGTACTGGATTTTGTTTTTAATCCATTTCCTTTTTCCTTTCCTCATCTCACTTTCTGTGCCTATTTACTCTCTTTAAACTCTCTATACTCAGTTGTTACCAGGTTCCTAACAGATTTCAGTCTAACTATTTTGTTTCTTTGTGTTGTAACAGAGACATGAATGATATACTCTCTTTTTATAATAAAATCAATCTTTATAATTTTTACAAATCAGCTAATAAAAGCTGTTCATAATTACATATACAAGAAATTTCACATAATGCTCTGCCAAGGAGCATGGAAAAAGATGTCAGAATAACCAAAATTCAGGTCCCACTTACATATGAAAGCACTCTGGATCGGTTGGGTTTTACAGAAGGGATGCACCTGTTGATGACTCCAATAGCTCCACCAATTGCAGCATCAACAAAGTCAGAAGTCACTTTGTAAAGAGCCCTGTCTCGCAAGATCTTGCAATGAAAATCATCCTAATAAAGTAAAATGGCAATAGCAGATATCACAAATCAAACAAATCCTAACCACCAGTCACGGAGCTTAACTACTAAAAACTACATGCACATATCAATATCTCCTTCCAGAATAGTTGTATTGGCAAACTCTCGTGTCTCGACACAATCAAATAGTAGAGATAACAAATCAAACAAATCTTAACCACCAGATAATGGGCAATGTACCTTTCCTGAGAAGATGTATGGGGAAACTCTCATTGATGATCCCTACTTTATCGACCACAACTGAATTTTTTGTACCCTTTGCTTAATGAGAAAATGGGTTAAATTCTAAAGGATCAAACCAACCTATAGGGCTTAAGGAATGACGGAAGGGATTTAATCTCAGAATACAGATAAAGTGTCCAATCACTAGGAGTATTCACTAACATGATCGTTGAAATGATACTTGATACAACAGAAGCAATCAATATAAGAGAAGTACAGGGTGTGAATTCTATTTCCAAATTGGAATCTTTAAACTTAATAGAACTAGAAATGACCCTGGATATCTTGAGTTTCATTTCTGTAACAAAATTTTCATTGATGATGTTTGGACAGCATCAACAATTTGGTGCATACTAGCTCATATAGGGTGGATACTAGGGCTTGGAGGGTAGGACAGGGTTGCAGCATCACACTTGAGACTTGAAACCTAAAGGTAAAGATACGAATACGGAAGAGAAGAAAACCATAATAGAATCGATAAAAGATCTTATTATTACAACTGAGCAGTTTCAGAGACAATATAGAGCACAAATAAAAATCAAACAAATCAATCTGGGATTAAATGCAACTGGAAAGAGAAAAGATGTAAGTGAAAAAAAAGAATTAAAAAAGAGCAGTGCTCCTAACAGCTATGACAGCTAAGTAGAATCTTCATAGAGCACTTTGTGAATCTAAAACTTACCTGGAGTGGAACATAACCCTAACCATGAATTTGGTGGGAGAAGAGATTCAACATTTACAAAGGATGCGCAGAAGCGTTTTTCTCCAGAATGTCACAAAAAGCTTCAAATTAGAAAATAGAAGAATCATTTCGGTATAGATTAAATAAACACAATGCAACAGCCTAATAACCAAGATAACAGAATTCTCATCACTTTCCTTTACCTTTTCTGAACTTTGAGCTAATTTTATGCAAAATCCCGATAAGTGTGGTGCCTTCAGAAGTAGCTTTACTTGGTCTAAGTTCAAGGACATCTCCTGTGCATGAATTGGCATAGAACATTTTTGTTGTTCCAATTATACAATATTATTGCCCGCCAATGTTGCTACCTCCAAATAAATCAGATCTCCAAAAAGCTAAAGACCAACAGATCCGGGAAAATGAATATGAAAGACAGAATTGTTGTCTTGCTAACTTCCATTCTACAACAGAGTGTAACAGGTTATTTCAAGATAGGTTAAAAGAGGCACAAATGCAGACCTTCTGCACCTCGGGGGAGGATCAAAGGATGAAAATTCAATGCCCTCCACACGCTGAGTCTTTTTGAATGACATGACAGCAATCTACCCCAAGACATCCTCCACGAATCATAGGGTACTGCAAAATGGTCACCATGTTAGAGTCCACATTCACTTCCTGCTACTAGAAAAAATTAAATTAGGCAAATATACCAGCAGTCATCTCCGAGGAACAACCCCCAGTTGTAATGTCAGCTACTTCAGAAATCTCATTATAATCTTCCAGGTGATGAGTGGAACCATCTTTCATATGCAGTAACAAGTCATAGCATGTGAAGAAACAGGTCTCGGGGGCGTCAAGAAGAAATTGTCTTATGTCCATGATGGAATCTCCGGTGTTCAACTGGATTTGTACATTAAAGTTTCAACTTATTGTGTTAAAAGAAAAGAATATAAATATAACTAAATGTCAGAATACACAAGGGACTTTATTCCTATAAGAAAATTAGCACCTCTAGCTAAGAATTAGAGTACAAGATATGAGACTTGATATCCAGAGAACAGATACTTATATAACACAATGACAAAGTAAAATTCCAGGCATTGTTAAGTACTTTCGCCCACATAATACTTACCAAACAACAAAAGAAAAGTTTCGTGGTCAACTTAGCACACTTGTAGTTCAAACTTCTAATCATTTAGCGTTTTGACACATACAGGATACAAATGAAGGTCAACTTCACCCAAAGCAGAGGATCGAGATTAAAAACATCTGCTAGGACACTATTCATAAGACTTTGAACAACGCAAATGCTTTATGGAACAGCAACCTTTGACTGCTAAACAAAAAGTAGTAACACCAAATTGGTGGTGCGAAAGAACAAATAAATCAAGCATCTAAATATGCTTTCCGGTTCCTTTTTTATTGGGGAAATGAAATGAAACTGACTTGTCACCTTGCTTGTGTTGGGTCGTTGAACTTGAGGTTTCAGTGTTCAGTAGTTCCCGATTCAGTTGAATCTGGAACGTTATTTGCATCAGCTCTCCTGTTCTCGGAAGTAGAGATATCTTTCACAGCAGCAGTGGCTGATACCTCCGAGTGGAGGGCATTGATTGATCCCCTCCGGTTCCTCCTTTTACTCGATTTTCCCGCCATTTTGACCACCTATAGCAAAGGTAAAAGGTTCCAAGGGATTATGGATCGTTGAATTTGGGTTGGCAACTTGAGGGAGATTCAAGTTATGCGATGTTATTACTAAGAAAGAACAAAGATGAATCCATGTACCAAGTTACAGCAGAAACTAAAAGAGAAGGAACGATGATACCAAGTAGCTTATAGCACCAAATATCCATAAAACTAGAATCAGAACGAAATTCCTATAACTGGCCAACATGTTTGTTAAGAAAGATTGAGGAATGGAACAAACAAGGCACATCCCAGTGGAAATTAACCTCTGCATTTGCACCATTAGTTAACAAACAAGCATTTCGCAGACCAACAAAAATAAGAAAAAGAGAATAATATCTAAAATGGTGAGGAAGAAGATACGTACAAAGAAAGTCAGAAGGAGGTAGTGTGTAACTGTGAGGATTTACACTCTCCTGAAAAAGAGCCGGGGGGTGAAGTTTTATTTTCAGGTAGTTTAGTGACACTCGTCAACTTACAGAGCAAAGCAAACAAAATAAGTGTTGCTCAAAGAAAGAGTGCAGGTGAGATGGGCCCAAGTTTCTTTCTTGTTCCACTTTCACCCACCTCGGCTCCATGCCTTTTGGACTCCATGGCCCATGTCTTCTTGAGAGCACTTCTTGTTTGTTGGGTATCATGAGTTCCTGAGATTCCTTGACCAGACCTAAACATTTTGGACTTGGCTAAGAAATGGGAAAGTTAACTGACGGTTCATCATGAGTTCTCATTCATATGGGAAAATATCGGAGGTCATGCGCTTCACGTACATTGCTTCAGTTTCCAGATTGAGCGGTTAACTTCAGGAGATTGCATGTTGTTGTTGTTGTTAACTATATTGATGAGATCAGAGTTGCCATAAAGCAAAACCCACTTACCGCCAAATATCCGCCCACCATTGCAGGAGATTTTGTTGAACAAGAGCTTCCCAGTGATCAATCTAAAAGAGAATACATTGGAATCCTGAAAAAAAAATTGTCTTTTGATTTTATTGACTCTTCCTGGCTGTTTTATCTTCCGCCATTTTATGTTCATACTGGTTCTTAGAATGATGCCAAGGTTCTCAAGAATCTTGAAACCTAACGAACATGGCTATTTCTGATCTTCCCAAGGGCTGGGACGTCAATTTAGTTTTAAAGCTAGCGTCTTTTCTATTACAGTAACTACATAACTATCAAGCTTTCCAGAATTTCAGTTTTTACAGGTTTGGAGATAAAAGAACAACGAGCATTCTAAGGTAAGCCGATCTTAGGCATGTTAGCAATTCTACTCCAACTTGTATTTAGTTTAGCCACATAGTCAAATTTGTCAAGCTCAGAATAAAAAGAATTTGGTAACATAACATAACCACCACTTTGTTTTAGCATCAACTAAAACTGAACAGTAAGTTGGAGATTAGTTCCTTGATAGTTGATACAAGTCAGAGCAAAAGCATGCAAGAGCTGAAACAAAAATGACATGATCTGTGTGACTTGGGATTAGGAGGCCAATGCATGATGGCATGACTTTGAACAAACTTGCGATATATATATGAACTACTCAGAAAGCCAGATGCTTTACATAAGAAGGAGAGAACAGAAAGAGCTGCTCATAATTAAAGATGAAGCCTTCAGGTGTTAAGTTCCTGCCATTGCTGATACTCGTGGTTGTGGCAGCTTTATTGGTGGAGCAGAGCAAATGTCAGGCTTGTACTAGCACTTTCTTCGCAGCACTTGTCCAACTGATACCTTGCAGAGCAGCGGTTGCTCCATTCAGTGCTATACCACCAAGTGATGCCTGTTGCAATGCCGTGAAAAGTTTAGGCCAGCCTTGCTTATGTGTTCTGGTGAATGGACCTCCGATATCGGGTGTTGACAGGAACATGGCCATGCAACTTCCTGACAAGTGCACAGCTAATTTCGAACCATGTACCTTTTCTTCCTAACACTCACACAGATTCTTGTTATTCTGGTGTACATAGAAAACTTGTATAAGATTTATGATTCAGGTGTGATTAATGATTCTTATGGCAGAAGAATCAGCAACCTGTAACACTCTTTCTTCTTTCTGTTATTGACCATTTGACTGTGTGATTGATTTTACATGTATGCAGGTGAAACTATGAAGAAGTAGAAGTACTAGAAAGCTGATCAACATGGCAGGTTAATGTAAGAATAAACGTGTGGGGATGGATCTGTCCGAGGGGCCATTTCTTTAGGCAGTCAGAAATAAGATAGACAATTACATGTTAATTTAGTATAATGGATCATATCTGTTCTTTTCCTTATCAAGATTATTGTTCGATATAACTTGGTAAAATATTATATTAAGCGCACAGTCCCATTTTCTTTGAATGTCCTGATCCGATGAAATCACTTCCGACCGCAGTCTTAAGAACAATGCAGGCGTAATTCTGTTGATGATGAAATCAACTCCCTATTACATAATACATATGATTCAATGTTCAGGAATAAAACTAGAATTTAGTTATTTCAACTACATTACATAAGACGTCTAAATCTAATAGGATTTGTCCTACAAAATGACTTCCCCACATCATCAATTCAAGTCATTCTTTAATGATTACTCATTATGTACTTTATCGACAAGGAAAGCAGCTCTTATAGTGACATGAATGCAAGGCAAGGTCCTTCTTACAATACCCTACAACACCATGCCTAACAAGAACGGAAACCGGATTCACTAATACTACTAGTTGCAAGAAACACCAAGCATAGTGTCAAACTAAGATACTGTTATTAGAATTCTTAGGAGAGATCATTCAACGATTGAAAGTCCTTGAATTTGTATATCCAATTCATCCAGCAGCAGAACAAAATAATTTCTTAAGTTTGGCTATAGCAGAGTAACAAACAGTTAAGAATTTTTTTTCTATTATGATGTAAAAATATATGTTGCCTACAGAAGTTAGTCCATTTGGATTATAACCAGATAAAATTCCTGTATTGTTGAAGATTTGAAATTTGATCTTCAAGAACTACTATTTCCTAATAACCCTGCAAATTCTCGATGAAGGAAGAATCTATCACCTGCCATACAAAACTCCAAGCTTCAAGAGGGCGATAGCTATTCTATGGTAGGATTGGCATTCTGTGCTAAAAGGGATGATGCGCATCATGTAGGGAAACAATGGTATTATGTACCGCAACAAGTCCTTCTCCCTGACCCAGGCTCCTGCGTTGGGACAAGGATGGCAGTTCCCCTGAGAAGTGATGAATTTCCTTCATATTCATTTTCATCATTGGCAACAAGGGACTTCTTTCCGACAATTCGATAAATCTCCGTCAAGATTGAAAGGAAAGCTGATTCAACATTAGTGGCATCAAGAGCAGATGTTTCCATAAAGAAAAGGTTTTCTTTTTGGGCAAATTCCTTAGCATCCTCAACAGGTACAGCTCGAAGGCTTCCCAAGTCGGACTTGTTGCCTATAAGCATGATGACAATATTGTTATCAGCATGCTCCCGCAACTCCTCCAACCATTTGGCAACATGATCAAATGACTGTCGTTTGCTTAGGTCGTACACAAGCATCGCGCCCACTGCACCTCTGTAGTAAGCACTTGTTACTGCTCGATAGCTGGTGATGACACAAAACAAATTACAGGTTAAACATTTTCTAGTCCATCTGCAAATGCGTTTATCAAACATTTAAATGGGGTTAGTTCCTTCAATATTCTCAACCTTCTTGTAGCTTACAACTTCTCTACAGTATCCGAACAGATCTCTAATAAAGCACCCAATTTCAATTAGCAGAATGAAGCTATCATTCCATTACAACGAACATGATAGAGTTGCTATGTGAAGAAGCTTTATCATGCCATCGTAAAAGAATTCTTTATGGCTGCGAATTGCAAGACTTGCCTACACTGATATACAGATACATAACTGATAGAGCCTTTCAATTAACCTTAACAGGCAGCAACAGAATCAGAACTTCCTTTCCAGCACATTCTTCCCATCTTCACACTAGTGAATTTTCTATGCCCACAAGTTACTGGACAAGAAAGATTTGAGGAAGAACACAATGAAGACAAGAAAAAAGAAACAACTCCAAGCACACAACGAATGTAAACTTTACAAATTCAGCACGTGATGATCAGATCAGTTCTTAATAGAAGAACAAGTTTTGAATAGGAGAAAGTGGGGGGATTAGTTTTTGGTACTTAATCAGGTTCCAGTGCAGGATTTGACAAAGACAATGTTTTCGGTATACCATGAAATCGTCAAATAATGAAATTATGTCATTCACTCACATTCACCAATCTCAATCCAGAACCAAACTCGTCGGGATCGGAATTTGTCAAAAGGAAGGGGTGGAAAAAAAAGCGCGCGAGAACGTATGTATAACCGCGAGACGTTGAACTCAGTAACTAAATCATGAACAGATCGAAAGATCAAAGGAAAACAAGAAAAGAAGTACCGTTCTTGACCAGCAGTGTCCCAAATCTGAGCCTTGACAATCTTGTGATCGACGATAAGAGTTTTAGTTTGAAACTCGACGCCGATCGTGGCCTTGGAGTCTATGTTGAATTCATTCCTCGCAAATCGAGCCAATAACTGCGATTTCCCCACTGCCGAATCGCCGACCAGCACGATTTTGAAGACGTAGTCGATCTTTTGATTCAAATTCACTTGTAAATTCGGCATCTTTCAGTGTAAATACCTTCTTCTCTTTCAGTTTCAAGATCAAATTTTTACATATATATTATCTATCACCTATACACACATAACCCCGTCAACATTACCTCTAATCTATCAACAGTTCTTATCAAAAAACCAGTTGAATCAGAAGATCAAACACAATGGTTGGTAGATTAAGACATGAAGGAGAATTTGTGAGGGGTTTGTTTCGTTTGATGCAAGAGGAAAAGGCAAAATGAGAATGATTTTGGAAATAATAATAATAAATAAATAAACATAGAAATCATGAAAATTAACCACTTTGGTCTGTATGTGTGGACCTGCCCAAACCTTTTTTTTAACTTCAATTAAATTTAATAAATTTTCATTATTTTCTTTACTTTAATCTCTTTATGTCATCTTTATTACACTACGAACTGAAGATAAATTTCGATATTTTTATTTTATTTTATTTTATCTTATTTATATAAAAGGTGTCTCAAAAATATCTTAATTATAAAAAAGTATCTTTAAATCATTTACTCCTAAACTAATTCACATTCGAGCCGAATAGATCCTTTATAAAAAGTAAAACTTTAATTCCAAATTTTAAATGACTGTATACACGATACATTATAGTATAATAACACAATCTCTTTTGTTGGTCATGCTTTTTTTTATCTTTGGAAAGCAGATTAATCTACGTCAATCATAAAGCAAAAGTTGCAGCAGAGTTCATCTTTCCAATTGAAGATTACCTACAATGTTATGACCTTACAAAAAAAAAGCAAGCATTTTTACAACATCTAAACCTTTCTTTCTGAATTTTTTTTTTTTCTGGTATCTGTACAGGTCGAAATCATTCAAGGGGTGAACAGAGTTTCTGTTTCCTTGAGCACGTGCACTTGGCTCTGGTATCCGTGAGCATCTGCAGAAAGTGAAACTAATTAGGTAGGAGAAGATAAGAGCCACTTTTGTTCAAGGTTCATGTGAACTTTTCTGTATGATTACCTCCACCCGTTTCTGGAGATCTTTAATGTACTCAACAGCCACATCTAACATATCTGCCGTGTTTGTTTGCTGTCAATTACCAAAGAAAGAGTGTGAACATAAAATGGAAGATAAGTCTGATGCAAAACAAATTAAATAAGTGATTCCAAACTACCTTGTCTATGTTGGGAAATAACTCTTGCAGTTTTCTCATCCTTTCACTGATACGAGTCCTTCTTACCTATAATTTAAGCATAGGAGATGAGTATACAAAATGGATGATTCATTTGTTTGTTCTTGTAGCTAAATGTAATATATACCCTCTCTGCTATGCTTCGTGGGTGGGTAGCACAACCTCTTTTAGCTCGAATTTTGCAAGGAATAGAACTTTGAAAGTGCAGAAGTTTCTCTATGGAAGTCTTAGGCAAGCTGAAGTGGTGAGTCAAGCCATTCACACCATTTCCAGATTGTCCATTCTGAGAAGATACGATCGTAATTGTCAGGATTGTACAAAGCATAACAGGATGAACAATAGCTACAGATTGATCTGCATATTTGAAAACCTGATTGTCTGAAGTGTTGAAGCTAGAGAGGAGGTTCACATCATTGTTCTTCACTGTTTGAATCAAACTCAATGAATTATCATCCCAGGAGTCTTTGGAGAAGTCGGAAATGGAATGTCTCTTGCTATCTTTGACATCAGAATTACACGCACCGAAGCTTTCATCTCCTGTTTCAGAAATCTTGTGCAAAATCCGAGGTCTTGATGGAAAGTTTGCATGATTGCTCAGCCTGCTAGTTGACAGAACAGCTTCTCCACTCGTCCCATTGCAAATTCTAAAAGGGTTCACATCTCCCATTACAGC
This sequence comes from Erythroxylum carthagenense, assembly GCA_026413575.1. Taxonomy (NCBI): domain Eukaryota; kingdom Viridiplantae; phylum Streptophyta; class Magnoliopsida; order Malpighiales; family Erythroxylaceae; genus Erythroxylum; species Erythroxylum carthagenense. The sequence continues at coordinate 164,759 of JANZLD010000004.1, forward strand.
AAGACCTGTGTATATTGATTAATAATTTTTCAGAAGTTGAAGAGAAAAGGATCCACTAAGAATTTGTAAACTAGATGATCAGCACTAAGTTACATGCTCAAGATCTCAGATTTATCATGAAAGTTAAGGAAGATACTTGTATTATTGCATCAATAGCGTGAAAGTTCAATGGAGAAAGCAGAAAATGACTAAAAGCCAACTCTTTTTAACTTATGCAAAGTACTATCATTCCTTCAACTTGCAGCTAATAAAGGTTTCAGAAAATTTTCTGCAATTCTGACAAGCCTATCAGGAATTTCAATTTTTGGGGAGGTTTTCAATCTGGGTTTTCTTTTGCTTTTTCAGCCTGACAAATGAAAATGACCCATCAGCAAAATGAATTCCATGTATCACCAGAAAAATTATCGAATTAAAAGCCAAGAAACCATAAGATTCAGTGAACACACACCTGAATTATACCTATTAGCAATTTCCTCAGAGGAAGAGATGATAGAAGTACATAAATTAGAGCAAGGAGCAAAATATTACCACTATCAACGCCTAGGTTGGAGAACAATCCAGCTGGAGAGCTGTTTTGCCTAACAAGATTGGATCCATTTCCAACGTTCGTCTTTTTCACTTGCATAGGATGCTCCAGCGAAGTAGAATTCATAGCCGAATACGAACCAGTCTGAGAACTCCGAGTAGTAGCTGATGAGTTGTTATTAACGTGCACTGTTGCACCTTGATGAACCATCTGTGAATCTGCCACTACTTCTTGCTTTATCACTGGTCTCTCTCCGAGTTTTTGCAAGTCATGAAAATCAGAGCCACCTGAACCATTAGACTGTGTTTGCTGCACAAATCTACCAAACCCGCCATCCATTTCAGGGATTAAAGATCGAAAATAGTTCAAATCTTCGAACCCAACGCTGTTGCCACCTCCACCACCTCCATGACCATTAACGAGACTGTCAAAGAATGAGCTCGGTGCAGAGTGGTAACTCATCAGGCCTGAATTATGCTGTTGCTGTTCTTGTTGGTGGTAATGATGGTGATTGAACTCCATGAAATCTTGGTTCTTTCTCAGTTCTCCTTCAGGATAAATGAAACTCTGACCATACAGCAAGCTCATTTCTTATGCTGCGGATTCCTGAAGATTACCAATACCATATATCATTCAATATTGCTATAAAAAAAAAAAAAAACTAACAGAACTCCGTTACTGACAATACCTGAGTTGCTTTAAGCGATGGTACTCCAAGCCTAGACTTTACTTGGACTCCTGATTTCGCTTGTTCTTTAAACTAAAATGTTAAAATACCCCAAGAAAGATTTTTAAAAAGCTCTTTCTTCAACGAGAATCCCAACCTGAAAGGTACGCAAAGCAAAGGAACATCAATTCACATGTCAGATAATGAAACCAAGAACCAAAAAGCTGATAAGTTTAGTCTATGTTTAGTTAACGGAGTCTTTAAGCCTTTAAATTTTTCTAAGACTGCGACAATGTAAAGAATGTACAAGAAAAAGAAACAAGCTTTGCTTCAGCTAGATCTATGCTTCTTGTTAGCTTCAAGACAAGAACAGTTGACGTGATATTTTTCGACATAACTATCCGGAAATGACAAAACTCGAATGCCCAGATGAGAAAGATTAATGATCATCAAAGTACCTTAACCAGACATTTCTGCAAAGCCACTGAAATCTAGAAACAGAGCAAAGACGTGTTGTTTCTTGTCCCGCCCCGAGCTTGTACATTTATGGAGTCTTGTCTTACAAAAAGACCCTGGAGGTTAGAATTAATTGCTGAGGACTGCCATTGGTTGGTTCCGTGAGAGCACAGGTAAGCACGAACGTTGACTAAACTGTTCTCGAGAATTACCTGTATTACAGGGACTTGGGGTTAGGGTTTTTGAGGATAATGATTTGGAAATTTCATTAATAAATTGGATTCGATTATATTAATGAGATTAAATTAAATTAAATTTATTGAAACAAACCTAGTAATATTATAATTGAATTTAATTATACTGTTTAAAACATAATTAAAATGAATTTAATTATTTCATATGACACATTTATCCTTGACAAAAAAGATAATTTTATTAAATAATAAACATTCACACTTATATAGAATAACGTATAAACATCAATTTCATTATAAATAATATCATCAAAAAAGTTCATTATTAAAATGAAAAGAAAAAATTAATTGTAAATGACATTAGATTAGACCAAGTTATGAAGATAATAAAAAACTATTATAATTTAGAAGCTTAAAATTGCATGAACGAGTAGTAGTTATTTTGTGTTGATAAGTACAAGACATTATGTTGGGTTATTATGTTGTAGGGTTATTATGTTAGAGTCGTGGGTATTATTAAGTTTGTGGGTTAAAAAAGAAGAGATGCAACTTTGAGATTATTATGTTGAAGTCGTGAATATTATTGAATTTGTGGGTTAAAAAAGAAAAGTAGCAGTTAAAAGAGTTGAATTCACGTGAATGAGAGCGTGAATTGAATTTACAAAGGAAGTGAGTTTTAAACCCATATATGAATTCGATTCGTGAATATTTTTTTATTCCAAACAGAAGAATTGAATTCAACTCCCTACGTTCCAAACAGGTGGTTAGTAAACTAACCCGAATTTGATAAATTGGATCCAAACCTAATTTGTCATCTTTAAGTGTCAACTTTTTGACGTTCTCTCCCAATGAATTGCAGAAGAGTATTTTCTCATAATCAAAGTTTAGTTTGAATAAACATTTTAGTACTTACTGGGAAAAGCAATGTTATCCAAGTAGTGCTTGGACTCTTCTATTACGTGGAGAGTTAAATAATTGCGTCTTGATGTTGCTATTCACTTTTGGGTCTATGGAAGAGCCAAACTTTCTGAGGTAGGCGGTCTTTAACCTCTTCAGTGAACTATATTCAGGGTTTTGAAATTTAGACCGGTCATCAAATTGGAGGCTTTATTGATTACCAATTTAATCGGTTCAACCACCGGTCGAACAGTGTGACGTTATAATTATATAATAATTATATTTAATTATATATAATGTTAATAATATTAAAAATATATATAAAAAATAAAAATTTTATTAAACCAATAGTTAGACCCGTCAAATCGGACCGATCTGACCGATCAATTGACCGATTTTAACCGATTCTCACTGATTCAATTAAGAACCGATTTTTAAGGGTGAACCGGATCGGATAGCAGATCGGTTACCGGTCGAATCGGTCGAACCGGCCAGTCCGGTCGAATTTTCAAAACAGAGACTACAGCTGTTACAAGGCCTGAGAGCAGAGTAATTAACCATTTCCTTTTATCCATAAAATTTCAAAGTGTGTTTTTTGAACGTATCAAACATGAGAATAATTCACAGATTAGATTATGCGTTTGGATAAACACTACTTACCTAGTCAACCAACTTATGTTTGTTTGATTAGATTACGAACAAAGTCTGGCATTCACACGCGGTGGCCGCCCTGAATTGAGGATTTTGTTTGCTTGTTAAAATGGAAACTTATGAGCAGAATACACATTTTGACCGGAGGAGGCTCCATTAAATGTCAACGGTTACGCATCCTTCTCGTGCTGCAGAGTTAGTTAGTAACCTAGCTGCACTGTTGAATGATGTGTGCTCTGGATATTATACAATTGGTTGACTTCAACAAAAATGTCAGCGCTTTAAATATGAATGGCGACCAATCAACAAACACCAATTTCTTTCTTTTGACCGTTTAAATGGCGTAAAAATAGAGTCGGTAGAGTTGGTGCCGTTTGTTTTCCAATTCTAGCCTTTATGTAATTACGATGAAACCTTCAAAGGTACCTTACCTCGGGAAAATTTGCTCTAATTTGATAAGGGTTTTAGGACAATTTGATGCTTTGACTCTACGTCTACTCCGTCTGTGTGGCCATTCGATTTCCCACTTGGCTAGTCGGTGTCAACTCTATCGTACAATGTTTCTTGCACCAAATCACGGAACACCGTAAACTATGCACCAAATCAACTCTTCCTTTCCTTTTTATTTTTCAAGCAGATGATAAAGAATGAGCACAACCAAAGTGTGGAATGAACTGACCATGTAATAAGACGATAATGCAACTCATTAAAACATTCCCCTGAAACCAGTCTAAATGGTATTCATCTGACTGCAGGAAAAGAAGGCAACCAACATTAGTTAATAACAAAGGCCAATACAAGCCGCCACATTTACGGCAACTAAAATTGTGTTAGTGACTCACTCACGATTGAGGTTAGGTATTACTGATAAAAGGAGGTACGATTTTGTAAGAGAATCTATTAGCCGCAAAAAGATATAGAATCAGACAAAAGGCTTTATTCCCTGATGCTAAATGCAATGCTTACGAATCTTCCATTCTGACGAAACATGGAAGCGAAGTTTTACAAATACCAAAATATTTAAGACCACACACAGATTTGGAACGGCGATTGACGTGTACAGTGCAGTAATTCCTCTCCTCTCCTCTCCAATGTTATGCAGTTTGGCGTCCAGTGGGTCAACATGTGAATAGTTTAATGAGTTCTAGGAAAAGAAAGGGCATAAAGTTTCTTATTCTACTCAAAAGAAATCCAACTGAATCCCATGCCAGAATCAGCCATTCGTTGTTACGGAGATACATACATACATATGTGTACGTGTTTGCGCACTTTGTGGTGAGATGTGATTTGCTGTAATCCTATATAGAGATTAGGACCATGGAACAGAGCATTTTAGGATCTTAAAAAGGCAAGTTATATAAGGTGAGAATTTGTACTAAGATTCTTGTCTTTTATTATTTTTGGTGGATGCTGATAAGGATTCATTGGCTGGATTCCACTATAAGTCCTTTGTCTGGTTGCCATAGTTGAGAACTCACTCGAACTTGGATGCCTTGCCCTCTAAGCCAAAAGATAGCGACTATCTAGCCTCCATAGATGCCCTTTCTCCTTGCCTGCCTTACCTTACCCACAGTTGCACCTGTGAGAGATTGAAATTATGAGAAAGTAAATCAACTTCAGCGAATGAGGCCACATTCATGTTCCAAACACCAAAGATGTATAACTTCACCAGTACCAAGTTTTAATAATCACCAGCTAAACTCATGCGGCAACCTCTTCTTCCCCAAGCTATAACAAATTGTTTTCGTAATACACTCAAATATAGATTGCAGTTCCACTGACATTTAGGCATGGAAATATCTCAAATTTAGAAACAATCTGAACCCAGATCAACCACATTGTAAAATTCGAAATAATTCCAACTATAGAAATCAATTGAATTGAAATTTGCTATAATATGATAGTTTTGCTCCATTGTACGTCATCAAAAACAATCTGCTCACAATCAAGATACATTATCTACACGTGCACCAAATCTAAAATAGGAAAGAAATATCAGCTTCAAGGGGTAGTTGGAAGACAGTAACCTCGCCACCACTGCTGCTTCTGCAAATTTAATTCCAAGAATATGGGAAAAGTTGGCGTTTAACACAACTTCACGGACAACAAACTCAAGAATTCTGTCAATTTAACAAGGATCCTCTATTCCTTGAAATGTATAGGCTCCTATATCATTCTTTAGGATGTTCCTGAAAATACAAACCTCTGGGATGGAGTGTTAAAGTAGTTGAGACACACTTAGTAGTACGCTTTTCGAGGATTGTTCTGCCAAAGAGAAACCAAAGATAATTAGAACAAATCTAGTATGCAACTAAGAGAAAGCATAATATAGGATTTTCAATAGCAATCCACATATAGATATCAAGCCATATGTTCCCAAAAAGATGTACCAGAGGATTAGGTCTATAACGATAACCAAGCATCATCCGCTTCTTATACTGCTCATAGATATCATCATCTGCAGTCACGTCACCAGGATTCTGAGCACCAACACCCAAGTTGTCTTTCTTTACATCACCAGCTGCAATTGGATCTGATATACCATTCCTGGAGCTCCCCAAACCCTCACCTAATAATTACACACGGTGAGTTGAATGCACATCTGCATAAGCTATTACAAATACAACCTAATCCACATTTTTCATGCACAAACTCTGGAAGCATTCATGTAAATACACATGCATAATGTGCAATTCACAAAGTCAAGTGGGCACAGATGCTCAGTTAGAGAGTACCTTCCCTCCAACCCATTTTTGACAAAAGCTTATGGCCAACATTATCAGCCTGGATTCTGGCCTTCTCTGCAGCTTCCCTAGCAGCTTTTTGTGCAGCTGCATCATTACAGTTAGCCAGAAACTTCTCAAGCTCTTCTTGGGGGATGTAGTCACCCATGTGATGACCTCTTTTTGCAGAAGTCGCTACAGAGAGAAAGAATTCAGTAAGTTAAACACTGCTTGAAGGATAAAAGGGAGACTAAATTTCCAGCACAAAAACAAAAAACCTTGAAGCGAAGCAGGTGGGGGCATCTCATCCTTGGAATATTTAGGCTGTCTCTTCCTTTCTTCCTGAGCAGCCTTCTTCATGTAGAACTCCATCATTGCTATTGGATCAGAACCTGCAGATGCACTAGATTCATCTGCATGGTAGAGTAAACGTAATTATGGTCATAGCATATATGATCCTGAAAAAAAGAAGCAAGCAAACCAGCCCATCTATCTAAAGAAAACATGACATTGTACAGAAATTTCTTGAAAGAAAAAGTTTCTAAAACTGCAGAATCAGACAATTGTATTCATTAGTCAACAATTGTTCTTTACAGAGTTTGCATAAACTCAAAACACATTCATAATAAACAGAAATATAGCGACATACCGCTAACAATTCTTCCAGTAGACGTTTGTGCAGAGGCCTCCAAATAGAGCTCTTCACCAGCTTCATATAAAGCTGAAGCCGGGGTTTGGTAATTTGACTGCTGATGATGTGATCTTTGAGAAGTAACTGTAGATTTGGAAGCTGATGCAGTGCTACCACCTACAAAAACCAGCTTGAAATGATGATTACTTCCAAATGGAGGAGAATTGTCTCTTGAAAGGGAAATGTCAAACAAAGCAAACTTGCACTCACAATAGAAAGAAAACTTGACCTCGCAATAAATTCAATAATCAACATAAAAAAAATTAGTCTGTTGGTATTGATCTGGCCAAAGTGCGACTGACTTATTCCTACTCTTAAACAAGCATATTCTAAATTTGTACAGATGTAATATATTAAGGTGCGAAGGATGGCCAGTATGCAGATGCATGCAATCAAAAGTGGGCAACAAGAAAACATATTGTAATATATCAAAGCCACGTATAGGGTCCAACATGACATCAAAGCCTTTAAACCCCTAAATTAGCAGATAAGATATCAATTTTCAAGTAAGATTTCGACCATCCATAGAAATTGGCCCTACTGTATAACTGGAACCATGCCGAATAAAACTGAAGCAATTGAAATAGGCTACAGAAAAGTTAAGGCTCACCAATTGATGCAACTAGAATATTTATGATCAAAGCATGAGAATCAAAGATATAAACTCATATGCACCAGAAAAATGATCGTAAACACATAAAAGAACTAAGTGTTAAGTAGAACTGGAAACAAATATAATAGACCTTAAATTGCATTTTTTTATGTTTTATAATGAATAAGAACCACTGGCAGCTCTGTATGGAAGTTCAGTTGAAACAAGGGTAGCAGCACTAACCACTAGCTGAGATTTGAGAATCCTTGGTCTCTGAAATGGACTTTTCCTCCTGAGCAAGCTGGTGCTCATAATACTTGTAGTCTGAGCAATTCTTGTCAAATAGAAATCTGAAAGCAAATCAAAGATGTCATAAATCTAAAGCATCAAAGTTCCAAGCACACAGCATGAGATTTGCAATAAGCTTAAAAAGAAAGATCCATGTACAACAAAATGGTATTACAGAGGACATACTTAAAAGGTGTGTCACCCGGATTCTTCTGTCTTGTAACATCCTCAAACTGCCTCCCATTTTTTGCGACAAAACTTGCTAGTTTGTCTGCAACTTTCTTCACTGTGAGATCGCTTGGGGAAGATGGTGCTGCATATCACTTATAAAACCGATTAATACCGAGAGCATGAAGAATGGAATAAATGTAGCAGGCGTGCCACATATGCCAAATCTTTCATTGTACATCTCTTTCCACCAATGTTGGTTGGATATGCATAAGCTGCATTCATGAGACAACAAATATTCAAGAATGTTTTGTCCTCTTCATTTTCTGGTTAAAGATTAGAGCACGCAAAGGGAGATGCTCTTCTCAATTGCAGTGTAACTAATGGTTGGGACATAAAAAACTTTCAACAAATAAAAGGATGGGTGCATATTGAAGTTTCATAAAGGTAAAGAAAATAATTACTTTGATAGTCAACATTATAGAACACCAAGAAGCAAATTACATAAGGTGAAGAGAGCAAGGAAAATATCAATTAATTAAAGTCGTCCTGTGTAGCATTTTTTTCCAATGGGCAGACATCAGGGTTGAGAAGCAATTGCCACCATAATGACTTGGAGCAAGTTCCAATACAAATACATCAAATAATCAGAAAATAAAAACATAATTGTACTAAGTAAAATGCTAACTAACATGGTCTTCTCGAATGTTCATGCAAATAGCAATGCATATGAAACTGCAAAAAGAAGTTAATTTAAATAATGCCTAAATAAAAGGGCATCATTGACATATTGTCACCTCGAGACATCAAGTACCAAAGATCAAGAATGAGCCTACATTGAAACCCATTCAGATGAGAAGATATCTATATAAGCAGTAATTACCAACATCAGCAGGTCTTGATGACATTTCATAGACAGCTGGTTGACCCAACTTCTGCCTTTTTGCATCACTTGGGACGTTCCCAACACCTCCTTCTTCTTGCTCCTCCTCATCAGCCCCTAGCTTAACGGCAGGTGCTACAAGCTTTGACTTCTGTTTCAAGCTGAATGCAAGCTTGCCTCCTGAAGCTGCTTGTGAGCCCCGTACATCATTAGGCTTTGATTGCATACTAATTTTACTGATGGAAAACTTAGGAGTCACAGTGCCCGAAACAATTGGTTTGGGTTTAGAATCCTTTTCTCCAGCAGCCTTGTCTTTCTCCTCAGACTTATCCTGGTCCTTCCCCTTCTCTTGTTGAAGTTGCTTGAATCTCTCCATGAAAGAACCATCATTGACAAAAAGACCAGAAGGAGCACCTTTATCCATTGACAACAAGTCCAGTATAAAGAAGCTGTTCACTGCAATTCACTGATTAATAAGGTTGGTTTATAAACACTGAGACAATTATGTGATCTACGACTTGTGAGTTTCTTCCCTACTTAATACACAAACTTTAGTGTGTTTCACTGAATTCGAAATCAATAATGAAGAAACAGGAATAAACAATGGTCTTGTACCAGATCAAAAATCAAAAAGTTAACTTTAGAATTCCACATAAACCACTACGCACTTTGTGATAGGAGCTTTCATCGAATTTTATCCCTAAAGTTGCAACTCGGTCAATTTCACACGAGAGGCAAAGTGAAACTGTTTGATTTTCTAATGACACGTTTACTTGACTTCTAAATGATCTTGCAACCCTGCGACCTACTCAAACATTACATCACAGATCAATTACATTGACTTTCCGCGTTGCTGTATTTTTCATTTAAATAATAAAGAAACCAACAAACAGTTAAACAATTACGTCGCCCTATAAAAACTATCGCCCGATCCACAAATGCAGATCCAAAATCGAATCCACAACAAATTTCTTGTTCAGTTTATCGTGAACGGCTTACGTTCAACCAAAAAAACACAGCTAATCATCAACATGAAAACCTAAAAGCAGATAAGCAAGCATAAACCCTAACAGAAATTTCAGATTCGCGAGGACCGACAACAAACACACAACAAAAATCGTAGAGAACTTGAAAAAGCAATTACCTAAGGAAAGCAAAGGAGGACCCGCCCGTTCGATGCCCTATCGGGATTCTTGATCGCAAAGCTTGTAAGGATGGCGCTAAACACTATAAAATTTTAGCTTTTCGTGAATAACTATTTGGAACCACCGAAATATAAATAAAAAATAGGTGAGGCGTGGTATATGTATGTGTATATATACACGTAAACATACACAGTAACAGACCGCGAGGAATAGTAAATTACTAACATACCCACCAAGTCAGCTAATTTCCTAAATTACCCTTATTCTTCATCTCCATCTATCTTCACTTCATCTACAGTTGTCACACGTAGTTTCAGACTTTTCGAGTGTCCGGCAGCTGAAATGGAGACAAGAAGCATCAGTCTCAGAGCTCCTTTATCGTTTCAGTTCCGGTCAAGAGACCTTCCATTGCCCCCTTTTCGATTGGGCCAAGCAGTGAAGCCATTAACGCTCTCACTCCATCTGCGACTCTCTCCTCTTTGCTCCCTTTGTAATCCTTCACTTTTTCCCTTTTTTCTCTGTGATAATATTGATTTACTTATTTTCTCTTCTTCTGAGTTTATAGAATTGCATATCCTGTTTGTGTGTGGTTGCAGCTAATGGAAGGAATAGGAATGTGGGCGATGCGATAAATGAGGTTCCACAAAACAAAAAACTTCTCCAAGTAGTTTTAGTGTCTCCTCAGGTAATAAATTCTCCCTATTATTCCAAGAAATAGGCTTTTTTTTTCTTGATTGGTTATGGAGATCTGTCCCTGACTTTGGGAGTGATAAGAAGACAAATGAATTGCGTTTCTTCGTTTTCTTTGGGTCCTGTACTTGCTTGGCAGATTCCAGGAAACACGGGTTGCATTGCCAGAACATGTGCTGCATCAGCTGTTGGGCTTCACTTGGTTGGGGTATGTATCAGTATTACCTTTACGGCTTTACCTATTCTTCATAATTTAAGCTACCTCCATGCATACTCTATCAACTTCTCTGAAAATGTCTAGTACCTTTCGCCCTTGCAATGCAGCCCTTAGGATTCCAAATTGATGATGCTAGATTAAAGCGTGCTGGACTGGACTATTGGCCGTATCCTATCCTTACATATTTCATTTCGTTTAGTGCTAGTTCTTCCGTATGATTTAGCCACACATCATTCTCATGAATCGCAACTCCCAGCATCAGATTTTATGTGGACAAAGCTCTTTTGTGTTTTACTGGAACTTGACTGTTAACTGCAGATATGTTGTTCTGGAAGTTCATGACTCTTGGACAGAGTTCCGAAACTATTTCATGCAACAGGTTACTAACATTGTACTTAGAAACCTTAATTTTCTTCCTCACACATTCTGTCTTCGTCTCTCCTTTGTTGCAGGAAGGTTACAAGCGTTTGTTGGCATTCACTAAAAGAGGAACAACAACTCATTCAGTAATTGATGCCTTTTTGTTTTCTCTTCGTGTTAAAAGATAATTTACTGAGAATCTATATTTGGTTTTGGTTGTCTTGCTTTAAATAATATCTGCTACCGATGGGATGAGGATGTGTGAATTCAGTTCAGCTATAACTATTATTTACTCACTGCAGGAATTCTCTTATAGGAAAGGGGACTACCTATTATTTGGCTCAGAAACCAGGGGACTACCTCCTGAAGCCTTGCTGGACTGTGAAAGTGAAAATTTTGGCGGAGGGACCATTAGAATCCCCATGGTTGAAACCTATGTTCGATGTCTGAATCTATCAGTGAGCGTTGGCATTGCTTTGTATGAAGCATCCAGACAGTTGAACTATGAACAGATGAACATCCATTCTCAAACAGTTGTCAATGGCAACCAACCAATCATAATAGAAGATATTTTTGCTTGATTTCATGGTTTCACAGCTCTCAAGACTTAGCTTTTTCTTCATTTTAGGAATAGAATTAAACCAATTGTAGAATGATATCTAGAATAGGCATCACTCCATTACAAGACTGAACAAATGTATTTGAGTTTGACAAGGAGCTAAAGATTTCCTGCAAACAGTTTTTGGCATTGGATTTCAGAAAACATTTACAGATGGGAATTGGGTCGATTAGTTTGGATGAGAACCAACGAGCCAGTCATCAGACTAGTCTCAGAGAGTCTGAGACAGGCTGTATCACTGTATGTCTGCTCGAGTGTATAGGAATTCGCTATTCAGACGAATAATAAGAATAGCAACAAAAAGAAAAATCCTTTGGGTAAATATGCTTATGGTTTTGACTTTAGGCTTCAAAGGCTGGTCCTGGAACTGAAGACATTAGAAAGTAGGCCTGTGGAGTGAAAGGGGAGGACATACGGCTGCAAAAACTGGAGATGCGGGGGATCGAACCCCGTGCCTCTCGCATGCAAAGCGAGCGCTCTACCATTTGAGCTACATCCCCTTTCAACGTGCACAACTGAGTTGAAATCTACATAGTAATAGAATCGATTCTGTCGGTCTACTGCCTGCCTGCCTGGAATAGACAGACAATAACTCGGTTAGCCCAAGCACACAATGTTTTGGATAGTGAAGTTTGCTTATATCAGACAGATTCATGTTAAGGAAAGGAATGTAGTCCTAGTCTCCAAGGGCTGCAGTATCAGTACATTGACATCTGAACCCCCTGAAACAGGAGGATAGGACCAAGCTGACAAATTCATCAGGAATCAGCTAGCTTCTTTAGGACAAGATCATGATTGAATCCTCTTTTTTACCCTTTCTTTATTTCTTTTTCTTATTACAAATGGTGGCAAATTTTGAACCTATCGTGCAGCTGTCTGGACCAGTTTATCGAGGTCACGATCTATCAGAATTTCCATTTTTTGTCTGTACCAACAGTGAAACTGAAAATGAAAACCATATATATTTAAGTCCTGCAGGGTTGCATCTATCCATTTATCTATTCTACATAATGTTGCTGCACATGAGCGCTGAAATTTCAGTCGGCTACATTCATTGTTTGATTAAGATGGTAACAATAGTTATATTCCTGTCATTATTCTCCACAATAATTTCAAGTGCAGTTCCAGGAAATTCTAACCTAGCGGATGAGGATGTGTAGCTTTTAACTCGAATATAGGCTTTGTGGTTACTGTACGTATTGCTATCCAGAGAATACCAATGGGATTCAGGTCCTCCTGACTCCAATGCAACAGGGGCTTTTGTTTGACGTTGAGTGGCTGCATTTTACAGCTCATCAAAGGATAAACCATCGCTTTCAATCTTAAACAAAAGGAGCAATCGGTGGGAAACGGGACATGTAAGATGATGTCATATTTGCATGTGAACAGTGACTTCCAATCAGAGTATTTATATTGTCCCTTCTCCTGTAGCTATCGTCACGCAGGTCCTCCCACATATATGCAGCAACTAATCAAGGGTTATTCTTAATTTAGCAGAAAAGTTAGTTAGAATATACTTTATTAACTTCTTGTGGACATAACCAAAATCTACGACGAGTTGGTGTTTAGGTATTACAAGTTGAGAAGCTGAAGTGTTTGGTAATAACAAAACACTCTTCTGCACCAAAACCGAAAAGGTTTTTACCGTTCCCGTAGGACTCACTCGTGCGATCTTGGGAACATTAATATTATAAACAAGCATGTACCCTGGTCAAATTAGGGACTCCGGAATGATGAATAAGGCAATCCTCCTTAATTACAGGCATCGAAAGAGACGACTGTCCCCTAATAGAATCAAAGTAATTAAGATTCTTGTCTCTAAAAAGGGGTTCCTATGTGATAAACGTTCAAACACATTATTGTGTATCACACACTGGAGGGTACAGTGTGCATGAAACTGAAACGAGGAGAGGTCGTCTTCTAGTTACAGTTTATTGTTGAAAACCAGCTTGAAAGAACCAACCAACCCAGATCCTCCGATATAATAAGCCTAAGTCATCTACAGGCATGATTTTGAAAATGCTTGAAATCTTGAATTAATGGCTTCCTTTAACAGTATCTGAAATCTGATAAAGCGTGTTTTCCAATGTGGGCAATGGTCAAAATCTTTTGTTTTTTGATATTGCCAATGGTCAACATTAGTTCCTAAGAGCAAGAGGTCGAAATTCACAACTTGTAGTTATTACGCGTTGTGAAAAACTAAATCCTGGTGTCCCCTTCCTCAACTTAGATAGAAAAATAGTATAAAATTACAGCTGAACAGACTAATGGAGTTTTTTGTTCCTCTTCTTGGAAAACGAGGTCATAATACATATAGAAGAAATGGCTTTTGTAACTCAAAAGCCATAAAAGGAGAATCTCAAGACATAAGAACAAAATGGAATTCAGGATTAAAACTTGACATGACTTTTCATTGTTCCCTGGAGAATTCTTATTCCTGAACAGTGTGTTTACTAATGCTCTTGGAAGAATCCAGGTTCTGGTACTACTGTACAGTGTACTTCTCTCCAACTCGTTCGCACCATTATTTGTAATTTCAATCAGGTGAAACCATATTCTCCTGTACAAGAGCTCCACTCGTCAGAATTTGCCAAAACAAGAAAATAAAATTTGTACTTTAATATATATATATTTTTAATGGAGCGTTATCTTTTTTTCTTTTTTTCTGCTGAATATCGATTCCACGCGTCAAAGCACTGTAAAGTTCTGTGCAGGGTGGCTTCCAACTTCCAAGAGTGCAACAACAAAGAGCAGAAAGGAAGGAGCCAAATTTAAGAAGGGGAAAGCTACAATGAATGATATCGGAAATGTCATTATTGATCAAGTGTTGCCATTTTTACATCAAGTGTTTGAATGAATCTGTTAAATTACTAATCATGTTTAAGTTATTATGTTAAGGAATATATCAAATTAATTAAGTTAGCCCCATATAACATCATAAGTTATTATGATAAAACGGTCATTTAATATAGTATTAGAGTCTTTGTGACTAAGTGGTCGCAAGTTCAAATCTTACCACCTACCTATTATTCAGCCCAAGGTAGAATATACTTGTGCAAGTTTCAAGTCAAAAAAGGCTTTCATTTGAGAGGGTGTGTTGGTGAATATATAAAACAAAAAAAATTGATCTCGCACAACAGCTTAAGCTATTACGGTAAAATACTTAACAAATTAGCTTGCAAGTTTTACGTTTTCATTTCTATATAATTAAAACACCAAAATTGCTAGATAGAGTTGGAAATGAAGATGATATAATATAATATATGGCTGCTTAAAGATATTTTTATTTAAATTTTTGAAAAAATACATATATTTCATATAAAATTTAGATTCTCTCAAATTTTTATTATAATTTTTCACATTTAAAAAATAAAATCACTTTGGTTAAAAAAAACAATGATAAAACATACACATTACGAACTTCACATGTGGACTAATTAAATACTACTTATATGATAACTTAATTCAATTTTTGAACTTGACCCATATTAATTATATTTGACTTAAGTTAATAATCGAACATAATTTTAATAAATTTTTAGTTTAATTTAGATTTAATTATAATAAATTATTATTTTAATGTAGATTCAATTAGTTTAGTTCAAGTTTAAGAATTAGGTTAAATCATGGTATAAATAATATTTGATTGATACAAATATGAAGTTCTAGACCCTTATACTTTTTAATCAAAATTAAAAATAATTGATTTATTTAAAAACTTATAAATTAAAAGATTTTTTTAGATTATTAAAAAAATTAAAGTACAATATATGTCTTTTACTTTTAATGAGATTTTATAATATATAACTCTTAGAAAAAGGGGAGAGATAGACTATATCCTTGAAGTGAATCTAGCTAGTTTAGACATGCATGCATATTAATTATATTTGACTTAAGTTAATAATCGAACATAATTTTAATAAATTTTTAGTTTAATTTAGATTTAATTATAATAAATTATTATTTTAATGTAGATTCAATTAGTTTAGTTCAAGTTTAAGAATTAGGTTAAATCATGGTATAAATAATATTTGATTGATACAAATATGAAGTTCTAGACCCTTATACTTTTTAATCAAAATTAAAAATAATTGATTTATTTAAAAACTTATAAATTAAAAGATTTTTTTAGATTATTAAAAAAATTAAAGTACAATATATGTCTTTTACTTTTAATGAGATTTTATAATATATAACTCTTAGAAAAAGGGGAGAGATTGACTATATCCTTGGAGTGAATCTAGCTAGTTTAGACATGCATGCATAGGAAACATGATTTGCACATTTGATAAACCAAGTGCTAGATTCAGTTCCTCTTTGGTTGAACCAAGAAAAAGTTATTAAAAAAAACAAACAGAATGTTGCAAACACCGGTGAAGCACCACCCTAAGCCCACTGTGAACGTGCGTTTGTTGGTGTGTGTGTGTGGAGGAGATGCAATAGTGTTTTCGGGAGACGACCCTTAATTTCTAATCTCTGACTTCGTCTTTTGCCTTTCGCTTTCGCCCTTTTGTTATCTTCTCATGTCCATAAATTTCATGTCTTCCCAACTATTTATAAACCATTCTCTTCCTTCATTAGTCTTTGTATTAGTTAGTACTCAAACTCAATAACCATTTCTCTTCTTCTTCTTTTGCTTCTGCTTCTGTCTTCTACAATGGCAGAAAACCCTTGCTCTAATCTTTTCAGTGGATGGATCAACTTCTCGCCCCGTTACACTCATTATGCTGCTTTCTGTACTTACTCCAATCCAACTCCATGTTATAATCTCAATCTCTGCTCAAACACCGACCACAAGTCTTCTTCTTCTCCTCAGCGTCCTTATCCTGAAGCTCCTCCCCCACTTATAGACTACTTGAGTCCCACAAGACAACATGAAGAGTCAGGTAGTTGGGTGGAAGAAGAAAAGAGTAACAAGAAAGATGACGAGAGCCCAGTTCTCAGTACAACTGATGATGATGATAAGAGTGTGACCATATCACTACACATAGGCCTTCCTAGCCCTAGTTCTGATCTGGGTTTTAGGGTTTCACCGTCAAGTTATGTGACTGATAAGGAAGAAGGAAAAAAGGAAGTTTCGGGATACCCCAGGGAGAAACTAGAAAAGTTTCAATATTGGATTCCTACCCCTTCTCAGATTCTCACTGGTCCTACACAGTTTTCATGTCCGGTTTGCTGCAAGACCTTTACTAGATACAACAATTTGCAGGTTAGTGAGTTCTCATGGTTTCATGAAACGTCTTGTCAATGGGGGTCATACCCTTCTGATCTATTATCTTCTTCTTTTGATGACTGCAATTCCCTGTGAGCTAGATCTTATTATATATAACCTCTTTTTTCTCTCTTCCCCACACATCTTGCACGCTTCTTCTTCTTCTTCTGATTTGTGTATTCGTGCACCAGATCGATGAATACTGTGTTTCCTGGTAGATTATTTTTATAAGCGCCTTTCAGGGCTTTTACTTGATCATGACAGACACAACCTGAGCTTAATTTCAACCTCCACTCCAGACTGTAACTGTGCTGAACAGTGAAAATCTACAGTTCCTCTTATCTGTCTGAAAAGGCAGACACAGATTCCGCATTATCTTTTCTAAAAATGCGATAACTAAATAGCAGTAGACTACATACTACTACTATTACTTGTACTTCTTCATCCAGAACTTGCATGGAGAACGTAACTCAAACAGAAACTTTAGCATTTCAGTAAATCTAAGAACTGCTTCTAGATCAATACTTTTCTGAGTAAACATTGATGGATTTAGCTTATCGATGTAGCAGATGCATATGTGGGGTCATGGATCACAGTATAGAAAAGGACCCGACTCTTTGAAGGGAACACAACCAACTGCAATGTTAAGACTCCCATGTTACTGCTGTGCAGTAGGGTGCAAGCACAATATTGACCATCCAAGAGCAAGGCCCCTTAAAGACTTTAGAACTCTACAAACACACTATAAGAGGAAACACGGGATCAAACCCTTTATGTGCAGAAAATGCAGCAAGCCGTTCGCCGTCAAAGGTGACTGGAGAACCCATGAGAAGAACTGCGGCAAGATTTGGTATTGCATCTGTGGGTCTGATTTCAAACACAAGAGATCTTTAAAAGACCATATTAAGGCTTTTGGACAAAGCCATGCAGCCATTGGTGTTGATTGCTTGGAAGATGAGGAAGACCAGATATCTGAAGTTGAAGTTGACTGTGAGTAAAGTGGTGGTCATAAACTTGTTTTTTGTTCTTTTCTTGTATATCATCTAGCTTTTTTCTTGTAATTCTTGCTGTGCTATATTCAGTTTCAAGAATAATAGAATTGAAAACTTGAATTCCAATCTTGGATTCATCCAAAACAAGCAAACAAGCTTTAGCTCACTCATCGTATTAGATCAAATCTCTAAAACGACCCAACAGTTTTAAACGAGTTGTGAAGATGCCTCAAAATCTCCACATCTCTGTTCCACTCAGGCCTTGGTGCATTAACAAAATGAGCATACAATTTGTTCCTAGAACATGTAGCCTTGATCAAGCTGTGTTTCCCAAGCCCATCAATCTCATACACATAATACAATTGCCCACTCCCATCTTTCTTCTCTTCACTCACCACACTATCCGCTCCATCGATCCAGTCCTGCAAGACCAAGTCAGACAGTGCCAAGTTGTTCAACACCTCGTCTATGGAAACCAGCTGCTCGAACCCTGAAAGAGAAATCACATACTCCCTTTCACTTCTCTTCTTCGGGTCGTAAAACTCGCTGTCTATCCCATTCGTGCCCTTCTCTACTTTGGAAACCAACCGCTCTTTCCATCCGTCGGGAACGTCGTAGACGTACTCGGCGGAGGCTTTCTTGTCGGAGTTGTCACCGTATCGGCCGTAGTTGGCGGCGCTGGCTGCTGTGCCGTAGTAGGTTTGGAAAGACCGAGCTGATTCAGACAGGGAAGGTGGAGAGGTAGTTAGTATTGTGGCGGCGGTAACAGTTGCAGCTAAGGTAGTTAAGAGGGGTTTGTTGGGTAGGATTGAGACCGAGATAGATAGGTTCCTGGTGGTCAGATGAAGTTGTGGAGGAGATCTTAGGGCGGCGACGGTGGAGGAGAGGAGAGCTGACGGTGCGACAACGGTGTCCATGGAGTGGATTATGGTTAGATATTGGATATGATGCTGTTATGATGACAAGTGGCAGTTGGAGAGATTTATAAAAATGTATTTAAATTATAAAAAGAATGAGGGCCAAAGAAGAATATAAAAATGTGCAATTTTTGTTTGATCTAAATGAATTCAACTCGAAATAATCGAATTTCTAACTGACATCAAATATTTTAATATGGAATTGAATATATTAAATAAAGTAAATTTTAAATTTTAAATTAAAAAAAATGCTCAATTTGAGTCCCATTAAAGTTTTAGTAACTATTTGGATGAAGAAGGCTAATAAGTACTTTTTTTCTATCAGACTTATATTTTAGAAATATAAGTGTTTAACTGTAAAAATAAAAGGGTACTTCTTTAATAGATATAACTTTTTTAACAATCAAAATGCAATTTTTTAAGAAACTCAAATTTGAAGCTTAAAAAAAAATACACTTTTTAGGTAGATTTTTTAGATTAATTAATGAGTCTATTTTTTAGTTTCTTTTACCCTTATATTTTATACATAATTTCCACAATACTCCTCAACCCATCTTCACATTTATTTTGTAAGTTATATAATATTATTTGACTTTATTATATGTTTTAATATTTATTTTTATATTAGTTTTACTTATGTTATAATTTATATAAAAGATTTAGATATATATATATTTTCATTTATATTTCGTATGGTTTAAAATTAAATAATAATTAATATATTATGTTTTACATATTATTTAATATATTTTAAATAATAATTATATATATAAATAATTTTTATTACAAAATAAAATATAACTAAAATTAAAAATATTTTTATTTTTATATTACTAAACAGTGAATTGTACGAATCTTTTTTTTAAAAAAAAATTAAAATAATAATTAAATAATTAGCTAATTTCTTAAAAAAGTTATAAAAAAAGTTATACCGAAAAAAACTTTACCTATATAAGTCCAACTAAATAGTGACTTAGTCAAAGTCAGACCTGAAGGCCCCAGCCCATTCCAACGTAATGCCAAGCCTGTCTGCCTGATTTATAGAACACCTACCTCTCCATTGTCTTATTGAGTTATCTCAAACAATAATTATTCAAAATCTGAATTTTGTGATATTTATTTATCAAATAAAAATATATATATCATATTTAAAATATTTTAATTTAATTAAAAAATTTAAAAATAAACATTAAGGCGCGATAATTATGAGACGGTAAGAATTGGAGGGAGAAGAGGGGGAATTAAAAGAACCGTCGGTTTGCCTTTTCAAATTTCCTCTTTTGTTTTTTGGTCTCCTCTCTTTCTCTTTCTCCTTCAGCTTTTTGTTTTGGCTTCTCTTCTCGTACCTTTTTTTCTTCTTTTTTTTTACCTTTCTTTAATTTAAGCTCTCCCTCTCTCTCTATATCTTCTGTACAACGGACAAATAAATCGTCCATGTCTAGAAGGTGATCGTCTTCCTATCCTTCTTTTTTTTTAATTTATTGTATTATCTCTGCTTTTTTTTTTTGTTTTTTAATGTTGATGATTGGGTACGGGATTCAAAGCATGATTGGGTGTCTTCATACATGATGAGCTTGAATGTAAAGATGGATTGGTTGATTGTTTGTTTGTTTTAATCATCATTTTTTTTTTCCTTTTATTGAGAAAGGGAGGTTCGGGCTGAGGAGGAGGAGGAGGTATAATAATCACGGAGATGAGGAATCGTGTTATTTGCAGCGATTCGTGCTTTGCTCTAATTATTTGTGTGTTGCTTGTCAAACTTAAGAACAAACTTTATGGCTCTTAATTTCCTTTTTTCTTTCAATTTTCGTTCGTTACTGTAACATTGGGTTTTCGTTCTTTCATCGCATATGCTTGGGTTAACATTTTTTATATATTCATATGTTCCCAAAGCCTAGAGACTTCTTCAATTTTCTTTCTAATTATATGGTGTGGACTTCTTCAGGGTTCTTTGCAAGTTTTTTGCTCATGGAGCATGTCTGAAAGGGGAATATTGTGATTTTTCACACGACTGGAAAGATCCCCCCAATAACGTAAGAAATGGTAGTTCTGCTTTGGTTTTTATGTCCGTTTTGCTTACTATGCAGCAATGTAAGGATTTTAGTACACTTGTTTATTCTCTGTTCATCACCACAGATTTGCACGTACTACCAAAAAGGAATTTGCTTTTACGGTGGCCGATGTAGGTACGAGCATGTCAAACCTTCCAGGCCGGATACTTTTGCATCATCTTCATCCACAAGATTGAATTCTGGTCCTCTAGCTCATCGTTCAAAGACTGGGTTGAATGGTTCAGAGTTGCATGATTCAAATGGGCGTTTTGTTCCTCGTGCAAGGCCAGCACGGAATTTGAAGTGTGGAAATAATGATCTCTTAGAAGATTATGATGTTATAGAGCCTAAGAATGATAAGCCAGAAGATCGTCCTCTATGTTCACTTGCTGCTGCTGGCACTTGCCCTCGTGGAGGAAATTGTCCTCATGTTCATGGTAACATTTGCCCATCTTGTGGAAAACACTGCTTGCATCCTTTCAGGCCTGAGGAAAGTGAAGAGCATCTCAAAATGTGTGAAAAGAAGCAAAAGAACATTGAGGCATTGAAACGTAGTGAAGAAATAGAGTGCAATGTATGCCTGGATCGTGTCCTCTCGAAGACTTTACCTGCTGAACGTAAATTTGGGTTGCTTTCAGAATGCGATCATCCATTCTGCATATCTTGTATTCGAAATTGGCGTAGTAGTTCCCCATCTTCTGGTATGGATGTTAGTAATACAGTCAAGGCCTGTCCAATATGTCGCAAGATATCATACTTTGTTGTTCCAAGTGTCGTTTGGTACTCATCTAAAGAAGAAAAACAGGAAATCATTGATAACTACAAAGCAAGACTCAGGTAAATTTGTGCTAGTTTTTTCTATTTTCCTTGATCTTCAACTTGATGTCTGTGCTATGAAGGAAGATGTGATTATTTGATTATTGATATGGAGCAAATTATTGTTGAATGACATTAGTATAATGTTGGTAATTCACCATTTTAATGATTGACGTGAGACTTTGATTACTGTGGCCATTTCCTAAAATATGTTTCTTATGGTAAAACTAATTGGATTGTTTTTTAACTGTTGCAGTTTGATTGATTGCAAGCACTTCAATTTTGGCAATGGGAACTGCCCATTTGGGACGAGTTGTTTTTACAAGGTATCATCAGCTCAACTCTTCCTGCTGCAGTTTTCTCTGTAATTTGTACTCTTCTTTGTCCAAAATGGCTGCCTGGGCTGTAGTTTTACTGTTTGACTTCATATTTATAGAATTTGAAGCAACTTGTAAAGATGGTCATTATTCATCAACTTGCCCCTGGGTAATCTTGGTTTTTGCTTACTTTTAAATTTTATAGCCATTTCTATTTGTAGCAGCTACTTTCTTTGTTTTGAATTCTGTTGGACCATCCCTAAACTCAGCTAGGGTTCTTAATTTCATGTTCTTTTAGAGAATCTATATGAATTGTAGGCTTAGATACTATCTGTGTTAAATAGTGTATTTCGCTTTCGTGTCTGTTTAATACCACTTATCTTTTTTGACCTTTGGCTTCTAACATCATAAACTGTCAAGCCTGTGCCAGCACATTGCAACCGGACAAATTAAGTTATTTAGTCTTCTTGGGACCAAGGGAATCTAAATTTTTAATTTTATTTCAATCACACCATTGGGTTTACAACAATTCTGTCTGTCTGGTGTGCTAAAACCTCATATTCTTGTAGGGTTTTAGGAATGAACATAGAGATCTCTGAACTGAATCTATTGTCAGTTTTCTGCAATGTTGATTTATTCTAGAGTCAAACTGGTCTCTGTAAGCAGTTTTCGATCTACCTATATTTTGCTATTA
Organism: Erythroxylum carthagenense; assembly: GCA_026413575.1. Classification (NCBI taxonomy): domain Eukaryota; kingdom Viridiplantae; phylum Streptophyta; class Magnoliopsida; order Malpighiales; family Erythroxylaceae; genus Erythroxylum; species Erythroxylum carthagenense. Next base: position 187,525 of record JANZLD010000004.1, read on the forward strand.
TGTTCATTGACATTCATCATGGAGTGGGTAGCATTTTGACTCCTTTAATGGATGGACTCTTGTGTTGTCTTCCAGCATACTGTGAGGCCAGGATCATACACTTGGAAATATCAACGACCACCTCCACGTAGGCAGCCTCCACGAAGGTCCAGTGTTGTGGATATGGATTCATTATATGATGTATTCGAGCACTTAATGGGTGAAGATGAGCTGGGCTTTGATGCTGATAATTTTTTTGATGAGGATTTAACAACCATGGATATGGCCTTAGGATTTATGCTGATGAGTATGGATTCAAGTGACTTATCTAGCGATGAGGAGAATGATTAGGCTAAGGATTTTTGCTCTGATTATTATGTTTAGCCATATGTGGTGGCACATATTTCTTTTTTCCCTTGGACTTGGAAATCATTTTGGCTTCATGGAAGCTCAACTATTTAAGGATCTGGGACATGGTTTTCAAAACAATTGTTACTTAAGTTTTATTATTACCTCAGTTGGGCTGAATGATACTTAAGTTTTATTATTATCTCAGTTGGGCTGAATGATATTCAGGTTTCTTTGTGAAATTTTTGATCACTGTGCAGTGTTTAAGTAGTTGTATGTTTACTGAGAGTTCCTTATGCTACTTTCTCTATGTGCTTATGCCCACACATGCTCAGTGAATTTTTCTGTACGTTGGTAATATTAAGCAAGATATTCTATGACAAAACAAATTTCAAGCTTCATTCATCTAGAGACTCTCTTCTCCCTTACTAATGTTGTAAAGCAGTGATTCGTGAGGGATAGAACAAAAAGGAGCAATATTCCCCAAGTTATATGTTGCAAAGATGAGCTATTTTTGAGGGTGGATTTCTCTCATCTGTAGACTTGTTCGTTCAACTCTGATTTATAATGAATTGTCATTTTGTTCTAGTATTCATCACCACTTTCACACTTGAATAAGGATCAGTGTGAGGCATTTGAAGATTTGTGATAAGTGTGCTCAAACTTTGCAGCATGTGTGTTGTGGTGGTCACTTGCCAGAGGTGGTTGAAAGTCATCTTATAGTTGAAGATGGAAATATCATCATAGCTAAAGATACCAGGTTTGTGCCAACTGTCTATTATAAAATAAGGTATTTCTAATAACTTTTTCATCTATGCATACAATCTACTGGTCAGCAAGTATACAATGTTTATAGGCTGTCTGCGTTTGTTGGTAATTTGCAAATTGGGTGAATAATACTGATATGTTATTCCAAATTGCAAATATAAATTTTTGGCTGATTTGGATGTATGAATCAGGCTTAGCATCACCTTTGGCTTAATCTTGGCCATCAAATGCCCTATGTTATTGTAATTTTATAATTGAAATTTCTGTTTGGTATGTGTGTGCATGTCTGTTTGTTCGAATGTCTTGAAATATGAACTTTGTGGCAAATAAGTATTGTCTTTGACTTGTGTCAAATTCCAGCCATCTGGAAGCCAGTGGACATTGAGCACCATTTAAGTTAGGATGGTTTAGAGTCCTCTACTGCAGAACTTTAATTGCTTCAAGTATTTGTTTTAGTGGTGAGTAAGTATTTTTTGTTATTGCCTATTCGAAATACTTGTTCAAGGCTCCAAACACTGATTATCTTAAATCTCTCCAAATTGTCCAAGCATTCAATAGTTTTGCTCTGGTGTAATTCTTGCGGACCTATTTTTATGTTCATTTCTTCCATTGGTGGGATTTGGCAAAGACATTTTTGAAATTGTTGATCTGCATTTTGTCATTTCCCCTGGAATTGTTTTGAGAGGAAGTTGTCTGAGTTTCCACATTTTTCTGTTATTTATCTAGGATGTTACTTTTTTATCGTCTGCCAAGAGCTTCCTTCCACAATGCTTAACGGTGTATGTTTAAAACAATGGTCTTCTTGATATCTTTTGTTGAAGATATCTTGCCAAGCGCAGGATATATTACTGAAATGGCTTCAATCATTAGTAAGATTGGTCTAAGCACTTGATCATATAGTAAACAAGATCTCCTTTTTTAACTCGAGTAAACTTATGGAAAAGCAGGCAAATTTGGAAATAATGGATTAGTTATATACATGCAAGGAATACAAGTTAGAACTATGTATTCCTTAGAAAACTTGTGTGGTAGGGTTGAAAAGAGTGAGAATAACTATATACTTTGGTTGTCTATTGATACCAACCTTTTGAACCATTGGCATGATTTAGATTAGATCATTACTGTAGTTGTTACGTTTGTAGGTACTAACTCGGATTGAATGATTATATATTGGCTTAGTCTGTATAGAACTGAGGTATGGAACATCTCATCAGGACTGAACTTTTTTGACATATTGGTTGCTTGTACTTATTTGGGCTGCAGTAGGGATTTGAATCAAGATTTTCAAATGTGGAAAAGTTCGATTTTACCAATAGAATCACTAGAAATTTTTTATTAAAAAGATGATAATCATGAAAGATGGTCACTCCCCTTCAAACGTACAAAACAGTAGTTGCTGTCAAAGACTGCATAACACGTTTAATGCCTAAATAGCACCACAATACACTCCTGATACCATTTAACCATAAGCGATAAGATGTGGAATCCTACATTATTGTAAAGACCGAACCTGAACATACGCAGCTTCCTGGAAGCTGCATAAGCCGCTTTGATTGGGTAAGCACTCTAGTTGACTTGTCCTTGTCCCATTTCTTTCTTTCGTCAGGAAAGAAAGAAAGAAAAAAAAAAAAAGACAGCAGGTATAAGGTTATAGGAAATATGTAGCATAAGGATGTTTCTCTGAATTCTTAGTTACAAATAGTACACAAAGAAGCATCAGAGTGTCTAGGTCTTGGGAGTGTTGTTCCTATTTATTCACTACATTTTGTTTCTTGAGTGTTGTTCTCCTGAGATACTGGATTTTGGTGAGTTGATTTTAAGGATTTTGAACAATGATCTTTGCGGTAATCCTGGTGAGTTTCATCTTCTACGTCTGCTTCATGTGTGTATTTCTCCTGTTTTCAACGAAGATGGTGTTCCTACTTCTTTGCCTTTTCGGGCCAAGGTTGTGCAGGCTTGTGTTTCTGTTCCTTTGTTTTTCATTTTTCTGGCTCATCTTCTCGGTTCAAAAGGAGAACAAATCCAACCACGTGATCCTGTAATCCCCAAGTAAATCAAGCGTGTGATTTAATGTGAAAGCCCAGAAGAGTGAAGAATCCATGGAGGTCCGTCCAAAAGTCGTCCGTTATTTTCTTCTCCGGACGACCAATGTATAGTTTTTGATGTTTACTTTTCTGGGTTTTCGGTTCTCATCATCTTTGTTTGTAATCTACCAAACAAAACAGAAACACTGGCTCCTGGATTTGGGTTTAGAATCCAATAACATCTCTTTTTTTTTTTATCAAGAGGGAAGAAAATGGATTACACTACGAATCCAGGGAAACAAATTATCGACATATCCTCTAAAAGGAGAACATAGTACTCAATGGGTATAATATCAAAATAAGTAATTCTTAAATCAAAATGTTCGGCATAAGTTGCTAACTAGTTAGCACATCTGTTACTCTTACAGTAAATATGATGATGCACAATTGTCCAATTTCACGTAAACAGTTCATCAATACTTTGAACTATATCATATCAGATAAGAAATATTAATCAAATAGTCGAAGGACAAAGAGTCGATTACGTAATGTGACATACATCATAGATGCACGTGTGAATAACAAAACCTACCAAACAAAATCAAATTAGTTTACCATAATAAACTGATTGTTAATGCCTGACCAAAGTAAGCTTAGCTAATGTTGAGTAAATGAAGTGTCTTCGAAGGAATTGCATTCACATCCACACGTGTTCCTTACAATCCCAAGCTTAGCTAATTTATTATTAATTTTAATCAGAATTAAAACTATAAAATAAACTACATGACGATTTAGTAAAAAATAATAATTAAATTTGAATATAATTTAAAAATTAAGACGAATCATTACACTAATGATATTGGATTAATTTATATATAATATTCTTATTATTTTAACAAAAAAATTTAAAAAGAAAATTTTAAAATTTTATAAATGATGTTTTTATTATTTTTAACGGCAATTTAAAAGATGACAATTTTAAAAATTTTAAGAAATAGAACTCTTAATGGATTTTAAGAAAATTTCATAATTTTAAAAACATTTTTATAATTTTAAATTTTGATTAAAAGTATATATAATCAAATAAACAATACATTAAATTTTAGTTAAAATTTTAAATTCAAATAGTTAATTAAATTTTATTTAAATTAATAATTTAAAATAATTATTAAATTTAATTAGTTTGAATTCAATTTAAAAATCAAGATAATTATTACGTTTGTGATTTGACCGCCAAAAGAGAGTTAGGCTAACGGCTACACGACACAACCCAACCGACAAAAGGACAGTAACGTTCACATCTGCAGTAATTTGTATGTATTCAATTCAAAGATAGCCGTTTTCCTTGCTTCTACAAGTTTCTTTCCAGCTGTCCACAGTCCACACACGCTTTTTTACTTCACCAACATTCATCCAATCTCTCTATATATACCATAGTTAAGATACGCACCTTCATCCGCATCCATCTCTTGTAACTTGTGCTCTTGAATCTACAAATCTCTTCTTCTTCTTCTTCAGTATCGACAGTCATTTCTTTTCGATCGTATCAATGGCATCCGAGAAGAGCAGTTGCGTTGCGGTAGTATCATTCATGATGATCGTGATGATCGCGATCTCCTCCATCGCTACTGTTTCAGCACAAGATTTGGGTGATTTCGCACCATCGCCTGCTCCTTCCATGGACAAGGGAGGTGCTGCTGCTTCTCCTTCGTATTCACTGGCAGGGATCGTGGTTTGCTCCTCCGTTCTTCTCTCCTTGATGCGTCTTCTCAATCACTAAATTAAATCAACAGATGCATTTCTTCATTGGTTGTGCAGTGTGAGGATTGGATTTTCGTTCCGATTCTGGATTTTTTGAGTTGTTAGGTTGAGAATAGAGATGATTGAGTGAGAGTGAGACTGAGAGTGAGAGTGAGAGTGAGAGAGATTATTCATTATATTATTGATTTTGTTGCATACATAAATATACACATATAATAATAACATTATTAGTTCACAGTTATACTTATTCTCTCAGTTTATGGATCTTGTTCAGTTCATATGCTTGTCTCTTATCATTTGGGTAACATAATTGAATGTAAGATAATTGAGATTTACTGATAAAGGAGTTTAAAAATCTTAGAAATACAAATTTTAGATATTACAAGAAAATAATACCGTATATTATTTGACTCCAAATTGTTTTTACTGAGTGATGTTGTTTTTATTAAAGAGGTTAAAAAATACACAGCTATATGAGTTGAAGAATTCTAATACAACATTAAAGAGTAAGCCATAGTCCTTTGAACTCTCCTTGATCCAACTCCAATCTCCTCTAAAGAAATAAGTATCCATTTATCAAATTTCTCATTACTGTATAATAGATAAAGGATAATAGTAAAAGCTGAACTGCTATTCCCTCTGAACTTTTGTTTCAGCGTGGAGTTATGATTCAAGTGCCTTGGTATAAGCTCATGCTATCTTTTCTTATTATCATCAACTCCTATGACTTGTAAATGTCTTAAATTTACAAAAATAATATACTTTAATATTATTAAAATTGAACTAATTTAATAAAAACGAAGAACATTCTTGATTAAAATTAAAATTAAAATTTAATTTCCCAATTTCTTAACTTTCGAAAAAACTGTTTTGAATTGATGAAAAAAAAAGTCACAAATGTCAAGATTTAATATTTGTGGTGAAAAATAGTTCAGTAATTTAATTATGTAATTATTAAAATGGAATCCATAATTATTAAGACAACTAAGAAACACAAGGACTAGAGTGTGTTGGGTGTCCTAAATTAAGATGAAGCTGTCATTTAGCTATTTATCATGTGAGAGATGAGCTGTAACCAATTATAGCCGTCCGTTTCATTTTATTTAATAATTATTTATCAAACGTAAGACCCGCTCCAACCAAAGACCCGGAGCCACAACAACTAAAAATAAGAGTGGCCGTACCTTATAAATACCCTCTTCCCACCTCCGTTGTTTCTCAGGCTGCCTCCAAACTCCACTGACTCGAAGAAGCGCTTTGAATTTGAACCAAAAGCATTCTTCGTTGTTTGTGTACTTTTCAGAAGAAAAAATAAAAATGGAGATGAAGAAGAAGGTAGCTGTCGCCGTCCTCTTCGCCGCCGCCTCCGTGAGTGCAGTGGTGGCGCAAGAGCCAGCTCCTGCTCCCGCACCAACTAGCGGTGCCTCTGCCTCTAACCTCGTTGGTTCTCTGCTCGGGGCTTCTCTTGCGTCATTCATTGCTCTCTACTTCCAATAAATTCCAAAAAAAAAGAAAAGAAAAAAGTTGAGATTAAGAGCTTCAAAAGAGGCAACACAACACACACACTCATTCATCATTTGGTGTTCCATTATGTTTCATGCATCCGTTTGTACTTCGTAATGCTATGAAAATTATTATATCTTCTTTTGGAGTTCATTCAACTCTTTCCCACTTCTCATTTATATCTTTTTCAAACTTATCATTTAATTCTTATGCTCTAATTCACTCCCTTCTCCTTCCTAATAAAGTTCTTTCTTGACTTATAAATAAAAAAAATACCATATTTTGGCAATCGCTGGTCAAATCAATTGATAAAATTAACTACCAGTTAATTACTAGCTAATTTTATCATCTAATTTAACAAACAGATTGTATTAACAAGTAACCGGTAACTAATTTTATCAACTGATTTAACGAATAGATTGTATTAACTATTTGTTATTTGATGTTTGGTAAAATTAGATGTTTATGTATAAAATGACTTACGAGGATATAGTCTTAAAAAATTATAAAGATATGAATATTATATATCTTAATATCTCGTTAAATATTCTTATAGGAATTTAGATTATAGATATTTAATTCTATAAAAATTAAGATTATAATTCTAATAAAAACATAAAATATATAATAATATATAACAACAACAATAATAAAAACAACAACAATAACAACAACAACAACAACAATAATAATAATAATAATAATAATAATAATAATAATAATAATAATAATAATAATCAAACGTTAAATATGAATAATGTAGCAAACTACACCATATTAGTATTTTTCATATAATATGTATGAACTTTATTATTTAATAAATTAAAAATAACTTATAAGGATATAACTTTAAATATTTTATAAGGTCACGATTAAATGTTTAACTTTACAAAACTTAAAATTTTTACAATAATAAAAATAGAACAAAAATTAAATTTTACAAAAAAATTACAAATATTTCTAACCTATAATTGCATAAAGGGTAAATTTGACTTTTAATACTTAAAATTTTAGTTGATTGATAAGAACATTTTTATCAGTAGCTGTTTATGTTAAATAAGTTGTTAAAAAAGCTACCCACCAAATATCTTTATGACAGCTAATCAGCTGAAAAAATAGGGAATTGGTTACCCAAAATATAATTTAACTTTTTTTATTTTTAAATAAAATAACAAATTTAAAAGTGTCCAATTTTTTAATATTTTAATTTTTAAATCACATATAATTGAAATCTAAATGCTTACTCATTAAAATTTTATTGACATTTAATTAATACTCCACAAAAGCAAAAATAGCTTTTTAATCTAATTTATACAAAATTTCAAGATTAATTACTATATTAAAAAATTTTACATTAAAAATATCATAACAAATAAACATTATTTAATTTTATTATCCCTTTTTTTCCCATATCTTAACTAATAACGGATACCCTTTTAACATATTGAATAGGATACAATTTTGGGTTATTCTTTGATGATATACAAAATCCAGCCTTCAACCAAAAATGGGACTTCAAATACACGGATCGATAGCCCCTTCTATGACGAAGCTGTGATATTTCAAATGCCAACATCCCTTAGATTGTTATTTGCTACGCTCTTGTTCTATTGTTCGCCCG
>JANZLD010000004.1:200507-211423 GCA_026413575.1 Erythroxylum carthagenense
AATGAAAGCACAAGGACTATAATGCCCCTCCTTGTAAAGCCTTAACCTCTCCAACTTAAGTGACCTTCCTACTTTGCGCTCAAACATTTTTACTCTTTCATTTCCACTTACACCATACTATACTCAAATTAATTTTAATTTTCTATTAATACTTCCAATTCAATCAAACTAAACAATAAATAATACAATCCACACAATTCATACTTTTTTTTTGAAAGAAAGGATAATAGGATTAAGAACGATGAGAATAAATCTCAAACAACATATCAGGCAGATCGACCCATAAATGAAACCTGCCATAGCGAATAGAGTCACACGCTAACAGGTGGGCACACCTATTCGCTTGGCGCCTAATACAAAAAACCTGAATATCTGGCCGAGAAACAAGAATGGCCTTACAATCCGACACTAGCAAACCGAAAGCAGAATTATCCTCACACGAGGAATTAAGAGCAAAATATAATGACTGGCAATCAGTAAAAACACAACCAGGATCAAGTAAAGAATCGGAAACATAAAGTAAACAATGCCGCAAAGCAATGGCCTCCGCAACTGCCGCTTGAGTACCACCTTCCTCATAGCCAGAAATGGCCAAAGAGAAGTTGCCTTCAGCGTCTTCGATAGCCAAACCAAAACCCACAAAATCCAAAGCTGCAAATATAGCACCATCAACATATGCAAGCCAAGAGGCAAGGTGATGCACTTGGGCCAAGCGAACGGGAGCCAGAGCAGGTTGGACTCGTGCTGCTGCTGCCTGCAGGGTGGAAGAAGCAGTATGGAATTCCTCCAGCAGAAGGCGAGCAGTTTGGGTAATATGTAAGGGATTTGGTCGGGTATTGGGCCATAGTAATGCATTTCGTGCCGCCCAAAGTTGCCAAGCCACCATAGCACCAAATTCAGCCCTACGCTTGCCGCAGGAAGAGAAAATGTGCAAAAAGAGATCCTGGAAAGACAAATTCACATTAGGGAAATTAAATCCGGCTAGCCTCCAAACATCTTTGGCAACACAACACTTAACAAACACATGGTCCACAGTTTCCTCATCATGGCAGAGCAAACAGTGCAAGAGAACATTAAGCCCACGAGTTGTCAAGTTATCTCGAGTAGGGAGCACGTTGCGACCCAAGCGCCACATAAAATCCTGAACCTTGGGTGGAACATCAAGCTGCCATAAGTGCTTCCAGAACACACCAACACCCCCCATAATACTTCCATGTCTAAAGAAACGATAAGCGATATGATAAGCAGTTTTGACCGTATAGACACCTTTCCGGTCAAAAAACCACACTAACTTATCCGGATGGGCACGAAGACTCAAAGGAATACTCAAGATTCTGCGCATCTCAGTGATAGAAAACAAATCTAGAAGCTTAGAAACATCCCACTTCTTTTCGCCTGGAACAAAAAGATCACAAACCCGCAAAGCATTAGGGATAAATAGAGAACCATCTTCCACATAGAAATTACCCTCAGGGGGAATCCAAGGGTCTCTAGTCATACAAATAGTACGCCCATCACCAACCCGCCATGTGACCTCTTGCTTCAACACCTGTTTAGAGAACAAGACACTCCGCCAAACAAAACTACACCCAGAACGCGAAGTAGCGGATAAAAAATCCCCCCGAAGGAAATATTTAGCATTGAAAACACTGTAAACGAGAGTGTTGGTACCAGTTAAGAGCTGCCACCCTTGTTTCCCTAGCAAGGCAGTGTTAAAACAGCGCAGGTCACGGAAGCCCATACCACCCTCATATTTCTTACAACACATACGGTCCCATGCGAGCCAGTTAATACCCCCGTGATCTCGCTTGCCATTCCACCAATACTTATTAAACATGACCTGCAGCACAATACACACAGATACAGGTAACAGAAACACATTCATGCAATGGGCAGGAATTGCCAGTGCAACAGATTTAAGCAAGATTTCACGGCCAGCTCTAGATAGGGAGCGACTATTCCAGTGATTTATAAGCTGCCATACCCTATCCTTTAAAAAAGAAAAAATCTGTTTTTTAGTCCGACCAATTAAGGAAGGCAAACCCAAATACGGAGTCCCACGGGTAGGACAAGTAACACGGAGAAGCTCGGAAATAGCATGTGTTTCAGTTACAGGAATAGAGGGACTAAAAAGGATACCAGACTTAGTGAGATTAATAGATTGACCTGAAGCTGCCTCATAAGTGCCCAAAATAGCTTTAATGGCAGAAGTCTCCTGGATATTACCCTAAAAAAAGAGAAGCAAGTCGTCCGCAAAGAAAAGATGAGAAATCCACGGACACCCAAGACCAGCCCGGACACCATGAATTAAACCCCGACGCTCGGCATCTTGAAGTAAAAGGGAAAGGCCCTCGGTCACAAACAGGAACAAATATGGGGAGAGAGGATCCCCTTGCCGTAAACCCCGAGAAGGAACCAGTGGCCCCACTTGCGTATCATTTACACAAATTTTGTAATCAAAGTCCATAAAACACATTTTCAGCCAAGTCAACCAAACCGGATCAAAACCCATAGCAGCAATCATATCACATAAATAGTCCCAATTAACACGGTCATAAGCTTTAGCAATATCAATCTTCAAAGCACAGGCACCATTACGGCCCCTAGTCCGACGCTTTAAACTGTGAATAGTCTCATAGGCCACCAGAAAATTATCCGTAATCAAGCGACCCGGAATAAAAGTAGATTGATTCTTAGAGATTAGCTTATGAAGAACAGGTTTCAACCTATTGGCAAGGGATTTGGACAGAATTTTGTACAACACATTGCATAGGGCGATAGGGCGAAAATCCTTAACAGAAATTGGACTCCCACACTTAGGAATGAGAACAATCAAAGTTTCAGTTAAAGAGTGTGGGAGGGTACCTTGGGAAAGCCATAAGCGACAGTTGTCGGAAATATCCTTGCCCATTAAGGGCCAGTTCTTCTGAAAGAAGGTAGGATTCAAACCATCAAGTCCTGGCCCTCTTCACTGTGAACCCAAGAACCCAAGGCATCCTGCAGTTTGTCAATCCGGTTGCCTCGCCTTCTAGCCTTGATACTATGATGAAAATACTTCGAATTCTTGTCCCCATTTTGTAGCCAAAAAACTTTAGCTTGCTGCTTCAATCTGATCTCATCCTCGGCCAAGAAAAGATTCCATTGGTCCTTCAAATGTTGAATAGAGAGATGATCCAAACTGTCAATTTCCGATTCAAGTTTCTGTTGAACAATACACTTTTGCTGCCACCGCAAGCGATTTCGAGCCTTCCCTCAGGCCTGAACATCGGCAATCACCTTGTTTCGTCTAAGAATAAAACCATCATTTGTCGAGCCATGCCAAGAGTGCTGCACAACAGCAAAAAAGTCATTATCCGATAACCAGGAATTATCGAACCTGAAGTGTCGATTTGTGCGACCAACAGAGCCATTATTATCAATCAAAAGAGGAGAGTGGTCTGAGACAGAAGCCACCAAATTAGTGCACACAGCATTCTCAAAAAGAGAATTCCAAGACCGCGTAGCACAAGCTCTATCCAGTTTCTCCCTAACCCGAGCTGGCGAAGTCCCTCGGTACACATACGTGAACATAGAGCCCATTGTGAAGATATCGGACAGATTTGCATCCAGTAACGCTGCACGGAACCCATTAATCAAAAAGGGGGCACGAGGCGGGCCATCATCCTTCTCAAAATCGGCTGCAATATCATTATAATTACCAGCACATAACCACGGAAGACTACTCTTGGCAGCAAGGGATCGCAATAACTGCCATGAGTCCCTCCGCTGAGTACGTTCAGGGTACCTATAGAAACCTGTAAATCGCCAAGTGCGCACAGAGCAGTGAAGTTCACAATCAATAAAATTAGGCGAATAACTTCGAATGGACAATTGGACAGAATTACTCCACATAATGGAGAGACCACCCCCAATGCCAATACGGTCAACTAAAAAGCAATAATCAAAGCGAAAAAGAGAACGTAAAGCTTCCATCCTAACACCATGAACTTTTGTCTCAGAAAGAAAAACAACGACGGACCTATGACAGAAAATCATGTCCTTCAATGCTCTAACTGCCCGAGGATTGCCCGCACCTCGGGAGTTCCACACTAAGAGCCTCATGGTCGTCGGTCGACCTTCGTAGTGGAAGGTTCGATCGTTGGATGCTGTGTGTGACCCCCATCTAAATCCTTTGTTGCAGAAATGAAAGGGGGTGGAGTAGTCTGTTTGAAGCGAGGCCGCTTCTTTGGATCAACGGGTTTAGCCATAGGATCATCTTCTTCAGGCCCAGGGGACCCATGCCCCACAGTCTGCCAATCAGTATCCATTGCGCTAGCAGTAGAAGACGTAGCTGCAAAGTGTGGATCAGAAGGTAAAGGCCCACAAAGGAAGGAATTGCGAAAACTTTGGGAGGGCAACACACCAAGAGGTCCATCAGCCAATCCCTCATAGTGCGGAGCACCCAAAACAGGAGGACCCATGGTGTCCGATCTCAACCAGGAACTCGTCGGACGCTGCGTGCGCCGACCAACCGCCCGCAAACTTTCATCCCACATGGGCTTCAACTCTTCTTGCTTGTGGTGGAGGAGTAAATCACAGAAAGAGTCAATACGGCCCAAGTTCCCACAGAGGAAACAAAAGACAAAAAGCCGTTCATAGGAAAACAGAGCATAAAACACCGAACCATCAGGGTTAACAATCTTCTTCTTCCGACGAAGTGGTTTCGTGGTATCAATCCGAACCCGGATCCGCAGCACATATTCATCGTTAGCATCCTTGCGAACGGTAGGGTCGTAGGCAAGAAAGGAGTTGATAAAATCCCCCAAACCTCGGGCAACCAACTCAGTCATATACCCAGAGCGAAGCTTACGGACCACCACCCAAACTTCAGTAAAAATAAGGGGGATATGAAGAGGATCCTCACCAGGTTGGATTCGACGAAGGAGCAACAATTGGCGATTAAACAACCAGGGAGTACCATCCAGAACCCTGTCAATATCCACAGCCGCATAGAAACGAAAGAGGATGTGTTTGGCACTCATATCAGAAATAGAAATGCCGACAAGAGGATGCCATAAATTAGCAAGTGTCTCCTTCATAGACACAAAATTGATGTTATTGTACGTTAAGAACATACTGACCAAACAAAGATCAAAGGGCGATTGGCCAGGAGCAGAGGAAGGGGGAATAGCCAAGTTGTTATCTTCCTCATCAGACAATGTCAATTGGTGGAGGGCGATTTCCATGGAGAGTGTCGAATGAGTCGTGCATGAAACAATGAGGCTAAAATTCAGGAGGAAAATGATAGCTCACGGAAAGGAGCTAAGGCACTAGAAAAAGCGGCTGGGATTGAAGGTGGAGGTGGCTAGGGTCAAGGTGCGCAACCAATAGGAATCAATCGGTGAATGGCGGTGGCAAGGAGAAAAACCCTAAGAAAAGGGAAAAAAACGAGGGGACTCATGCCACAGAGGCATACGAGGAACACAATTCATACTTAATAACATCAATTAAAGAAATCTGGGGCCCAACAGTCCAAGCCCAAGCTAATTTCATGCCAAAGTTTTCTAAGTAAAATAATATCATTTTATTGAAAAAATTTAGACCTTGAATTAATCTGGGCTAAGTGTGATAGATGGATTGATCTCATAAATATTATAAATTCTTGTAAATTGAAAATTTACTTTTCATATGTTTATCTAATTCCTATTTATGGTACGTAATTGCCATTCGTATTACCATGTCTTATATGTATTGCTTTACATATTTATCAATATTCTGTATTGTTATTAATTTATGTTATATGTTTGTTTTTTGAAAATAATACTTTTACCATATAGGACTAAGAACGTACTATTAGACCTCCTCAAATCTTTTATTTCAATATGATTTTTATTAGTTTTTTGTTGTCGTCGTCATTATTATTCATAATTAATTACAATATAACTATTTAAAATATTATTATTAATTAATTAATTACATGTATAATTAATTAAAAATAAATAATATATTCGTTACAATATAATTCATTTATTAATTAAAATATTGTAATTAATTAAGATATAATAAATAAAATAATTAAAATACAATAAATTTTTATTTCTTAATATTTTTTACAAACTAACCATTATCATTGATAATGGTAATCATTCTTCCCTTTTAATCAACCATCATAATTATAATGATAATATAATGATAATGGTAATCATTCTTCTCTTTTAATCAACCATCATAGTTATAATGATAGTATCCACTCTTATTTCTCACTATATTCATTCTTTTTTTTATTACTATTTTTTCGTATGAACTAACCACCCTCTTATAATTTGACCAAAAGCAATGTTGATTGTTTCAAAATGGTACTTTAAATTCAAGTTTAATTTAAAATAAACTAAATTAAATGTAATATAGAACTTCAAAATATACGATCTTAACTTCGGGTCAAACCAGAATTGCCGTTTCTCGAAGAAACAGAGACCAAGTTGCAGGAAGGTGGGAGGGACGGAATTGGCTGTCCCACATAGTCTGAGGATGTTGACATCGGTCTGCGGATCTGGCCAGTGGTCGTATATCACGTGTGGGTGCGAGAGATATGGCGAACTATACTTTCCGATAAAGCGATGGGTTTCCATAGAAAGAATCGGGACCGTTGGTTCAAGCCGCATAGATCGGGCGGACCCACCCACGACCGTCCCAACCTTTTTATTAGCGTTTATTAGCCGCGTACAGTTCTGCAAGTAGGCGATAATGGATAGCTGCTGACATGGATTCCAATTTGGCCTTCTACAACTTGGACACTTTTTCATCGCAAGAAATTTTTATACTTATCACTCAAATGTAAATATTCAAAATACATAATTATTTTGGAGTGTATTTAAAAATAAAGAGTACAAAATTTATTATTATAAAATAAAAGTCAAATTAATCATATATCATTTATTTCAATTGAGTATGTATTTTAATTTTTCAAATTTTAATTTTATTTTCTTAAAATATTTATTTATTTAAATAATCAATTAAACTTATTATAATCTTTAAAATTTTGAATGTTTTGAAGATTTTAAAAATTAAAAATTAAAAATTTATGTATAATTAAAATAAAATTTTAAAAATCAACTTTTAATTTATAAAAATACAAACTATTACAACAATCAAGTCCATTCTTAATATTTTATAGATGATAAAGTAAATAAAAACCTTATTTTATTTTGAAAAAATAAAAAAGGGTCAAGTCTAAAATATTATATGTTACGCATGTTATAATTGAATGAATTGAATTGAAAGATAAATGAAATTGCTTGAATACCAATAAGTTTGTAACTTAGCGTGTTGATTTTTTTTCCGCACTTAAATTTTGAAGATTGGATTTATTATAATATAAGAGTCACACAAAATATCTCGAAAGTTTTAGAGGTGGATGTACTGATTTTGACTTTTATCTTTTTTCGTGTCAAACTTTAATTAATGGTCACCCTCATAGTGAATATTTAGACAATTTTAGTAATACCTTTAATTAATTGAATGAGTGTTTCTAAGTGATATCAAAATACAAAATGTTGAATATTGAAAACGTGCTAGAATTAGGAGGGGTTACACAAATAAATGTCAATATGTTGTTTTATTAGACCGAATCAACTCCGCCCCTAATCGCATCTTACGCGTTTGCATTCGTCAGGTTCCACAATTTAAAAAAAAAAGGGAGGAAGGTTGTGGAGGCGCGTGCATGCGTCAGCTGACGGCACTTAAGAGTATGTGGCACAAGTGTTTTCCACGGCGACGGCGAGAGAGTGAAAGGCTATAAGGAGAGGACCCGAAGAGGAGAGGGGAGGCTGGGAGGGAGGTCAGACTTGGGCGGCCCCGTAGCTTCCTAGTCACCGTTACATGCAAGTGGGGCACTTTGATTGATGCTGTCAAATTCCACAATTGCCCCTCTTTAATTTTATAAACATTAAAAAAAAAGGTCTGATCTGATCGCAGCAGTTTTACGTAAAGAAGTGGTCAATTTCAATCAGCCAATGTCTTGCAAAATTAGGTTAGAATTGCAATTACTATGTTACTAAAATATACTGAATGCTATGTAGGATCTTGTAAGAGGGGCATGATTAGCAAAATATACTGAAGATACCTTTTCAATGGGGTCACGATAGCTTCAATGCTAAGCTATCTAAGATTTTCCTTCTTTTGATCGCCTTATGCTATTTTGTAGCAACAATGTTGACAAATCGATCCCATCCGACCCGATTTGATCCCGTCTAACTTAAATAAACATTTTAATAAAATTTTAATTGAATTTAAATTTAGGAAGATTTACTCAAACAATCATAAGTTGGTTCAACTAATTTTTGAAAAAAGTCGGATCGAAGTTGAATAAATGTAATGAAAGTTAAGTTAATTGCGTTTTAAATCTTGTTTAGGTTTTAAGAGTCAAGTCATACTTAATTATATCGATCTAAAATCAGTCTAACTAACTATTAAAATGATGTTGTTACATGAACGTTATTTTAGCTGAATTTGAACTAAAAAGTAATTAAATTATTATCTATTTTAGCTAAATTTGAACTAAAAAATAATTAAATTATTATCTATTTAATTAAATCATCAAGTCAATCCATAAAATAAAGCAAACCGCATTGAATAATTTTACTAACGGGGGTGATATTTCTCTGGTAATAAAGAGGGAAGGGGAAGGGCAAGAATGGGAATTGAGAAAAGTTAGCCAAAACAAGAAAATAATGTTGGATACGCGTCTCTATGAGGCCCATATTCCATCGTCATTACCGACCTCTCAATCCCTTCCATTACATATCATCCTTCTCCACCACCCCCATAACCCATAACCCACAAACCTCAACCTCCTCCTTCCTTTTCTTCATCTCCCTCAACCTTTCTAGATTAGAAAACAGGAACGTTTCGTTAAAACTAAAAGCTCTTGTTAATGGCGCAGAAGACGGAGAAAGAAGAGACCGAGTTCAAGGTGCCGGAAACCTTAACCTTGTGCATAAACAACTGCGGGGTTATGGGGAATCCTGCCTTGAACAATATGTGTCAAAAGTGTTTCAGTGCTGCCACTAGTACCTCCAACGCCTCTAATACAACGACGACGACGACGAGTAGCGGAATCTTGAAATTCTCATCGCTGAGATCTAGCTTGACTCGCTCGCTGGTGAAAGATCCGCCGCCTCCGGAGAAGAAGATGGGAGATGAGACGGCGAAGAGGGAGGTGAATCGGTGCTCTGGATGTCATAGAAAGGTCGGGTTGACCGGATTCCGATGTCGGTGTGGGGAACTCTTCTGCTGGGAACACAGGTACTCTGACCGGCACGACTGTAGTTACGATTACAAGGCTGCAGGCCGCGAAGCCATCGCGAGGGAGAATCCCGTCGTCAAAGCTGCTAAGATCGTCAAAGTTTGAAGCAAAAGAAAATTAATCTAGAAGTTTGACGAGGTGGATCGATGCTCGCGATCTCATCCTTCTCTTTTCTCTCTTTTAACAGAGGTGTAGAAGACGATTGTTTGGAAGAGAGAAAAGAGATCTATGAATCATCATCAACCAGACAAATTGAAGATCAAGATCAAATTCCTTCCTGTTGGACAAATCAAATAGATTTTTGTTTCTTTATTCCTCAAAAATCAAAGATTATTGTTACTATTATTACTATTGATATTATTACTTTAGTGTGTGCGTGTTTGGATGTCCTTAGGAACAAGAATATGATGCTTGCTTGCTACGCCGATGGCAGTTGAATGTAAATTTGATAACGAGTTCATGAGTTTTATGTCAAATCACTCAACTACATCTCTGTTCTTTCTGTTGCTATAAATCTCGCGAGCGGCTGGTCAGTGGAGATATCGGATGAGACATGATAAGACCGGTTTGGAGTCATCTCCTCCGTCCCGTCAAAGTGGCGCGTAGGAAATGGCGGTACGGAAAAATTGGCGCCACCTCATATTCTGACTAGTTACGTTGGACGGAACACAATGTAATATAAATTCATGTCATTTTCTATTTTATATCTTATCGTCTTTAAGACTTTTTATGATTCCAAGTGAACAATCATAAACACTGGCAGCATGCACCGCACTTGTACCAAAAGTGTAACAATAATAAACATTTGTGATATTTTATAATTGAAAAGTCAAACTTTGCATTTTAGGAAATACAAATTGGGAGTGTTGGTCAGCAAAGAAAACCAAATTAGACAGACAAGCTTAAGCATGGCAATAAGCAGTCCAAAAACTCAATCGAGTCTCAGGTACATGACTCGAATGCAATCGATCTTGAGGTGGACAAGCAGATTGAATTTAGCCCTGTCTGGTTATTTTTTTGATTTAAAATGTGAAAATGACATTGTTTTTTAAAACTTTCAGGTCTCAAGCTTCGCGACAAACAGCCCAGAGTTTGAACTTGGTATGAAAACCGATCAAATCGGACAAGGTTCATTGATTTTGGGCTGAGGGCAAATCTGAAGTTAATTGCCAAGCCTAAATATGACAACTTTATGCAAATGAAACTATACAGTTTTATCAATATTTGAACATTCAAACTCCATCGTTCAGTAGCCAAATGTTTTAGTTTCTAACATGTCAAAAAAAAAAAAAAAGGAAAGAAATTGGCAGTGCAAAATAAAGCATGACAATGGTAAATGAGTACGATAAACCTATGTTTTCTGCAAATGCAATTAAGATATTGCTTCAATAAATAGATGTCTGGGAGGAAACCTAATTACCAAATCGTTTTTATGGTTGGTTGTTTGAAAGCAATTCTATATTTAGCTACAGAAATGGCGATAATTACCGCAAATTTAGCAACCCCAAATTTAGCATTCATCCATACTGACATAACAGAAAAGGCTAAGAAAGACACCAGAATAAGATCTTACAGGTTCGATGTATTGTGACAAGTCAGTTGTCTAACTTATAATTGAAACGGATAACCAGAA
>JANZLD010000004.1:234745-259966 GCA_026413575.1 Erythroxylum carthagenense
CCCCATGAAATTAATGTAACTTTCTACAACATACTTCATTTACACAATAAAGATTGCAACAAATCCATATTTATCTCAACTACTATTAGATTTCATTTAATGAAACTAAATCTATCTCATATATACTTTCATTAAATCTCAAATTTAGTTTTAAACTGGTCCCAAAGATGCAGGCACTGATGTTCCATTAAATCAACATATAGTTACAACAATATAGTTTGCAGGATAAATTAGATAATTATAATGGACAGATAGTTACAACAGAGTTACACCTGAACGAGCATGTTACTATTTTCCAATACATGAAAAAAGCCATTGCCATTATAAATAGGAAACACGTGTCCTTTAGTTTTAGTTCACGATGACTAATTCTGAAAGTTACTTCTCAGTAAAAACATTGATGAAACAATGAAAAAATATGCCTAATTGCCAGTTAATAAACTATACCCTACTCAACATGTAACAAGACAACTGTTGTACATATGTCGAAACAAAACTCTATATTTGGTTTCTTATTCAATAACAAAATGCTAACATTGGTTAACCAATGATCACAATATAATAATCCATAAGTACCTTAGGACTGAGATTGGTCGAAGTCACCTTGAAGCGTCCCGTATATATTACAACTCCTTCTGATGTATCATCTACTGCATAAATTGATTAAGTAAAAGTAGAGTTGGAATCAACATAGGCGCAATATAAAAGAAACAAGTAACAAGGTAATATAAGAATAGTATACCAGATGAAATATTGTTGGTCTCCCTTTTTTATCGATACAACAACGGACCACTGTAATTTCTATCTGACTGACCCTTTTGCTGAAGATAATCCCTAAGGATGTAGGAAGTTATGATCAGCAATTGATTACAAAAATGAGTAGCTCTTCCACTAAGATACTTTTTAAGAAGAATATCATTCATATAGTAGTGTATAACTCAAGATCTCGTATAAGTATTTGTACAAACAAGCAAACAAAGGAAATTAAGCAAATCATGTACCTAGAACCATTTTGTATGATGAAAGTATTAGTCAAAATGAGCTTGAGAAATAATCATTTCATTTTCTCATATCTCTTCTGACTCATATTGGTCTTCCTCTTATGGTTTACATGCTTTACATCTAAAGAGAAATTATGATCTTAAATTCCAAATGTAATGAGTTATATGATCTTAAATTCTGAATGTAATGAGTTTACTCTTTGATGAGGGCAAGCTAGCTAAAAAGATTGTGAAATAAGCATTAGCAATCCATGACATACGATGTAAGTTGATGTCAAATTGTGAAATTAACAAAGTAGTTAGTGTGCTTTTTCACCTTCTTCAATGGTTTCAACCCCAGGAAGGACTTTTCCAAGACCTTCTGCTTCCAGCATCTTTGAAAATGAAACATAATGGTGACTAGCCTACAAATTATAGACATTTCAAAGGCCAAACTATATAGGAAAAGTGCCTGAACAATCAATTGCACATAGTGTACCTTAACCTCAAGCACCACACTTTTGTTCAGGAGAATAACAAATCCTGGCTTTGTTCTACAATCAAGGAAAATAATTAGTTAGTAAATGGACATAACATAATAATTAACATTTAAAACATGAATATAAGCCTAACGAAAATAAATTTGAGAGTTATGAAAGAATTACGCTCAATTATTGTTCTTCCAATCCTCTCAGAGAAAAAAAAAGTTAGAAACAGATCTTAATCTTATAAACATATTTGAAAGCTACAGCAAGAAATTCGTTTGGTATTGATACCAATAGTACAAGTTTGAACTACTAGTAACACACAACGAAAACCAAAGTCCACACAAGTCATAACTATCATGAATACCACCAACACATCTTCCTTCAATTGTTTTCATGCCATCTATACAACCACAGAACAATGAAATGCAATTCATTGACCTTCTAAACAACAAATAACCATATGATAATAAATTATCAACTTAGCATGTTACAGACTTGACAGAAAGTCACAAAGACCTATGGAATACAAAAGGCCACACGTTTCAACAAAGAAAAGAAGGGCTCTTTAATGTGCAGTTCATGGGACACTAGTACGGTTGTCGCTTACAACCAAATTAATACCAACTTTAGCAATGCAAATGTAGTTAGTGAAGGGTTGAGATCGTTCCCACGAGAAATTTTAACGGTAAAGATTGTACGAGTTCAAAACTAAAACAAAGTAAAAGGGGAGGGGGAGGGGGGGTAAATTCACGACAATTTTAGAAAAAGATGACAAAAATAAAAAATTAACAAAACTAATCAAATATGAAAATTTCAGTAAACAAACTTTGGTTTTGGATTACCAACATTATCACACTAATAAAAATCCTTGATATAAAATTTAGTTCATCAACAAACATTCATTGGATGATGTTTTCTCTTAAGTTTAAATGAATATAAACATGTATTCTAAGCATTTTTATTAATCAACAACTTAGATACGATCTTAAATTCAATTGAGTAATAACTTTAAGAACTAAGAAACCAATGAACAAGACAACACATGTACAACGTGCATTTAATCAAGACAAGTTTCTTTTTAGAATTTTCAACTCTATCATAAAGATGGTAATCGTAATTGCCACCTGTGATTAGTAAAACTGAACGTCATATCCTACTATATTCAATTATAAAAAGCAAGTCAGAAGGCACTCAATATTCGTCAACAAAACAAACTTTATTTGAAAATCTCACACATAATATATGATAATGCGGTTTCCTTTAACTAAGAAAAAGGATTTAGCTACTTATAATGGAACTGAAAATCAACAAAGAAATAGCCAAATGTAAAAGCTCCATCCCTAGTCTTTCCTAGAAAATCCGAAAACTCCTAGAGAAAATACTGCAGAAAATGAAAAACCTAACTATGGTTGACAAAAAGAACAGAAGAAGACTGCAAAAAAACGTAAAACTATCCTAATGCTAGTTGACGTAAACAGTGACAAAAATCCTCCTTTATGCCCTTCAATCTCCTCATTTTTTCCATGATCTTTTGCAAATAATCTTTCCACCATATTCAGGTTGCAAATCTCCATCAATAAGGTAGCAATCTGATTCTCAAGGTCATGAAAATCTTCGGTTAATCAAATTTGCATTTAAAAGCAGATTTTGCAGTCAATCTTTGTCCTTGTACATGCCAACACTTAGTTACTGAATTATTTGTCAGTCTGAAATTTCAGATTATCTTTGCTTTCCTTGCATCTTTTTGATTCAATTTTATCTCTTAAGTGTTGAAAATCATTTGAGAACAATTAAGAAACAAATCCATCAATTTTGAATAATAATTTCAAATCCATCAATTTTGAATAATAATTTCAACACATTAAATAGATTTAAATTCAAAATAAGTACAAAATGACAACTTAACATACACACTCTTCAAAATCTGCTCTGGGGGTTCAAGAAACATCATTAAGAGCCAATTAACACCATTAGCTTCACTAAAGTAACTCACATCCATTATTTGAGTACCCTTTTCAAGGATTGACTTCTCTCATTCTTCCTCTTTCTGCTTCAAGCAACCGTCTTCACTAGTAAATTCTACCTTATCATATGTCCTACACAAAGCCCTAGAAACTATAAAATGATAAATAGTCGAAGCCAAACGTTTGAATAAAGGGTATTATGGGACACCATCAAAAGGGTCTTCAGCAATCATGAAAAGCAACAAATCCACAATTAAAATGATTGCACTTGACTAAACCTGTCATTCCTTTGACTAGTCACTTGGAACTTGAAAACTAAAGGAGAAGCCGTTAGGAGTTTACCACAGTTACTACTTCTATTAGGAGTGAACAAGAGCGAAAATGAATCATCTGGGTCATTTTGAAGCAGGTTGGAACAAAATTCCTTGGAGAGGCATAAATCGAATCCTAAAGTTTCGTTGACATGAGATTGGAGCGTGAATTTAAGTAGTTCTTCTATGTACTCTTTCGCGCTCTCCATTCTTTCACCAAATCTATGTATGTTTGGAAATACGAAACGAGTTAATTACAACCAAAAGAACTCATATTTGTACTTCTTCAACTTTACTTGAAAAACTTTACTTCTCCAACCAGAAAAGGTGTGATGTACATCTGAACGAAAAAAAAGAAAGGTGTAAAATACAAGAGAAATGGAAACAAGAAAAGAGGAACAAAACAGTATGATTTGTCCTCTAAGATCTGACTCTTTGAGGATGTTGTCTAAGATTTGATGCCTACCTTGTTGATTACCAATCTTCTGATCCAGTTTTTCATGAACTCCATTACGAGCACTGTTCTAATTCTCATGTAAGCTACACAAATCTATAAACACATCTGTAAACCGACGACTAGTGATCTGGCATAGATGTGAGAGCCAAGAGATGTGAGAGATGCAAAGAAAGAGTCAAGAACAGGAAGAAGATTATGGAGAAAACAAGAAATAAGACGGTCAAGAGTAAAGAGTAAAGTGAAGGCAAAATCAACGTTAAACTAAACACTATCAGCTGATTACCTTGAACACTCCTACGAAGGAATTTCTAAAAAATCAACTGGTTGGATTAAATCAACCAATTTAACCAATTTATAACCAAACAAGTTTAATAGTTTCCCATAAGATCAACTTTGGGTCAATCACCTTTTACCAAACGAGCCTAAAGTCCTTCTCTTTAATTGATGATGACCAATTCAAGACCAAAGAACCTGGTATTCTGGATCTTAACAACCAAAAAGGGTTTGTTCAGATTCTGCTAAAGAATCAGCTCTGCTTTCTTGAGACGAGATTGGGGCGTGTTTGTTGTGCTAACCATGCAGTGTGTCTCCTTCAGTGGTTGGTTTTGGTGGGTTGGGGTCCTAAAATCCTGTCAGTTTTGTACTCACAGTTAGTTTGTTGAGAAAATTTGATGTTCTCAAGAAGACACACCGGCAGCTGCAGCTGTCTCTGTCCTTTATAAAAACCCTTTTCTTTTTTCTTGTCATTAAATAACATTATCTCTTCTTACAGAGCTTTGTTATTGGTAGGCTGCCTGATTTGGTTGCACTATTTTGTAGGGATCAGAGTGCAGCTGTACGGTAAAAAGCCTTTCTTCAGTTCTCATTAAACATCCCAATCCCAATCTCAATTCATTTCTTTTACTATCTTAACATAAAATTAATTAATTTTTAATAATAATTTAAATTGTGTATATAATATATAATTATAATACACTGCAGACAGGAGTGTGGGTCTTGATGTTCGAATTCGGTTAAACCAACAGAAGAAGTGGGTGGGAAATTACGATACGGTCACTATTCTCGTAATGGTCACGCAACCACGTACACACATGGAAGGAGGGGCAATAGTGGCATTGAGTAGTCAAACAAGATGGTGTTCCTTGTCTCTGTTTTGGTTCTGGGAGAAAAAGTAAATGGATTACAGAGACAGAGGGAGAGAATAAAAACATTGCTATTGCTTTGGCTTTGGCTTTGGCTTTGGCTGTCACATCCTCTCTCTTTTTCTCCTTTTGAGCACACAAAGACAGAGATTGAGCTCTGTTTCTTCTTCCTTCCTTCCTTCCCTTCCTCCCTCTACCTATCCTTTTCCTCTCAATGTCTGCTGTTCATTCTCTCCTTTGAATCTTCCTCTGTTTTCTTGTTTTGTTCTCTATTCATTCTCTCCTTTGAATCTCCCTCTCTTTTCTTGTTTTGTCCTTGGTTAGTTTTGCTAATTGGTAACTAGTTCTACGGTTGGTTTTTGTTGGCTAGCAGTTTTATGGAAGTTCTCAAGTCGAGTTGATGAGAGAATTTGCTGAATGAGGTACGGATTTGGTTGAGAAAGACAAGTCTGTTCTCTCTGTTTGGTTGCCTAGAAAACCGAGGAAAATGAAGGAAACTGGAAACTAAAATAAAAACAATTTTAACTTCTTCTACTGAAAGTGTCCAAGGATTTAGCTGCGGCCGTTTTGGCTTCTTGTGGTTTAGTTTGGCCACTCCATTTCTTCTCTTATTTACGATATTTTTCAACAACTCTCTCTCCCCCCCTCTCTCTCACGTTTTGTTTGTATCCAAATGGAAGTGTTTGTTCAATATTTGCCAATTATATATCTTTTTAGTTTCGAATGCTGTGCCAATACCTCTGCTTCTCTGCCCTAAAGTAGACCATTTTAAGTTTCCTCGAACTAAATGTGCAGATGTAATGCTTATAACCGTCCATCGTTTTGCAGGAAGGTTGAATTTGGCTTGCGGCTGCTGTATTGTCTAAGGCCGAAAGCTCTCAACTTTGTAAGAAATGGCTTTGCTTTTCTGTTTCTAACTTCCACTCTTTTTGCTGGTTAATGAGCAGCAACACTAATTCTTGTGGTGGGCATGTCGCTGATGTTAAATGGTGTTTATTTGCAGGTTCATTTTGTTTGAACTGAACTCAATTAGGGTTCGAAATGAACGGTGACAGACAAATGGAAGTGCATTACATAAACACTGGCTTTCCTTACTCTGTTACTGAAAGCTTCATGGACTTCTTCGAGGGATTAACACACATGCCTGGACATTACGCTCATACTGGACCTTTGCTTGATCAGGTGCAAGATGCGACTAATTAGGCTCCTGCCATAGATTTAAAGGATATGTTCTCATTTTATCAGTATTGTATATCTGTGTGTGTCTTAACAGCTTCTTTATATCTTGTTTTATTCACTCATGAAATGGCATTTGCCACATCTTCATGTTTATCTTCCTGTTTACTGTGATGGTTTTTCTTCAGGAGCTTGTTCAGGAGAATGGTTACTGGTCGCTGAACTTGAATGCATACAAATTTGGATTTTCTGCTTCAGGTAGCACTGCCAATTTTGGTACATATGAGGCAAGTGATATTATGCCGCGGATGGACATTGCAGGAAGAACATGGGAATACCCTTCACCTTCTATTGTGAATACTGAAGAACCCACCACAACAGAAACACATTCTGAAGGAGATACGGGTGTGCATTATGTACCATTCATTTCTGACTTATTCAGGTTTAAAACCTATTTATGATGAATAGCATGGGGCCTTGAACCCTTTATTCAGTTAAACATAACTGTTTCGACTCTTTGGGAGCATCTACTTTAGGTGATTATTTATTTTGCTGTTTTTTAAATCTTATTTTTCTCATGCAGTTATTCCAAGCCATCCAGATAGTAACAATCCTCAGGTATGTCGATGTGGTCTCAATGCATATTGGTGCTAAATTGGCAATTATGACATGACGATATTCCTATACAATTCTGATAACATCCTTAGTGAGATGTAACTTAGTATTCTGCTCCATTCATGGAAAGACATATTTAAGAATTATCTTCTCCATTTACTACCTTTTACTGCAGTAGTGAGTGCGTTGCTAATTTTAGAGGTTAGACTTAGGATATGCACTGTATTCGTCTCTATGTCTAATTAAAGTTAATGTTCCCTTTTCTGCTTTTTCAGGATCAGGATCCGTGGCAAGATGATATTGATCCAGATAATATGACTTATGAGGTTCGTTTTATGCTATTTGTTAATAAGTTACTGCATTCACATTCATGGTAGAACTTGACATTCATCTGCTTATACAAAGATTTGGAGTGGATGCACATTTTGAGCGGGTCTAAGAATTAAGCTAACCTAAGACGAGGGGTTAGCATTTTGTGTTCAAATTTATTCAAACAAGATATTCATCAAGATTTTCTCTTAAAGTACGTTGTCGATGCTTGTGCTTTTACCACGTTATTTGTGGTGCTACAAATGTCATGGCTATTCTGATTGAAAATTTCGACTCCAAATGAAGAAAATGGTGATGTTGGCTCTTAAAGTTGCAGTGACATAAGCTTATGGATTATGTTTGGGGTTGAGAGTAATGAATCTTTGTAATATCAACTATTGATACATGCACTTCTGTGCCACAGGAATTGCTAGATTTAGGTGAAACAGTTGGTACTCAGAGTAGAGGCCTTTCACAGGAACTAATCAATATGCTTCCAACCTCAAAATGCAAGTTCGGAAGCTTCTTCTCCAGGAAAAGATCCGGGGAAAGGTAAATCAATCACATTTGTTCCGCTCATCAAATCTATCTGTTGTCTTTCTCTTATCTTTAACTTCAATCAGTTGTTCTCTGGAGAACTGTTACTGCCTGCTCTTATATCCACAACTGATTTATGTGTTTGGCATTCATGAAATCTCCTAACTGTGTGATTCTTACTCCAATATTCCCCATTCCTCATTGTCACAGATCCTTTCCCTTTCTTTGAACTTTTCCATAACCTGCTCAAAAACTATCTTACTGTTTGTGAAACAGATGCGTGATCTGTCAGATGAGGTACAAAAGAGGGGAAAAGCAAATTAAGCTACCTTGCAAGCATGTTTACCATTCTGAATGCATCACCAAATGGCTTGGCATCAACAAGGTACGATGAATGCTCTGCTAAAACATTCAAAACTGTCCTATAACACCTTCCTAGTATTTCCCTTTCTCCCTAACCTTGTTTCTTCAGGTATGTCCTGTATGCAACAACGAGGTATTTGGTGAGGAATCCAGGAATTAAGAAGGGAATCCATTGGCTTCTTCTTGATTTAATTCTTTTGTCTGTAATGATAGGGGTTTTAGTCAAGAACTAAGGTGATATACCTCCTTCTCCTCTTTAAACTTTTCTTCTTATAGTAGAACAACCTCTATACCATAGCTAGAGAACATGAATGTCAAGGTTGTACTATTTGTATAATGTTCCCTTTCCTGTATCTAAAAGTTTACCATATTCTGGATACCATTTTCCTTTCTTCATTAATACTTAATTTTTCATTATTGCTTTTACTATTAATTTTTTTTAATATCATCAAAAAAATAAAAGAGATTCAATGTCATTATCAATATAATTCTGATGCAACTAGTGTACCAAATTTATTTGTAAAACATTATAATGCCAAGAAGTAGGGTTTATAATTGACTGGGTAGAATTTGAGCTTTTAAGACCCAATTTTTAAGTTTGATCATATTTAAATGCACGAGTTTGAATTTGATTAACTTGTTGGAATTTATTTGGAAAATATAATAATAATACTAAGAAGTAGGATTTATATCTGATCAAGTAAGAATTAAGGTTCCCTGTGGGGTGGTCGAGTTAGTGGAGTGGAGGGTATAGAATAAAAAGTCTTGTATTCAAATTCTCTTATTTATGCTTTCTTGATTAAGTTTACTGTACAAAATTTGCCTAATGTGGAGTGCCCAGTTGGTGTAATTTGCAAATTATAATGTTAATATGAAAGTCTACTGAGTATTCGTCAAATAGTCTTGTTAAAAAAAGACAAAAGAGCAGGAGTTAAGGTTTCTAAAACTTAGGTTTCAAGCCCTGGGACTTCCATTTTTTTGTTTTTTAAATTAAAAATTAAAGAATGATGTCATGTTTTTTAAAAACAAATTTTTTTTTTAACGAGATATCTTAGACAAGTCTCAACTATATGAAGACACCTTTAAGTTATCTACATCTAGACTAATCCCAATTTTAGCTGAGTAAATTTTTTGCAGGAGATAAAACTTTAGCTCCAAATTTTAAACGACTGTAGATTATAAGTTTTATTACTTATAATAAAAAACAAATCATTTTTGTTATGAGTGTTAGATTTTGGATGGGCTTGACAACTCGAACTCAAGTCCAACCGAACAGGACCTAAATGTCATGTCTAGTGGGGGCATGAGGTCACATTTTACTTGTGCGTCGAACCGATGAATCTGACCAGACTTGCAGCTGTAAACCAATTGCATTGGATAAGTAAATAAAATAAAAGAACCCGAAAACATTAACCTACGAAACTAACTGACTTGGTCTATTTACTATATATTATAAGTTTATAACTACGCCCTCCAACGGTCCGAAATACTAAGCGACCCCACCTTCTTAACGGTCAGATCCCCACCCTCTTCCCTTCTGTAACTAAGACCCTTCTCACAGAACTTCTTCGTTTCTCTAACTGTTGGCTGGCTTCTTATCTTGTCCTTTTCTGTTACTAAACTGAGCTCTCTTTCCTCAACAATGGAGCCAGCGAAGATAGACTGGAAGAGGGTAGAATCCATATTCGTTGAGGACAGATTGTACGAGAATATCAATGCTCCCAAATGGGTTGATCTCTTGGCCCACGATGAACCCTCCATTGATGACGAATCCTGGTTTTGTAGACCTGGTATGCTTAAAAAAGACGCATTTCTTGTTTTTTTGCTTCTCAAACTCTCTGTTCGTTAATGTTCTTCGGTGTGCAGATTGTAATCATCCAAAGAAGGCCGAGGATTTTCTTAAAACTCCGCCATCTTCAAAGGTTCTTAATCTCGCTCACCCACCTTATTCATTACTAACTCAATTTTGTGTTTCTTGGCGCTTTTAAGAGATGGGTTGTGTTTTTCTTTTGCTTTTCAACCAATTGTTCTGAAGACTCTTAGTCTCTTATGTGTTGTTTGACTTGCTGTGTTGCAGTTTTCAAGTTTAGCTGAGAAAACCAAAAGCCTTCTCAGCGACTGGAATCAAAGGTATTGTCGAAGAACGGTCACGGGGTTTTCTTTAAAGATACAGTTCTGTTAAAGATTGGATTTTTCTTTATTGGCAATGAAATTCTGGAGATTCTGAAATGCAAATCTTATTCTGTTACAGGGATGCCAAGTTGACTAGAAGAGGGCAAATCCAGTCTTCATTTGGGTCAAAAGATAAAGCGAAATGCAACAATGACGCCGAGAACCTGAATCCGAACATCGCAACACCATCAAACCACCAAGCCAAGTTCATGAAAGAATCGATCAAATCGAGCACAGAAAGGAAGAAACCAACTGATGACATCTCGAGTTTGGAAAGAAATGAGGCACCGAGGCTAAAGAATACATTATCAGCGAGGAACTTGTTTGCAGGGAAGGACATAATAAGCCATATTGCAGAGTTTTGCAATGAGTTGAAGAAAATGGCAACCAGAGCAAGGGAGAGAGAGAATGATGAGAAGTTGAATAAGGATACTCCTCCTAGTGAAGTCGGTGACAGGAAAGATTCTGAAGATAAAATGGAATTGGAAGAAGCAGAGATGAAGGAGAAAGAGAGAGAACCGTTGCTTGAAGTGAGTCGAGAGGAACGTGACAGAATTGACAAAGGAAGGATCAAGGAGAAGCAGAGGAGGATCAAGTAAGTTCACAAAATTCCTTGAATCCTCCATATCATGTCTTTAGTATTCACACAAACAATTGGGTCGGCCTTCACGAGTTATGAGGTCGAATTGAACTGGATACCCATGTTATGTTATTCTTCATTCATGTGCAAATCTGTTTCTGCACTTGTTGCTCTATGAAGTTCAACTTATCCTATATCTGATGTTGTATAAAATTACTGATCTTCAACTAAATTCTTTTAATGGTGGTCATAAGACAGCAGTAAGTACCTGTATTGATATCCAAAGCCAATTAGAGAAACGCTTTGTTAGATGACTGAGTAGCTAAAATTTCCATTCTACTTAGTGGCAGAAGAGTTGATGAAACTGAGAACATACCCGTCTCCCTGAACTTGGCAAATGTTAAGAACAAAGCGGAGGAGCGCTTGCTGCAAATTCGGACTAATCCTCCGTCTCCTCAATGCTTTTCTACAACTCGCACAGCCACCAAAAGCAGCAGCACCACCACCACACCTTTAAAGGCTTCGAAATCCAGACTCATGGTACGCCAGGAATTAACTAGTTACATGTTTTCTTCACATGTTCTTACTCCCACACTCTACAACACAGGAAATCTCAGACTTATTCTAGCAATAGCAAATCAAAAAGGAAGGTTTTCAAATCAGTTGTTCCTAAACGTGTTAGGTTACTGAAAGAGACTGATTTACTTGCAGGATAGGGGAATTCTTCAAGAAGTGAAGCAGAACAAGGAAATGGCAAGGAAGGAGGAAACTGAGAACATAGTCGAAAACTTTCCCATTGTAGATGGAAGAGAAACAAAAGGAATGGATGTATTCTGGTTTCTAAAGCCCTGCACATTATCTAGCTAGCTTTACATCCAATTTTTTCCTTCTATATTCTTTCAATCTTTTCATTCCATTTTCCAGTAGTTGTTCTGTGTTTCATAACTTGATTCTTTTTATTCTTTTGCCTATGTAGTAATAAAAAAACTGTCATCAAGACATGTCAATAAGCAGTTATCAGAAATCAAAGTAAGAGGAGTCACCAAAACAATCATATATTCCAATCCATTTAACTAGTGGCCAAAACAATGATGATAAACATTGCACTAGTGCTGTATATTGTATGATTGTATCAAAACCCTTTTTGAGGTGCCTCAAATTAACCTTTCCTTTTTCATTATTGGTAATGTACAAACAACTAATGCACAAACAACTTTAGGATAAGAAAATGTAGCAAATGCCAAACTTTATATAGCATATACTTTACCCATTTTCATATCTCCTACCAAAAATAAACAAAAAATGAAAAAAATTGAAACTTCATAGTCTTTATGTCTCAAACAATTTGTGCCTATATGGTTCTTTATATTGCTACGTTATACATATGGCCCAATTCTTATGTCATCCATTGCCGTTCGCTTAGTTCAGACAAGAAGGCCGGCCAAGCTGTACTACATAGTTGTAGCCACTTGCCAATTTCTTAATGTTTTTGCACAAAGAAAAGCTGTAATGGAACTCAAAGATTACTACTTTCCCGTGCTCTGTTCTGAGCTTTTGTAATTCAGCTGATCAACTACACAGTCCATAGTCAAGAAAGGAACTCGAAAGACAGAGTACTTGGACTCAAAAAACACAACGATCGTACTAATCAAGCTTCTTCGTTGATGACCATATAACGTATCTAAATTCTCAAATTAAGCATAAGAAAGGAGGGTATCGAACGAGCAAAATCATCCTTTATTTCACCCAAACATCATCGTTACAGAACTCGAGTCATATCCACGAAACGCAAATCCCGCAGTGATAAAAAGAAACACCCAGAGCAACAAAACATCTCAACAAAAGAAAAACAAAAGGGTTAGAGGAATGTACACCAAAAGATCCGTCTAATCCAACCTTAAATTGCAGAGCATGATATCCAAAAGCCTAGACCACACAAGCCTTGCTCGTGGATAGAGTCTACTAGTATAAGCTCTTGACTCTCTGAACAGATCTTCCATGGTTCCCACAAAAAGATTCAAGCTTCGAAGAGGAGGAATATAGAGAGTCAAAGGAACTGCAGAGAAAGCCACCGTAAAGAACAGCTGCAACATAATCCAAACAACCAACCACAACCCACGCGAAAAGAACTTGTTGGAGAACAGACGAGACACAGAAGAAGGGCTTCTGGGTCAGATCAAATCTTGAGGTTTGTGCCAGCGAGATGGAGTGAAAGTGACAGAGATAACTGTAGAAGGTGTTTCAGCATACAGGTGGTCGACAAAATACAGAGCAAGGTGAGATTATAATTTATAAATAGTTTATTAGCATTTTTGTTAGCCAAGTATAAAAGAGAAAGATCGAAGTCGGCAATTTCTGGAAGTCTACAGAATTTATAGACTTTAGTGGATAAAAAAAAAAATTTGACTTCCAAAAGTAGTCGTTTTCAAATTCGAAACCATTACAGTCTGAATAGTTGGTGGAAACACAATGATTGGCTACAGTTTTTTCAAAGGAAATTTCCCTTATTTTTTCTTCTCGACTTATTATATTCCCTTATCTCTAACGATTGATTGAAGATTGATTACTTAACTAATTAAGAAGAAACAGAGAAATCATTTCACGTTTGGTAAACAAAAACAGGGTTTTGCTGCTTTTCTTCTTTTTTTTTTCTAACCATCTAGTAATACAGAGAACCTGTTCTTGAATTTTGAGCTTCAATTGGATTGCAATGACTCGTCCACTGCCAAAAATTGTGGCGTAGATTGATTCTATCTGTACAACAGAAATTGTGGACTTTTATGAACATCTTTTGATAATGGTGTCCAGATCACTAACCTTTCAAGTCAAACAGAGCACATCGTACAATTCTGTACTGTTTGCTATTGTTCTTCAGGAGGTCAATCATGTTTCTGGTATTACAAGTACCTAAACTACTTCAATTTTGTCTTTTTTATAATCCCATTTGCTTGCTTTTGATGTCAGTCAGACGTTTCTTGATAATTTAGACATGAATTTACATTACTTTATCAAAAGTTGACCAAACTTGTCTGATGCAATTTTCAGTAACAACCACCTTAACTCCCTCCTGCCTTATCTTTACTACCAAAGTCAATCAGGAGCTTCACGCGGGCTGTTGCAATCAATAGCATCGTGATCGTTTCATACTCGTCCTGAGTCTCAGTTTGTTAGCCTATAACTCCTGTCTAGTTCCCTCCATTGTCAAATCAGAAAAGCAAGATCACTCTGTGTTTAGACTTTACAGTTACCCAAATGGCACTGAGGCCCAATAAATATCCTATGGGCTTTACTCAGTCTGTTATGATTTGGGCCTGAGCCCAAATTCAAAATATTCTTCTCTCAGGCTGAGCTTTCGCACATCAAGCAACTTGGTAAGACCGTTTTCGACAGCAAACTCGGTCGATTTGGGGGATTCAGAGAGAACGCAAATGGCGGCTCGTATCAGATCGGCACTTCCTCTTCTCAGTAAAATTGTCAGATCCGATTCGCTGTCCACGCAAAGGTCCCATTCTCTTCAACGCACCCTTCTCTGTCCTGCATCTCAGGTACTAAAAAACCCTATTTCCTCCTCGATCTTAATTTGTTCTATCAAATCAGGGAGGTCCATTTTTGAGCAATCGTTTATGATTGATTACCTGTGGTTATACCTGATAGAGCATGGTTTATTTGTTGGAAGTCTTAATTTTTTCTTCTTATTCTTTCAGGCCTCGAGAAATTTTGCCACTGCTCCAGGGAAAAAGGAGGAAAAAATTAAAGTAAGACAAACAAATTCAGATTTTTTCGTTTAGACCTACATTTTATTCACATTAACTTGTTTTAGGTGCCTCTTGCTTTGTACGGGGGTTCTGGGAACTATGCCTCTGCTCTGTTCCTTGCCGCTAAAAGAGCCAATGTATTGGACAAGGTTGAATCTGAACTTGTTGACCTTGTCGAGGCTTTAAACAAAAGTCCTACTTTCTCCGTGTTCATTAAGGACTTGTCAGTGCCAAAAGATACAAGAATCAAGGCAATTGAGGATATTTGTGCCCAAGCCAAATTCTCAGATGTCATCAAGCATTTCTTGCGTAAGATTAACAATTTGTTATATGATACTAAAGAATGCATCCCCTCCCCGAGCCCTCCCGTGACAAAGTTAGCTCTACAATATCTATTCAAGTCCGGATTGATGACTAAATGCCTGATAATACTAGTCCAGCTATAATTATTATTGGAGAGTTAATACATGCATGATAGAATCTTGGTATTTTCAACCCTCTATGGCTGTTAAGAGATATGCTTATACCGTTTTGGGACTCCTTGTCAACCATCAGTGCTTAGCACCCTCTTTGCTCATACACTTTGTCTTTTTGTTTGAGATTCCTTATAACCATTGATTTATAACATACACTTCCTCTCCCCATTAGTGTTCTACAATTTTTTTTTCTTTCTCATGTTGATTATATCCTGAAGATTTCTTTATTGCCTTGGTACTAGTTCTGTTGGCTGAGAATGGGAGGTTGAGAAATGTAGATACTATAATAAAGAGATTTGTGGAGTTGACGATGGCAGACAGGGGAGAAGTGAAAGCTATTGTCACATCTGTCATTGTAAGTTTCTTCTGTGGGTGTGGAAGATTTATGGGAAGATAAATCACCAGCATATCTTGATTGAACATTTGTGTTTATATTTCGTCTTGTCCTTTCTCTGTCTTTGTGCGATGACATGATTGCGATGGTGTGTGACATTTCAAAAAATCTAACTAGAATTGAGCATTTGGCGTGATACTTTATTTGTCTATGAGGAATTCTCACACCCATTCCTTGCCTAAAGTTAATTAAGAATCAACAACTAAAGCATTTCCCTATGTCTATGATGCAAAAGAAACTGCTACTGATTATAATCATTTGTCGTGAAGGAAGTATCATTTAACTTTTGGTCCGGACATTTATTGTATACCTGGAAACTCTAAATTTCACATCAATTTCTATGGTGATCTATGATTTATACTTGGCATATCAACAGCTGAAGATTGTAAAATTCATAGCCTAACATCATGATTTGCGAGACCATTTGAATAATTTCTGGAGAATTAAGATATTGCAATAAACATTTTCTAATTATGGGACCAAATAATAAATTTATAGCTGAAATTTCAATGTAAAATATTTCATTAGTCTTTTTGTTGTTGAGTTGACTGTTAAACTTTTATACCAGCCACTGCCTCCAGAGGAGGAGAAAGAATTGAAGGAAACCTTGCAGGAAATACTTGGACAAGGCAAAAAAGTTAAACTTGAGCAAAAGGTATGAATTCTTGTTATTTAAATGTAGTTCTATACACTTGTAAGTGAATGCCTGTTATTGAAGAAATCTACCTTCTTGTACATGGAACTGAACATTATCCCTTCTTATTTATCCCAGATTGATCCCAATATTCTTGGTGGCCTGGTGGTAGAATTTGGGCAAAAGGTGTTTGACATGTCCATTAAGACTAGAGCACGGCAGATGGAGAGGTTCTTGCGTGAACCTGTTAATTTCTAGGTTTCATAATGCCTCCACAATGCCTTCCCTTTTCTGATCTAGAGAAAACTTGGTTTTTTTCACTTATGCACCGTCGTTTCATATGATGGGATTGCATATTTGCAAATAAAAGTTTGTTCAGTACAATCTGATAAGGAGCTCAATCTTCCTGACTGGTTTTTGTGGTTGAACATACAGAATTTGAGACTGTATTTTACCTTTTTTCTTCCAACCAGCTGTTATTTGATCACAGTATCAGTTACATAAGTTCATATTTACTCAGGATCTGCCCAAAGATGAAAATAAGTTGAATTTTTATGAGGAAATTCGTAATGGTGATTAGTGAAAAGCTTGATATTTGGCATGAAAGATGGTACTTTTGAGCCACAGAGACTTAATGATGACTCTGTCAGTTCCTAAATGAGATGCCATTCCTTACTCTTTTTTGTGGGCAGAGAGGGGATAATAATATGGAAATTATGGATTTCAGTATTTTCTCATTGCATTTTTTATTTATTAAAAAACATTACAATCACCACTTCACATTTTATGGATAATTTAAAAAGAATTAAATATATTAAAAATTCTTATTATATTAAAAAAAATTTGTCTTATTTTAAATGATATAATACTAAAATTTTTAAACTTTAATGTGGTGCTATTTTGAAAGTTATAAACAACAATGGTGGTATAATAAATTAATGAAATAATAAATTATAATAAATGGTAATTCTTAATTCAATAGAATTATAAAAAAAACTGGGAAAAGGTCAAATTGGTTTAGATTCATACTCCAAAATTTTAATATAATTAATAGTTTTTTTTTTTTGCTTACAAAGGATAATAAAACAATCAAACTTAATTGAAATCAAAAAACAAACACCCTAATTAACACAATGGTCTGCGGTACAAAACTTCTTACTTGTTTCGGTGGATGAGTTCCATAATTACTGTTAGAGGCTTCTGAAGTATATGTAAGCCTGGACTGGATAATACTGCAAGAGAAGTCAGGCTATCGACATCCTAATTCTCTTCGTGATATACATGCTGAAATTACACCTCTCATATTTAGTGAATTAACTCACGGATACTTGCTATCAAAAAATTATTCTTAGACGAAACTATGTTGGAAGAGAAAAGAATGGTAATTACCTCTAACGAATCCACTTCGACAATAACTTACCAATATTTAAAAATCTATGTCAGTGTAAGGCTCGAATGAACTCCTCAAAATTCGGAGACTAAAATGAGTTCCCGCCCCATATCCTGTAGAAATTCACTACACCACACCTGCTTTTGATCTTACCTACATATCTCTCTTCATCTTGGCTTCGACCTGAACACTGATCAAAGGACTGACCTTTTCTTTTTCCACTTTCCAGAGGGGACCATAATGATTTTCTTTTTTTATTTGATGCCACAAAAAGTAGAAATGCTTTTACATACTGAGTTCTTATGAAAAGGGTGTTTTAATTTATAAAAAGGAATTTACATGATGATGAACTGTTTCCTTGTTTTGCATGGTTCTCACGTTTTGTAATTTTAATATCTGAAGTTCTTGTCAGGAGAGGCGACAGACAAAGATATGTTGGTCTGGATACGAAGTTAACAACTTTGTTTGTCGCCTACGTGGTCTTTCTTTCTTGTCTTGGCTACGAAGTAGGACAAGTTGCTTAGCATGAAAACCAAAAAATGGAGTTTTGCTTTTTCATAACAGCTGTAAAAGAACACTTTTGAATCATTTGAGTAACTTAGAGAGTTTTCCACTCACTTTTTTCCCTTAAAACTTGCTGCTGTCACTTCTTCAATCACTTAAGCAACTTTGCTTTATCCTTATATATCTCAAGAACTGACTAGAGATGAGAAACCCTTCTTGTTAATTGGACTGCGACTTGGGTGTTTGCTCATGACAATGCACCACGAACATCTCTACTTGGTATGTAAGAAGAGGTTAGGTATGGAAAGCGAATTGCTGATAAAGATATAAAGATGACAGCTCACAGGAAAATGAAGTCTGTTGCGTGTGATTTACCTCAGATATAGCTATGAGATACTTGTGTTATTGTCTGTGAAAACCAAAACTTCGAGTAGATATTAACGTTTAAGACGATAAGCTTGTTAATGGTGAATCCTGAGTTCCTGACTGGTAGTGAAGATGATGATACGTGAACAAAAACAGATTTACTAATCTTCCTAACCCCTTTTTGCCTACTATAACCTGATGGTTTGTAATATTTAAGAGGATAAGCTTGTTAATGGTGCCGAATCCTGACAGATCAAGATTATGGAGAATTGTCATGAATTGATAGTGAAGATGATGATGATACATGAACAAGAACAGATTTACAAATCTTCCTGACCCATTTTTGCCTGCTATAACCTGAGAGTTTTAACATGAAACGGACATTAAACTATGGCTAGAACAAGGTAATTAATTAGATCATTGATGCTTAAGCAGAGTGATTATTCGATTAATAAAACAGATCAGTTCATTGTTTCCAAAGAGGATTATGAGGGAGTGGAAGATGCAGAACCGTTAGTAAAAGGTTAGAGATAGTCACAAGTTCTTCATGGTGTCTCTCTTTGTCCTTCTCGAACCACACGTGTGTTTGAAGTATAACCAAGAGAGATAAGAGAGGCATAGGTTTATGTAAAGTGGAAGCAAAAATGGTGTCTCAAACACACATGATGATTACCTTGAGAGTGAAGAAAAATGCATCGAAAAAGACAAGTTAGAGTCAAAGACAAGAAGAAGAAGAAGATTAATGAACCATTTTTCTTTAGAGATCATGAGGTCCCCCTCCAATCCGTTTTCCACTCTACCAATCGACCAACAACAAACAAAATGCTTTCGTTCTCTAACCTTATTCATACCAATCTTCATATTCTAAGCAAACCCCACAACCATCACCATCATCATCATCCCTCTTACCTTCTCATGAAGCCTCCTCTCTCTCACTATTTCTCTAGCACAAACATACACAGTTCAAAGCATTTCGATCTCCATTCATCAAAGCCATTTAAAGAACAAACCAAAGGGTTCTATTCTTAGATCTCTAGTTGGCCAAATCAAAACAATACAATGAGGAAGCCGGATCTGATGGGCAAGGATGGAACGAGCAACATTAACAAAACCAATCTTAGAAAAGGGTTATGGTCACCAGAAGAAGACGAAAAGCTGATAAAGTACATGTTAACAAATGGACAAGGTTGTTGGACTGACATTGCACGCAATGCTGGTCTCCAGAGATGTGGGAAGAGCTGCCGTCTACGGTGGATTAATTACTTGAGACCTGACCTCAAGCGTGGTGCTTTTTCCCGTCACGAAGAAGAGCTTATCGTCCATTTCCACTCTATTCTCGGCAACAGGTATTATTATTTCGGAACTGAGAATGTCTCCAACAACGTATGTTCTTAAATATGATCAAATATTGCCTGTCATTCATTTCAATTCCTTTATGATTTTTGACATATCATGTCATTGTCCTGGAGCTTCAAGTCCTCGACATTTTAGAGTCATTTTACAAGTTGCCAAACACTTTTGACAGACCACTTCACTGAATCTTCAATGGTGTAATTCTTAAAGCTTTATGGAAAGTTCTTCAATGGCATTCTCTGAAACATATACTTGTTCCAACATGACTGGAACATAACTGAACAGGTGGTCTCAGATTGCGGCTCGTCTTCCTGGGAGGACAGACAATGAGATAAAGAATTTCTGGAATTCCACCTTAAAGAAAAGATTGAAGAATGCTGCTTCCACGGCTTCCCCAAATGACAGTGAGTCATCGGACGCAATGAGAAGTAGTATCTTGGACATGCATGATCATGACTTCACTGCCATGTGCATGGACTCATCCATGCAAGCTATGGCCACCAACAGCAACCGGTTCGACCCGTTCCCTGTGATGGGTTACAAGTATGACATGACGGGTTCAACCAGTTTCCTTGATTGGCCGCCATGTTTAGGGCAAGTTGGCGTAGGAGTAGGAGATGGTTTTTCCGGTGATTGCGGTGCTTTGGAGACTAACAACAAGTTTGGTTTAGAAAGGGACTTGTGTCTTCCTCCACTAGGAATTAGTAAAAGTATTGAAGAAGAGATCAATAATCGTAATCATAACAATAATGGCATTAGCTCCAAAAGTAATCACAACCACCACTTGAACACTAATACTTGCTTTAATGACACTCATAACCAGAGCTTTAAGGAGGAGGATGACACGTTTGGGATTCCAAATCATTGGGACTTGGAAGGTTTCATGGAGAATATGTCTTCCTTTCCTTTCCTTGATTTCCATATGGAATAACGAGCTAACCAGCCACCCTTTGGATTATTAAATCTTCCATACTTACTTCTTACTTGATATACTTCTTCTTCTTCTTCTTTTCCCATATAATTGGAGGCTAGCAACAAGTATAGAAGAGTTGAATGGCTAGGGATCAATACTAGTCAGTTTGTTTGTATAGCAATTAACAAAAATAAGTGTAGACTCTCA
Source organism: Erythroxylum carthagenense (assembly GCA_026413575.1). NCBI lineage: Eukaryota > Viridiplantae > Streptophyta > Magnoliopsida > Malpighiales > Erythroxylaceae > Erythroxylum > Erythroxylum carthagenense. The sequence goes on from JANZLD010000004.1 coordinate 255,832, forward strand.
TGATCAGAAAATGTAATAAACATTATGTAATCATAAGTGAGATTGATGATACCACTTTCGATATACATGTATTTTATAAATTTCTTGTGGAACATATTTAAAAGGTAGACACTTGGAAACTGGCAAGAGAAAAAAATTGTAAACGACGCCTGAGAGATTCGAACTCTCGCGGGGAAACCCCATGTACTTAGCAGGCACACGCCTTAACCACTCGGCCAAAGCGTCGCGATGCTTTCCCCACCAAAAGCTCAAGTATTGTTTAATCATATGGTAGTCAGACTTAGAATTACTTTACACAGCAGACATTATTATTTTCTTCTTTGGCATTTAATTAAGCCTTTAGATAACCTCTAGTGATGAGATAAAATACAGCTCAAGCTTGTCTTTATTCCTCCGCTAAGTGATGAGATAAAATACAGCTCAAGCTTGTCTTTATTGCTACCCCTGAAGTTCAAGTTAATTCTTCTGGATCACTTGGAAATTAGTTTGAATTTTACCTTAGGCTACTTTGGTTAAACGTAAGGTTTAAATTAGAATGAAATGAAATAATTTATAACGAAATGAAATGTAAATGAATGTAATATTAGACAATTATTGCTTGAAAGATGCGGAAGTTTTAATAATCCAATATAGTGAAATGCTGTTTTGATGAAGAATTTATAATATGATATAATATAAAATTGTTTATTATTTTACATTTTATCCTAAACCTCTTAAATCGGAGATTTTTTATTTTTACAGTTTATGATAAAATGGGATGTAATATGAAGCTCTTATCTTCCATTTCATTCCATTATAAATTATCTTATCAAATGATGAAATAATATTATATTATATTCTATTTCATTAATAAACTCCCAATTAAATATAGCCTTAAATATAACCTGTTTTTAACATTTTATTTTTTATGTGAATACATCGAAAATAATCCCTCTATTAATTAAAGGTAAGATTGTATATTTTTAGACCTATTTAAACCCTAGTTTTCAATAGAAATTCTCCTTAAATGTTATTATTAGTGATTTTGTCATGTCCAATTTGCTATAGACAAGAGTATTGACCACAATAACAATATTGAGTAAAAGTTTTGCTCAAACGCATAATGTATAAAAGTTTAATAATACGTAATTTTATGCAGAATTTATAGAAGTCTAATAATACGTTATTTTATTCTTAATTAATAAAAAGTTCGAAGCAGTAAGGTAAGAGTATCATAAATGGTATGTAATTAATATGAGTGTTAGGGAAAAAAATTAGCAATTGATCGATATACTAACAAGTCACCATTTATTTGTTTGAGAAAAATAATATATAATTTTATATTAATTTAATTTATTTTAAACAAATTTATTATTTAATAATAATAATCATTAGAAACTAATAATTACCCAATTCCATCAAAATTACGTCAAATAATTATGTAATAAGCTATAACATTTTGAATTTGTAAATGTTTAAATGTGATCATGCGGTGAGTTTGACCCTAAATTCATCTAATCGAGTCAAAGAATCTCAACTTGAGCTTAAATTTAATTTAATTTGGATTAAATTTGATTAAATTTTTTGTGAATTAGACTCAAATCAAAAACTAAAAATAACATATTTTTATTAAAATGTCAAGTTTTAAGTTAAATTGAATCCAAATTTACAAGTTTAAACTTAATTTATTTAAAAAATTCATATTCGACCTAAATTTTGATGAATATTCCTTACAAATGAAATCAGGAAAGCCTTTAAGAGTGTTTGAGAATGAGCTCCGTAGGGCGTAGTCAGGTTGGCAGAGTGGGAGACGTAAAGCTAAAAGGTTCTGTGTACGCTCTCTCAATTGAGCTTATCATATAGAATTTGCTTCATGTGAAATACTTGATTAGTGTGATTTACAAACTACGATTGTTAATTATTCTGTTAAAAAAAAAAGTTTTAGAATGAACATATCGTGCACAGGCACAAAACTAATGGCCATGCACGATAAGAAGCACTCAAGGGCATATTGTCTTTAATTGTTCCAAACAACAGATTAACTAAACAATCATTATATAAATTTTTCCTTAACAATAGCTTTAGGCATTAACACGTGTATTAGTAGACAAATATTAAAAAATAGTATTTACATTGCATGGAATAGTATATATTATCTAATATATATAGGGTTAATTACTTTTTAAAAGTCCAAAATTTCAATAATTTTTCAATTATAACCTAAACTTTAAAAATTAACAATAAAATGTCTAAACTTTCATTTTTTTCAATTTTAGCCCAAATTTTAAAAAGTGTCAATAAATTATTCAAACTTTCAATTTTCTTCAATTATGGCCTGACGTTATCTGTTGTTTTTCAATGCTCTTTGCCATTTATTTTATGTTTGTTCTTCTGATACTCTAAAATACTCGCGCATTACAGCATATTGCACCAATAAATTATTTGTTTTTTGATGTCTTTAGTGAGATGGCGTTGGAATTGCATAATTGGAAAATGCAAAGATGAAGGTGTCGAGAGAACAAACTGAAATGAAAAAAAATTGAAATCAAATCGTAAGGTCATCTAGGATGCGTGATATGATTTAAGTCATTTTAAAACAACGATGTTGTTTTAATTATGTGATTAAACAATATCGTTTTATTAATATTTATTTATTGTATTAATTTTAACTGACATGTATTAATAGTTAAGATTTTTGAAACACGTGACAAATCATGCCAGTAAACTTAACGAAAATACTAACGTCGGATTAGAATTGAAAAAATTGGACTAGGATTAAAAAAATTGAAAATTTGAGTACTTTATTACTACTTTTTAAAATTCGGGTTGTAATTAAAATATTGACAAAATTTTAAATTTTTTTAGTAGTTAACCCAATAGTATATATACACGTAAAAGAAGGTATTATTATTACTCAGCATGCACTATGGTACGTTCTATTATCATATGAAGTGAAACTGACTATGTGTATGGCAACATCTCTGCAACATAATTATTTAATCAACTTTGATTTGACGCGAAATTAACACTTTAATTAAGCACTAAACGCCAATCAATTGATCACGATTGGTTAATTAACTTTATCTCTGAATTGACGCAATAGTCTGTAAATTATGTCAATTGAGTAAGTCTTGTACAACAAGCTCGATCGAAAGAGTATAAACAGAGGGAATCGAACACATGACCTTTTAGCCTCATGCCGCTCTACTCCACTAAGTCGACCATTGTACATTCCAATCCATTCATTTCACACTGAAAGAATTACTTTTTTTTATTAAAATTAAAGGCTATTAGTTTTATGTTAAAATTTAGAAGATAAAAATGTCTTTATAAATTATTTTTGAGCCTATAATTATATTAAATTTGAATTAAAAATAAGATAAAAGACATAGGCTTCTCTCATAGTTTATAAAATTTATAAAATTTTCCCTTACAATTTAAAATTAAAAAATCTCTTAAATTCAAAAAATATCATAAAAACAAGTGAACTAATTAAATGTTACTAATATAGTAATTAAATTCATCTCTTAAATATGACTCAGACTAATATATTTGACTTAAATTAATAATTTAAAATAATTATTAAATTAAATCAAATTTAATTTGTTTGATTCTAGTTCAAAAGTTAGGTTGAATCCTCATGTAAATAATGTTTATGACATGTATATATTTGATTATTATATTTAATCGAAGTATAAGAAACTGAAAATTAAAAAAGATTTTTCCGAAATTTTAAAAACTAAAAATTTCTCAAAGACGATATATATATTTTATTCTTAAAATGAGTGTTGATCGTGGCAATTTTCAATCATGAATTCGACTCTAAAGTGAAGTCTATTTTCCTGATTACCAAACGGATTGAAACAATCTCATATGTTGCTTCAAAATCGAACTTGTTGTGTTATGATTACTTATCAAATGGAATCATGACAAGGCAATTCTTTCCTTTGTTTGCCATTTGAGAGGTTTAACGCATAAAAATTCCAACACTTAAAAGACGAGTTAATTAAAACAACGTCATTTTAATCTTAGAAACGAATTTACAAAAGATATCTCTCTCGTAGTGAATGTAGTATACATACTTCTCTTTCGAAAAATGTATTATAATAGCAAAATTTGAAATATAAGCTACTCTTAGTGAGACCAAGGATTACTA
>JANZLD010000004.1:268958-279305 GCA_026413575.1 Erythroxylum carthagenense
AGGCAAACTTAATCAGGAAGAATCAAGTATAAATGTGGATGATAATTGTTCGGATGCTACAAAACCAACTGATTTGTAATCAATAACTAGTATAGCTGCTTCAGTTACAATTATTACCTCACTTCCCCAATCTGTTTTGTCTTCATATCCACAGCTTATAACATGGATTGCCTCTTTAAGAAGAATGTCAGGTGTTGCAGATTCAGGAACACCACCGTTTTCCATAAGTGTAGAGGCAACAAAAACGGAAGATTGACCGAACCTCTGCTCCAGACTCGTTTGGGACATAAGCAATGACTTCTCATCATCAAATCCAGCACCTACATTATGAATGTGTAAAGGAACAAGTCAGACCTAAAAGATTAGTAATTTGAACTGAACTAAGAGAAGAGATATAGAAAGTTTGAACCTTCTACACCCTCTTCGATATCTTCAAGGTTAAACATTGGTATGGTGGGATCTACATGTTTTCCTGATTTCTTCTTGTCCGAGCTCTTCTTACTTGATTTGGAACCCTTCTTCCTTGACCCGCCACAAATCGATGATAGAACCCCTGGCTTTTTATGTTTGGGCTTCAGAGGAGGTTCATAGCCATACAAGGCTGTTCTGTTGAAGACACATCCAGTTCCCACATAAACAGGACCTTGAATGCCGTCTAAACCTCTCAAATTTATCTGAATTTGGCAAGATAAAGAGAAGTTGATATCAATGCTAAAAGAATTTCTATTCCTTGTATGATTAGGTTCAACCTCACATCAATGCCCAACTCACTTGCAATAGAAACACAGAGAAGGTCAATAATAATCAGGAAAAGGAAATCCATTTCAAATTCACAATAGTGGACTCACATCAAAGAAAACGGTATTGCAGTTGGCATATCGATCATTCCTGTCAATACCATCAAATCTCTGGGGAAACTGAACATAACAGACATGTATTCCAAGATTGGGATCCATCAGAAAGCACATAGCTTCTCTCAGAGCCTTGCTATTATTTATATAGTGATCACAATCAAGATTCAACAAGAATGGCCCATTAGTAAGGACAGCAGACACTCTAACCTGCAAAAGTTGCCTTCTTTATGAGATCAGACATTAATAAGATCAAATAACAAAACCATTGTTGAATACTTACAAGTGCATTCATAGCACCAGCTTTCCTGTGGTGTTGGAAGGCTGGACGTTTTTCACGAGAAACATAAACCAATCGAGGCAGCTCATTACCCTCGGCATCAAGACCTCCATTTTGGCCCAAGAAAACCTGAAAGCATATGATAATGGCCTCAGGAACATGATCTTACTGCTGACAAGTACATATTTTAGAATCAAGTAAAATCAAGCGTGCAGCCAAAAGAATGAAAAACAGCAAACAGTGATGAGGTGGATATCACACATAAGAACACAATCTGTAAACAAAAAACTTTAATATGCACCATGACATAGTGCTGCATAACCTTTTGGGGCTTGTGGAGACATGCACTATAATTAGGATCATACAGAAGATAGCCAATAGCAAAATTTTTGGTTACCTGAATCATTCCTGGATGATCTCTGGTGTTATTTCCAGGCCATGGAGTACCATCTTTCATAACCCATCCTTCTTCAGGAACCTTTTGTGCCTTTTTGACAAGCCCATTAACACGAACTTTGAATTCTTCATACTCTCTCTACAACAGAAGGAGAAGAATTACATTCTAGGAAAACTCCAACTAAGTGAAAATAACAGGTGGAGTCAAGTATGTCAAATTCATACCTTCATAGCTCGACGATCTTTGACAAATGAGGTTTGCATTTTATCCTTCAAGTAGTCAATCTTCTGTGCAAAATACCACTCTGGAGCCCGTGGCTCAATGTTATATTTCTTGGAGAAAGGCACCCACTTCCTCGCAAACTCTGCAGTCTCGGCCAAAGCTTCAAATGTCAACATTGCAGCACCATCATCAGAGACATAGCAGGAGACTTTGTCAACTGGGTAGTCAACTGCAAGAATAGAAAGAACAGTGTTTGCTGTTACTAGTGGTGGCTCCTTCCAAGGATCCACAGTACTGACAAAAATGTCAACAGCAGCTAACTGTGATGGCTCTCCTTCGTGGTCATATCTGTTCCTCAAGAAAAGATGTAATTAGAGCTCTGGAGATAGGAATCGTCAAAAACCATAGAGAAAGTTTCGCACCTTAAAGCAAGCCTGTCAAGATATGTTTCACGGTTTACAGGGAACCACCTGGGGAACTGGTCCAATATCCAGGATATAGCAAACCAAATCTCACAGATTACTGAAACTAACCACAAGGCATATGCGTTACGAACAGGATTTGTTATTCGGTAGTACAAGAAAAAGCAAAGGATAACAAGCCGCAGAATGATGACCATCCTGTATGGATTAATCCTAGAGGATGGAATGGAAACCTTCCTTGAGAGAGGTTGTCGAGCTTCATCGTTCCTAAAAAACCAAAGGGCCCTATATAGGTCAGTATAGGCTTCAGAAAGATGATGTCAGGTATTTCATTTAGTGCAGCAGTGCTTCAAGAGGACAACGTAGGAAAGTGAACTGGCAATGAAAGCAAAACAAGCTGAATTACATCCACAGAGTATTAACAAGCTACACATAGAACAGAGCTCACAGTAAAGAATCATCCACAAGCACATCTGTGCTGGCATCAGTATCCCCAACACCTCTTTCTGAAGGAGCTTGTCCATTGCTCATTGGCACATCATTCTTCTCTTGCTTCATTTTCCACCCATCAATTCTCTCTTTCCATGCAACGTTTCCTAATCCTGATGAACCAAACTCCTTTGGTGGGTCCACAACCCTCACATTAGCTACAAAAATCAACATTACAGAGGCTTAGGATCATTACCGCATAAGTCATTGACAAAATACTGACCACATGAGGAAGGGAGGTTTACATGATTGATTGACAACAGTTGCATAAGGTAGAGAATGGACGTCCTTCACGCCACCAACACTAGGAGATGCCATAGATATATGTTCAGGTGGTGCAGCAGACAACTCTCCAGAGGCCTACAGGTTAGAAGTAGCTGGAAATTAAGGCCTTCTTTTTTTTTTTTCTTTTTTTTTTCTTTTTTCTGTTTGTGGTTTTTTTTCCAGTTTTATAACTTAAAGATAAACAATTTTTAATTAAATATAGTTAAATTAAATCAAAGTTTATTTAAAATTTATATATTTTAAAATATTTTAAATTTAATTATTAATAATAACTATTAAATTTAATTACAAAAATTAAATTATTAAGTAAATTAAATTATTCATAATTCTTATTTATAATTAAATTTAATTAATTAACTATAATATTAAATTAAATTATTTATAATTCTATTCAAAAGTTAATATATTAAATAATTAAATAATATATATTTGATTGATAGCAATGAATTGAATATCGTTTCATATCAGTCAGTATTAACTGAAAAATGGAACGATATTAGTGTTAACAATACTAAAATTTATCTACCCTCTAGTGACAACATAACTATCACTCGAGTTTTAGCTTCCTTCGTGCCACTCGCCACCACCATGTCATTTTTTTCAGCCGTCCTCCATGGGGATCATGTTACCACCGAATCTCCTCCACACCATTCTCTTCCATGCATCTAGAATCGTCAGATATAGATTAAATTCATATCCAAACCCGACCCGAGAAATTATTTTTGGTGTGTTTTCGATTAGATTTTTTCAGTTTAATTGCATTTATGAGTATGAAAATGGATTGGAAATTGGAGTTGAACTGTGAATGGAATTTGTGATTTGTAAATGATTGGCCACTTAGATTGGAATTGAATAAAGTGCACTGTTTTGTTTTATCTTGTTGGTAGTTTGGCTGGGGTGGGAACAAAAATTGAAACAAACAGGGCTTAAATTAAAAGCACGGCCGAAAAATCATAACATATGCATTTCGACTGACCTCCTGTCCATTGTTGAGCAAATGGGTATGGTCCTTGTCATAATTCGGGGCCCCATTATCGTCCCCTCGTCCATATTTCATATGCCAGCCCAACGTTCGCTTTGCAGTCTTCTGTTTCGATTGATTTTCAGAAGAGTAATTGAAATCATTTGCGCTATCATCAGCATCGCCGTCGTCTTCTGGATCCCCAGGAATGGCAGGGCTACCTAGATTAATAGAATTTCAGCATCCAGCATCAAGGTTTATGATATACATACAATACAACAGACCTTTGTGCCTCTTGTATCTGGTTTTGCACTGGGGGCAGGACTGATTTCCTTCCTTCCTCTCATACTCGTAGCATGCTCTGCACACTGGGAATGCACAGACATTGCAAGCAACAAATGGATCGCCGTTGGCAGTTTTGCCAACATTATCACTACATATATGACAGACCTGTCCACCCATAGTCTTCATGGGCTTCGCCTGAAAAAGCCAAATCGCAAGACACAAGTTGCAGAAACTTAATTAGCAGAATTCAACCAATTAGAATACAAAATAAGGACTTAAGTATTCACAGAAAGAACTTTATTCAGCAAGTAGCATAAACATAGAACAGTGTTTTCAATAATGGTCTTATCAGAAGTAATGACAACTTCGACTATTGTTCACGAAGATAGTTTCCAAGAGCTTAACCTGATGATCCATTCTCTCTCTTTCTTCACGCACACTATAATTATGTAAAGCTCTGAACTTATTAAATAGACTTGCAAGAGACGACAGAGCAACTATGGCTTTAGTGTGTACCCTGCACAGTGTGACAGAGGTGTCAACTTTCAAAGTAATGAAACTGAGAGAGATTAGAAGAAGATAAACAAACACATCATGCATTGCACACTAATCCTTCCTCATTATTAACAAAAATAGACACAGACGTAAAGTGAAAGTTTTGATCTTTTTGGGAACTAAAATGTCAACAAATCTTGGTTTTTAAGAAACTAAAAAGGAAGAAGAAGAAGAAGAAGGAGAAGACACGTTCGGTTTGTCAAAACTTACCTGAATAATAAACATATCATGCATTGCCCACTAATCATTCCTCATTATTAACACAAATAAACACAGACGTAAAGTGAAAGTTTTGACCTTTTATGGAGCTAAAAAAGGAAGAAGAAGATGTCAAAACTTACCCGAATCAGATCAGACAGTAATGCCGGCCAATTACCAAATCCAATGAAGATACCTGCAACTGACTGACACTAGACAGCGAATTGTCTTGTTCATAGATCGGCCTCGTAGTTTGTGTACACGTCAAGAAACGAATTTTTGTTTTGCCCCAACTGGTAACTGAACTAACGGTGCCTTCCCCATCTCTTTGGATTTTTTTTACAAATTCATATATTTTCGGCTCAGGCTTATGCCTAGTCCAGCCCAGACATTACGCCTACCGTACATATGCTTGGGCTTTTAGAGGAATGGGTAGTTCTTATTTGCTTGCTTATCTGTATCAACTGAGCCGGTCTCGTTCGAAGTCCATTTTCTATTACACCTCTCAAACCCTGCAACGTATATAAACAACCTTTAAACGCTACCACGAACGAACTTATCTTTCAAAATCTCGCCGCCGCCGCCATAACCGCCAGTCTTCTCTCGTCCAGACTATATTCTATCTTTTTCTTCTCTTCCTTCGTTTCTTTATATGTGTATATATATATATATATATCCCGGTGACGACGAATTTAGTAATCTGAAAATGTACATGCGCAGTACAGAGTTTGGCGCTCCCTTTCTCACGATCTGCGGGGAGGTTGAGGAACCAAAGACTCCGATCTGCGTTTCATGTACGTAGCAGGTGGATATAGGCGAAAAACCGAGGGATATTTACAGATACTTTCCATTTTCTTCTTCTCCCCTTCTCGTTGTTTCTTCTCTGTAATTCTTCAATTCTGTGATGAAATCGGGTCGGGTCTGACCGATCCTTGAGCCCGATCCAATATTCCCACTTAATTTAGGGGAAGGGATGATAAAATCTATCAATGTACACATTTTAAAGATGTTAATAAATTTTAATTGTAATACTTAATTAATTAATTAAAGTAATTAGACTAAAACTACTTTTATATGATTAATATTTTTCAAATTTAATTATAAAATAAAGCCACATCTAAAATCAATAAATTAGCTAAAGTACTAAAACAATTTTTATAGGATTAAATTAAATTTAAGATTAATAAATTAAAGTAATTGATCTAAAATTAATTAATTAGTTAAATCATTAAAATATTGTTATTTTACTTGAATCATTTGAAAATAGGTTTTTATTAAAATAAGACTTTGTATTATTGGATTTCTTAATTATTTTTATTAAGGTAAAACTACTTATTACTGGATGTCTTAGTTATATAATAACAACATTCAGTAGAAATCTCCCTCAATAGTACAAAGGTCTAGTAGTATACAACCTTACCTCTACGATAATCTTATCTCTAATTAGTAGAGAAACTGTTTCTAATAGATCTCTCATTTATAAGATTGAATTTGACCTAAAATAGAAAAAAAGCCATTCCAAGTTATTTAATTATTTTATTTAGTTGTAATATATGATTCAAATTGGACAAGAATATTATTTTTTGTGTGGATAATTCAAATATTTTGACAACTAACATGATAAATTAACTCCTAATAAGATCAATTAACTCCAAATAAGATCCTAGAGTGATCAAATTTAGTTAAGAAAATCACATAATAATAAAGATTTAGTCGTTAGATTGGATTCTTATTACGATTAGAATCATCATTAAATTTGAATTATATATGCTTTAAATTTAAATTAAAAAATTTAAAATTTTTAAATATTAACTCCTTCTAAAGTTTAATTTAATCATGAATTGTTATTAAGTTGAATTAGATAATCTTAATTTCATGATATAAGATTTGCTTAATGTGAATAACTATTTCTAAGTTCAATTCCAAACAGTTATTGTTTTTCTTGTTTCTCCGTCTTGAAAACCAAAGAAAACATGAATCTACCAAGCTCATCACCAACCCTTTTGTTCTGGTTTTTGTTCATAGTAACCTGTTTTTACTCTTGCCATGGCTTTTACATTGAGAAGTCTGGAACTCACGGAGTTAAGTACATCATTAGATATTCAGAGAATGCTGATCGATTTGGAGCTAAAGCAAATAGAAGGAAAGACGATAATGAGGTACAGTTAGACGATGCATGTGTCAGGATTTGTTCCTTTTTTTTTTTTTTGTTGATCTTTGACGTAAGGAGTGAAATATATTTTATCGTCAGGGGTTCCTGAATACTTGGAACAAAGCCTGCAGTGCTGAAGGAGATGTAGCTATTGTCGTTCCCAGGAGTACATACACCCTTAAACCTATTACCTTCTCAGGTCCATGCAAATCAAATATCACGTTTCAGGTGAGTTCTTGGAGATCCTATCTCATTATCTAACTCCAAACATTGTTAGTAACTTGCAATCGATCACTTCCAGATTTACGGAACAATCAAGGCTCCTGCGGATATAGGAGACTATAAACATAGGAATCAGTGGATCGAGTTTCTGAATTTGGAAAGTTTCAGGGTTGAAGGTGGTGGAACCATCGATGGGAACGGAAAAATATGGTGGCGGGAAACCTGTAAGATCAAGAAAAGTCAGGTGTGTCAAAACTTTTTTGTGATTCTTAATGGTTACCATCTCTGTACTAGTACGAACTATGGAGTGATGTTTCGGTTTCTGTTGTTGTGCAGCCATGCATAAGCAGCGCTCCAACTGTAAGTCCCAGTGTCATGCTCAGTTTCACCTACGTACGCTATCTTCTTCAGTTCTCTATCCTTTTTTTATCTGATGAATCTTTTTTCTTTTCTTTCAGGCAATGACCTTCCGTGAATGCAAGAATTTCGAAGTAGTAAACCTGAATTTCATAAACTCACAGCAAATGCATCTGAGATTTGATAAATGTGAGAATGTTAGAGCTATGAGCCTCTCAGTCACTGCACCAGGAAGGAGTCCCAATACTGATGGAATTCACATCTCTGCAACTCATAACATTAGCTTAGAAGACTGCGTCGTTGGAACAGGTACCATTGCATGAATCACCTTGAAAATAGGTTTTTTTAAAAGTATGTTCTTGGAGGATTTTATTATAATGTTTAAATAAGTTATAAAAACTATAATAATTAACTCTCCAATAAAGAGAATTGCTGTTTTAGATCATAATTTCATTAAATTAAAACACCTTTTTAAAAATCTTTTTTTAGGATTTGGAGTTATCTACTTTGCCTCTAATCCATTTAAAACTCAAATCAAACTTAAATTTTGATGAACATAACATAAATGGAAACTCTAATTAGTACTTAATTTTGATTTTCTGATTGATACTTTATTTATTTGTTGAAGGGGATGACTGCATATCTATAGTGAGTGGGTCTGAATATGTTAGAGCCACCAATATCACCTGTGGACCAGGTCATGGCATAAGGTTCCTCATCCTCAAAAACTATATAACTTGATCGATGCCTCTTAATAAGCCAGCTTAATTGCACTTAGCTGCTTTGTTTGTGTTCATGCTTCTTTCAGTATTGGTAGCTTAGGAGCTGGTCACGAGGATGCCAAAGTTTCAAATGTGTTCGTCGATGGAGCAACTTTTTCAGGAACCTCAAACGGAGTGAGAATCAAAACTTGGCAGGTGAGGGTCGATTTCCAGGGTGTTTTTCCAACTGGAGCAATTAGAACTGAAGTGAACTTCAACTTCAAGCTTTTTTAATTGCTTCTTGTCTTGCAGGGAGGATCCGGATTTGCTAAAGACATACTATTCCAAAACATCAAAGTACACGAAGTGCAAAATCCAATAATCATAGACCAGAACTACTGCGACAGGAAAGAAGCCTGCGAGGAACAGGTAAAATATAAGAATAAAACCCTGAACCTGTCACCTTCCAGACACTGATTAGAATCATAACTAATGAAATATTGTTTTGAATTTTGTCAGCCATCAGCGGTGGAAATAAGCAATGTAATGTACAGAAACATAGTCGGAACTAGCGCTTCTGAAGTGGGTGTGAATTTGCAATGCAGCAAAACCATCCCTTGTCGAGGAATATTTATGGAGAATATTGATCTGACCAGCCAAAAAGACGGTGAAAGTGCTAAAGCTTCCTGTCATAATGTAGATTTAGAAAAGATTGGAAAGGTCTCTCCACAATGCCCTTGATTAATGTGCCGTCAGCATTGTGTAGAAACCTGAAAATATTCATTATTCAGGATTGGATTGCGTATTGTTTAGTAGATTTAGATTATAGGATTTTCAATGAATGAGATAGTAAATGATTCATGTTCTTGTTCCCAACTAACCAAGTCAAGGTTCAATGGCAGAAACTAGAAAGGAACTAGATTTTTATAATACAGGTGTGATTTGCAGAAATAGTTACAGAATTGATCAAATCCTAACAATCTTTTTAGTCTCTAAACAATTTCTAAATAGCCATTATTATGGAAAAAGCTATAAACCCCGATTTCTATTTATTTGGATGGACAAAGGTGCACGTCAGGACAAAGCATTCCTGATAAATTCAATTCTCTCAATCGCTTATCTTCAGGTGTTAATTTCGTCTAAACATGAGTCTCTAGGAAGCCAATCAATCATTCTGCTCTCGTTTTTCGTAGCAATCAATTATAAGTTCTCTATTCTTGGCATTTACCATGAGATCGATCAACTCACAAACTCATATCTTACCAAGCCTGGTCATCTGGATTGCCAAAGCTTATCGCCAAGCAACAGGATTAGAAAAAATTGTGAATATTGATCCGTTTGGAGCTAAAACAGATGGAAGTGACGATAGTCAGGTAGGAATCCTGTTTTAGGGTTTGTTCTTCCCTCTCTTTACGTTGCTTTCAGGAATCAGGACCCCATCGCCGAATTTCTTTTTCCAGGCATTTAAGAAAAGCTTGGAACGAAGCTTGCTGTTCTCCAGGAAATGTTGCTATTGATTTGTCGTTCCTGAGAAGATATACACCCTTGCACCAGTTGCCTTTCCTGGTCCTTGCAATCAAAGTACGCATTTAGGTGGTTGTTTGAATTTGAACCTGAATTTAATTAAGAGAATTCAATCTCAAATTTATTTGAATTTTAAATTTTTTTATTCGATTAAATTTGAAAAAAAAAAAGGATTTCACTGTAAACAACTCTGGAAGGTACAGATAACATTAGAATACCCATTGAACAGTGAATCCTTATTCACTTCGAACTACAATGTGTTTCTGTTTTATGAATGATATTGTCCTTCAAATCTGTGACAGGACTCAGCAGTTCAAGTGAGCAATATTGTAATATATGTTAGGAAATTAAACTATTTCCACGCAACGAAAAAGCGCCAATAAAACAACACAAAATTTGATAACGGAGTTCGGCCAAATTGTGCCTACGTCTCCGGGGCTACTGCA
>JANZLD010000004.1:279405-290079 GCA_026413575.1 Erythroxylum carthagenense
CTATTGATTTGTCGTTCCTAAGAAGATATACACCATTGCACCAGTTGCCTTTCCATGTCCTTGCAATCAAGGTCTACACTTAGGGTGTGGTTATTTGAATTTGAACCTGAATTTAATTAAGAGAATTCAATCTCAAATTTATTTGAATTTTAAATTTTTTTATTCTATTGAATTTGTGAAAAAGAAAAAGATTTCACCTTAAACAACTCTGGAAGGTACAGATAACATCAGAATACCCATTGAACAGTGAATCCTTATTCACTTCGAACTACAATGTCTTTCTGTTTTATGAATGATATTGTCCTTCAAATCTGTGACAGGACTCAGCAGTTCAAGTGAGCAATATTGTAATATACAGAAACATAGTAGGAACTAGCTCTTCTGAAGTGGGTGTGACATTCAACTGTAGCAAGAACAAGGAGTTCTGTTGCATCACATTACTCTGCTCAGCCAAGAAACCGGCGCCAAAGCTTCCTGCAATAATGTGAAGTTGGCCACCAGAGGAAACGTCTCGCCGCGGTGCTCTTGATGTAGCCTCCTGGAGTTTAACTCACTCGTGTTATTACCAATATTTTAAAACTAAAATTAATTTAATAATGAAAATTTTTAACCGAAAACAAAATCAATAATTTATTAATTAAGTAAGCTAACCGATTTTTATAAACTAATTAATTTTTATTTACTTGTATTTTAGTTAAATTTTAAAATTTTTAAGAAAAAAGAACATTTTTTAATTATTTTTAAAAATTTTCAATTTTATTTAATTTTTAACCGATTTAATATGACGGTGTTAAACTATTTAAATCTTAAACTTCTTATCGTACCGGTTTAATTTTTGACTTGATTTTGAAAACATTAGTTATTACATGTATTTAAAATTTTATTTAATATATAATCAGAAAGTGGGGATTAGA
This sequence comes from Erythroxylum carthagenense, assembly GCA_026413575.1. Taxonomy (NCBI): domain Eukaryota; kingdom Viridiplantae; phylum Streptophyta; class Magnoliopsida; order Malpighiales; family Erythroxylaceae; genus Erythroxylum; species Erythroxylum carthagenense. The sequence continues at coordinate 280,320 of JANZLD010000004.1, forward strand.
ATTCATATACATATCACTTTATAACTCATTTGATGATGGTCTTTGACAGGATTGGAGGCTTAAAAGCATTGGTAGATGGTATAAGTTAGGTGATTTAATTACTTTTGTAAATTGAAAATTTTTAAGAACGTTTTTTGTGATTTGAACCATTTTCCGTACAAAATCCTCGTCCCAGAGGTCCCTCGTGATTTTGTACTTTTCAATTGCATGTTCTTGAAATTTTCTTAATTTTCAATTTTTCAGATTTTTTTGTTTTAAAAGTTAAAAGAAATAAAATACAACATTACCAACATCATAATTGCACTAATCCCTGACATGATGATTCAACCCAACCCAAATTTAAACTAAATTAATTGAATCCGACTTAAATTAATAATTTAGTATAATTATTTTAGATTATTAATTAAAGTTTAATTTAATTTATTCGTTCGGGTCAAATTTCAGAGTTATTTCAAGTTACTATATCATTGAAATTTGATTAATTCAAGTCTAATAATTATATTGTATATAATTTATGCTTTATTTAAATTATGTTAAATTATTAATATAAGTTAAATTAAATTAATTCGGGTCAAACTGACATGACTAGTTTTAAAAGAAAACTTTATCCTACATGAAATTTGTTAGGATTTTGTTAAAAGTTTGCATGTTTTCTTCATGTTTATACATGGACGCATCCTAGATTATTCAAATTTTAGCTTAACAAATAGATTACCTATGCCTATACATGTAGATTATATACCTATACCTATACATGTAGATTATATATAAACCCAACCTAATCCAGATATCTAATTTATGCTATATGTGGATGCCTATAACTAAACTCTACATCAACCTAATCATAGAAGATGATAATAAATATTAAATAATGAGTTACAAGTCAAGAATGCTTACAAAAATCGGATCATTTCAACAATGAGTATTATGGATTGGAAAAGAAATCTTTATAATAACTTCATTTCAAGTAAAGTATTTGGAAGAAATCAAAACAGCATCTCTTGTGAAGAAGACAGGATCTATAACATATATATACACATCTACGCAGCATTAGAATATAGAAGATAAGGCTCATCGTGGCCTAATGTATACGTAGTCTTTGGTAATTTTAATTAACTGATCCAGAAAACACAGAAAAGTTTTTAAGTTGAAAAGGAAAAGGGGTTGAAGCATAGTTCAACATTTCCAGGAATCACATGATTGTTTCACATGCATCATTATCAAGTATATCTCAGTACGTGGTACGATCTATAAGCAAACTGTTCCTTTTTTTTTTTGGTTTCCTATAGACGTGTTCTTCGTATAACCTCAAAACTTGCTTGTTTCCTTTTTGTGAGATAGAACTTTTACTAGTAGCATGAAATTGAAGAGGAAGCTCAATTATAGCTGAAACTGGGAGGCCCTTATCAGCCTAAGAAATGGCCATGCGCATGCAGTAATCCACAACATCACATATTTCAAATAAATTATTGAGATTAATTCAGATTTGACTTGCAAGCTCTAAGTGTGTGTATGTTTATGTAACTCAAACAACTTGGGAGTTATTGTAGATGGGCACACCAGGAAAGCAAAGGGAATGGGTACACTGATCATTGATCATCTGTCTAAAATTCATCAAAAAGTTTCTTACTTTCTTTTAAGTAAACAGCACAATAAATATGTGTTTGACAGGGAGTGTACTGAGAGATGGGGAAGGTAGGTAAAAGAGAAGAGGTATGGAACTAAACTAAGCTCTTTGTGGTTGGGGTGTCTCAACCACACAAAGTACAATAGCTTAACCAGACAAAAGAAGAAGGTCTGGTCATGTAGTTAGTGAAGATATAAAAGCAGAAGAGTAGCTAACTTCCCTCCTTCTGCTTCCTCATACCTACCCTTAGGGTCCATATTTCATCTTATGCTTTTATTCTCTCTCCACTCACACGCACACAAACACACGAACACCCCCAGATACTACTTTTTTTTTTGTTCCCTGTTTAGTTTCTGGGACGACGACAATATCTATGGAAAGTAAAGAAGGGACATCTTCTGGAAGTGAAAAGAGATCAAGAAGTTTCAAAAGAATATGTGTATTCTGTGGTAGTAGAGCTGGTTACAAATCTTCATTTAGTGATGCTGCTCTTGACCTTGGAAACCAACTGGTAATATATTTGTGTATATAGTCAACGAGCTTCATACACTAATATTTATGCAGATTGATTCAACCGATCTGACTTTTGGTATCAGGTTGAGAGAAATATTGATTTGGTATATGGTGGAGGAAGTTCAGGTCTTATGGGTTTGATCTCACAAACTGTGTCTAATGGAGGTTGCCATGTTCTTGGGTATAATATATTATAGACTATTTATTAAGAACCTGTCATCTTCTCACACTGGTTTAAATTATCTTCAATTTCTGATCATCTTGTTATATTTGTATAGGGTGATTCCTAAGGCTCTTATGCCTCATGAGGTATACAATATTTCATCCCTTATGTTTTACTATCTATTTTGAGGAAAAAAAAAAAAAGAACAAGAAGCTACCCTTTATGTTCTACTCTTTGACAGATAACAGGAGAAACCATAGGAGAAGTGAAAATTGTTGAAGACATGCATAAAAGAAAAGCAGAAATGGCAAGGCATGCAGATGCTTTCATTGCACTTCCTGGCAAGTATTAACAGTTCTTGATTCAACATCTATATTTCTTTAGTTATAAAAAGTCGAGATCTTTTCAGGTGGATATGGAACTATGGAAGAGGTGCTAGAGATGATTGCCTGGTCTCAGCTTGGAATTTATGAAAAACCAGTGTGTCTCTGATCCTTATCGATCATATCTGCACTCATCTGTCAAAAGTTGGAACATTAATCTAAAGGCATACTCTTGTTCTTCTGTGTTACTCTAGGTGGGATTACTTAACGTAGACGGATACTACAACCACTTGCTTTCCCTGTTCGATAAAGGAGTTGAAGAAGGATTCATCAAGGAAACAGAAAGGCAAATCGTGATCATAGCAGAAACAGCAGATGAGCTCATAAAAAGAATGGAGGTGATGATGAACAAGAAGAACATATCGAATAGAATAACACCAATCTCTTCTACTTAGTATAATATCGATATGATATAATAGAACATCTCCATTCTAGACTAACCTAATAATAACTCTAATTCTAGAAGCATTTTAATATTGGGGTTCTAATGTTGCAGGAGTATGCACCAGTGCATGAAAGGGTTGCACCCAGACAAATTTGGGAAGTGGACCAATTATGCGAGTCTACAACAAATGAGGAACCCCTAGGATCTTAGCCAGACCACAACGTTTTGTATATTATAAGTTAACACCATGTTTATATAGTATTTATGCTGGTAAGCTAAGGTAAGCTATTCATGTCCCATTACCATCAAAAGGAAAAGGAAAAGGACAGAAAAAGATAACCTAGTCTCTCTAGTGGGAAAGTCAAGATCCCATATCCTGATCATCCATTTGTATACTCATGATGATGATGAAATATAATATATGTTTTATCATTTTGGTGTACCCTTTAGCTCTGTCTCTATCTTTGACCATGTCAAAAAAGCATAGAACTGTGGTTGGGGACATGGGGTGTTCTTTTCATTGTGTGAAGACAGACTTGCTTTTGGTTTGAAATTACTTAGAGTCGTAGCGAAGATTCTGATGAATGTGTGGATTGGAGGCTAGGGAATATTTCTTGGCATGCTTCTCTGCTTAGCGTCCTACAGTATTTTGGATTGTTTTGTTATAGGCGTACTTTTCAATTCCGACCACGACTAGGACAATAATCTAGTTTGGTTGGAACAAGACTAGAGTTTCTTCTAAGCTCTAACGTGATCGAACTTGTAACTAGGTTTTAAACTTCACGTGGAAATTGAGGCGATAGTTACAGAACTAGTCCAATCCTAAATGATGACAGACATGATATCATTCCGTTGATTTTGTATTATTTTGGCCATGACTAAAAACAATATATAAGAAAATTCACACTTTTTATGTTATAATAAAACATAAAAATTCCTTTCAAATCAAAATTGTGTTAAAGGTGACAAAAAAAAGTTCAACCCCTTTAAAATTAATAGGTTAAGTTTATTTTAACCGAACTCATACTCGAATATTTAAGTCTAAGCTATCTGAAATTTTATCGAACTCGGGTTATAGGCTTAAGAGGTTTAGCTCTAGCCGATTCACACTCTTATTATAAACACTGATCCTTTTCAGGTGTTTAGTTAACTGAAATGAAAATTTCATTACTGATATATAGTAATAAGATATTATCTGTTTAGATGAAAAAATATACAGAATATATAATTAAAGCGACATTTTTATTTCTTGAGTTTGAGAAATAAATAAACCCATCAATTCTTATATTTTTTATTTAACAGGTTAAGAATAAAAATAAGGACATGTTAGATAAAATATCCTTAAAGAATCTACATAATTACATAACTATAATAATAATAATAATAGTAATAATAATAATAATGCAATTAGGATCTTTTTGTTAATTAATCTTTTTTTCATTCCAAAACATTAACATTAGCATTACATTATTATTTGAAGTTCGTAAAAATAAGCCATACTAAATAATATATATTTTATATATTCCTCGTCTATCACACCTTGTTGGCATGCAGATATCAAGCACTATCAATGGTTTTTTTGGACTCGAGGCTCGGCTCTAATTGCTACTCCTATTCTAAACATCAATCCCTAGTGTACAATGTCAAATTAACAATCCGATAAATCTACTACACATCATATACAACATAGAAATAACACCGATCAATAACACTGTTCAAACAATAGTAGTCAATTAAGAGTAAGCCATAATAATAGTACCCGTAAAACATCAAATTCTCTTGAGACATCAAATTCTCTTATCAAGAGAATGAGGTTGTTTACTATCAGACCTCTCTAAATCTCGTTTTATTGCGAGATTTAGAATTGGATATGATGATGAAGAGTATGGGGCTGTGGCGCCAAGGACTGATGCCTGTTGCTGTTGCTGAGGTGAACATCTCTTCCATTTGTTCCAACAACCTCCATCCGTTGTCCTCTCAAAAATCCGGGGCTGCCTTCTGGGGAAGGAATGCTCCCATTGTGGATTTTCGATCAAATAGTCCCAACCCCTGAAAATACATTACACACATATGTTCAGTTCTTTTTGCATTTATAAATTCCCGAAAAGTTTGTCAAACCATATAACACCACACTTTGCATTAAATATACACATAGCCAAGCACAGACATTCACACAACTTCCTCTCATATTTCTCTTTTTTCTTAATGGTTACCTCCTTAAATTATCCACAAAATCTGGACCTTCTGCAGCTGGTGAGGTAGAACAATCCTGGAGGATCTCTGCATCGGACAGACATTGAAATGTCCAAGCTAGATGCAACAGAAATTCAGTCCTACATGCATGACACCAAGAACATCCAAAACAATTAACCATGACAAAATAAGCTGTAATTTTAGTACAGGGCCCGCAGGCATGTCAAACTAGATATCAACTATCCCAATAAAAAGCTCCTAACTCAATTATGCTAATAATCTATCTTCACATTAAACAAAGACTAGGAAGCACACAATACCAAGAGCATGGTTCAATCACAAATCTATCCTTCTGAGTATCGTATGTCTCCAGTAACTTGCCATTCCAAGAGGGGTCATCACAGGAAGCTGTGACTCTAATTCTTCTGACTATTTCATCTGGGCATCTCGAACTTCTATCAAAACTGGCTGGGATGACTGATCCGTTGGATGTTTCAACCTAACAAGGTGAAAGCACAGCTTTTCTGTTCAGTTTACATAATTTAAATACTATGCTAATATTTAGGGGTTTAGATCACCAGTCCTGTTACTCTGTGCTTACCTTGTTCTTCTATGAGCATCTATCCATTCAATTTCTGTAGGTCTCATTTATTGAATAGATGAATGTTCATAGAATAGGGTAGGAACAGAGTAATAGAAATAGGTAATCTGTTCCCAATATTTAGAGCAGTAGACATCATTAAAAATGAAAAGAAAAGAAGAAAAAAGATTTGAAGATGAATCTAACCCTGAACCCATGAAAAATTGGGCGTGCATTTCTTTTAGAATCCCATATGGTATTATCCTCCAAAACAAACAGAGTTCGAATATGAAACCTTTCTGGCCTCTTCTCCAAAGTTTGAATTATTTTTGAACACAACGGTAAAGAATAACCATCCGATTTTCCATGGGAATTAGATCTTGTCGAGCCGTCAGAAAGCTGCAAAAAAGGACAATACAATTGCTTAAATTATCCCACCTCCAATGATCTAACCACAACTCTAGAAAATGGAAAACAATTTGAGATTCTTGGACCAGACTTCAAGTGAAGCATCTTGGAAGCCACCAATCAAGTGGATCTGCAATCAGAAGTTGGTATACATAATTAAGTCCATTCAGTAAGACGTTAATTGAATTAAATGGAGTAACCAATAAAGCAATGGAATTTTATAGTAAATACAGAGTTTAGAAGAATACATCCAAGTCAACATCAGACATATTATTGATAACGCGTGGTAACATCTGGGTCAGTCCAATTTCGACAATTTTAGGAGAATCCATATGGGCAACAGATGTCCTGCCACAATCACGGATAGAGAGGTCAGATATAATGACATGAGGGCCAATCATAAGATTTCTCGATCACTTGCATGAGGGAATTTGTTCTTACATTTTATTTTTCGGGTTCCAAATAACAATGCCCACACAAGTTGTCGCCTCATCAGTACCAATAAACTACAGATGCAAATCAAAAGTAAGACTAAAAAATTTATGACACATAAAAAAGAAGGAAATACGAGATTGTAATCTCCAAAACGATTTGAATGGCAGGTTTAACACAAGTAGAAATAACAGAGAGTTAGACTCACAACGCCTCCTGCCTCACAAGAAAAGAAGTAATTGAGGATTCAAATGTTGGGTAAAAAAGAAATAGAAGAGTGATGATGCGTGGTTTAATAATGAATCATGTCAACAGAATAGAAGAAGAAAAGTAGATACATCCACAAGTGCAGGGTCAGCAGTTGCATATTCCCTTTGGAAGACGTAAACCCATCTACCAGTTGGAGCTGAGCTTTGCAAACCAGAGTCGTCCAAAACTATCTTTGTCTCTTGCATTGCCTTGAATGAAGACGAGGCAGTTAACAACGTGGGGTGCTTCATTAAAGATGTCAAAGTACCACAACCTCCCTATCACAAGTACACAAATTCGCTAAATTTGATGAAAACGACAAGCCACTAGCTATGTAGAAGCTGGGAGAAATCACAACTTGAATGATGAAACAAATGGGTATGAGATTTTGCACACTGAAAGTAAATTTTGACTACATTTTGCTCTTTCCTATCAGAAGAGAAGATAGAAAGAAGAATACCAGGGGTTGGTTTGAGGAAGAAGAACGACGAAAAGACGAAAATGGAAGACCATCAACGAATATCATATTCTCAGACAACTCCACACAGCGCAGCAGCAGAGTCTTCCCCTTCTCTAAAGTCCGGGAGAGCTACAGACGCGGTGAGAACTGAGAAATAAGAATGTCAACAGACATTTTAAAATATGAAATTAAATTACAGAAACATATTTGACCCAAATAATCTTTGCCAACCCGACCCATTTAAACTAGATTCGACCCGATCCCATTTGACCCAACCCCCTTGCTTAGGCCCAGTCTGACAGATCCGAAAATGATCCAGCCCATTTCCTAGAAAAGGGCCGCATATGTTCCTTCTTGTCCCTCTCTTGAACAAATTACAAACCAAGTCAGTCTCACCCGTTACTTGACTTGACCCGACCGATGCAAACGTAACTTGTCCCAACCCGGTGTCGGGTCTCATCGGAGAACATGGTCTCCGTTTTGTGATATTTGCGAATTTATAAACAATAACAACGCCAATGTTCGTCGGAGGCGTTAATCCTCTGACCGGATCATGAAAATTTACTGAATTAAGCTTAATTAAAGTAAATTTACCACTTTCTCTGTCTCCTAGAACATATTCCATTAGCTTCCGTTTCCAGAAAATGTCCATAAACACAAGAACAGTATATCTACCAAAAACTCAACGCTGAATCACCTCCACTTCCTATCTATGTCTACGAAAACTTATCGACATCATCAAGTTTCTATAACTTCGTAAAAGTAAAGAAAGAGAACTCTTGAAAAAGGAACAACACAGTTAAAAGCAACCTGTGATCCTCCGTTAGGAATCTTTCACAGAAATCTCATCCAACAGAAGGAAGAGAGGGATAGAGAATTACATCGGAATTCGCCGACTTCGATCTCTTGAACGCCGAGGAGACTGAAGGAAGCAAGCGAGAATCAATCTTAACGGCGCGAGACTTTATATAGTATCGTAGCAGTAATCGTTAACTGGCTTGTTTTGGCTTAACGGTGGAATCAACTTTAACGGTAAGTTCGCTTTTTCGTTAGTAAACGACACCACTTAACTGAACTGAACACATCGTTTATGTGTGGCTACGAGACTAGCAGACTTATCGACTCTTTTGATTCACGGAGCTCCAATGGCTACTCTCAGCTTCAGTCCTACGAGACTTCCCCATAAACCCTTCTCGAGAATTGCTTCTTCCTCGCACTACTTCGAGACTCTTTCCTCCACTTTCTATTTAAAGCCCTCCAAGTACTACAAGAAACCAAACCGCTTGCAATCCATCATTGTTGTCCCAAAGCTCTCGGTCTCAACGCAAGAGGAGGTGGATATTGAGGACTATGAAGATGACCCAACTGCTGAACTGAGCTTTCTAGACCCAGAAACCGACCCAGAGAGCATTGTCGAATGGGAATTGGATTTTTGCTCTAGGCCTATACTTGATGATAGAGGCAAGAAGGTGTGGGAGCTTGTGGTGTGTGATGATTCACTGTCACTTCAGTTCACCAAGTATTTTCCGAATAACGTTATCAATAGCATAACTTTAAAGGACGCTATGTTGTCTATTTCTGAGAATCTAGGTGTCCCTTTACCTGAAAAAGTTCGCTTCTTCAGGTGATTTCTATGGCAATTTGCCTTTTTGACATACGTGCATTTTAACAAATAGCTTGTGTGTATAACGATAGCTTTGTGCAATTGTTACATTACTCGAGTATATGGTGCTGATTGACTGTGCCAGTGCATTTCAGGGGACAGATGCAGACAATTGTAGCAAAAGCATGTAAGGAACTGGGTATCAAGCCTATTCCTAGCAAACGGGTGCGTATGTATTCGATAGGAACTCGGTTTTTCATTTTCCTGATCTTAATGGAACCAAAAATTTATTGCTTTAATCTAGCCAAAAGTGACTGATAAACCAGTGAAGGTAAAGATTTAGATGGAAACATGCTCACGTTGTTTCTTCTGGTTGATTGACTACATAGATGGTCACACCAATGAAGTGGGTTTGATACCATTCCCGAGCCGGTTCGATACCATATCCGACCGGCTCGGAAATGGTACCAAACTGGCTTGCACTCTACTGGGTTGCTGTAATTTTTAAAAATTATTCGAAATATTATCCGTTGATCTAATACAATATGCGCATAGGGAAATTTAAGCAAACAGACATTATATATGCTTGCAACCTGTCATTACAGTGAATTCTTCTTTTTTCTTAATGTCACAGCAACTGAGATTCAACCCAAGTCCAGGCATTCCTATGCATGAGATACCTCACTAGTTGTTGAGGAAATGCAATCGTTATTTACACATCCTCTTGTGCGTATATGCACCTATATGAACTAACTAATTTGTGC
>JANZLD010000004.1:290179-306425 GCA_026413575.1 Erythroxylum carthagenense
AGTATATGGTGCTGATTGACTGTGCCAGTGCATTTCAGGGGACAGATGCAGACAATTGTAGCAAAAGCATGTAAGGAGCTGGGTATCAAGCCTATTCCTAGCAAACGGGTGCGTATGTATTCGATAGGAACTCGGTTTTTCATTTTCCTAATCTTAATGGAACCAAGAATTTATTGCTTTAATCTAGCGAAAAATGATTGATAAACCAGTGAAGGTAAAGATTTAGATGGAAACATGCCCATGTTGTTTCTTCTGGTTGATTGACTAAATAGATGGTCACACCAATGAAGTGGGTTTGATACCATATCCGACCGGCTCGGAAATGGTACCAAACTGTCTTGCACTCTACTGGGTTGCTGTAATTTTTAAAAATTATTCGAAATAGTATCCGTTGATCCGATACAATATGTGCATAGGGAAATTTAAGCAAACAGACATTATATATACTTGCACCCTGTCATTGCAGTGAATTCTTCTTTTTTCTTAATTAAGTCACAGCAACTGAGATTCAATCCAAGTCCAGGCATTCCCATGCATGAGATACCTCACTGGTTGTTGAGGAAATGCAATCGTTATTTACACATCCTCTTGTGCGTATATGCACCTATATGAACTAACTAATTTGTGCCATTTGCTCACCTTTTTAGGTTGGTTTTTTCTGCAGTGTTTATCACTTCTTCTATGGCTGGAAGAACGGTACGAGACTGTATATACTCGTCATCCTGGTTTTCAAAAAGGAGCTAAACCGATTCTCGCACTAGACAATCCTTTCCCAATGGAACTCCCGGAGAACCTGTTCGGGGAGAAATGGGCGTTTGTCCAGCTACCTTTGTCAGGTACAGGCATGGTAGACTAGCATTGCAATATTCCTTGTCTATGTGACATGTCATGGCATCCATTATGCAGAATGATTTTTCTGGAAGTCAGAAGTTTATGAATAGAAACATATGTTGTGATAGTGAAATCATTCATAAACTGAAGCGATAGTCTTTGACTTCGAAATCATTGATTCTTTGAAGCGAAAAAGAAAGAAACTATAATTGGAGATTCTAACCTGTATACTCCCATATGCAGCTGTTAAAGAAGAAGTGGCATCACTGGAGACGAGTTTTGTGTTTGGTGCAGCTCTTGACTTGGACTTGCTTGGAATTGAGATCAACGACGATACACTGATTCCTGGACTAGCTGTTGCATCTTCTCGTGCTAAACCGTTAGCAGGTATGTCCTTTCTCTAATCTACTATCTATGGCCATCTCTTGATAGTTACAACATTTATGCTGCGTCCTGCAAAGGATAAGTTCAACACCTTCCTCCAATTTGTTGCAGCCTGGATGAATGGACTGGAAGTATGTTCGATCGAAGCCGATACGAGTCGTGCCGCATTGATTCTATCTGTTGGGATTTCTACAAGATATGTTTATGCAACCTATAAGAAAACTCCTGTAACAACAGCTGAAGCTGAAACTTGGGAAGATGCAAAGAAGGCCAGTGGAGGATTACATTTCCTTGCCATCCAGGACGACCTGGATTCTGATGACTGTGTTGGATTTTGGCTTTTGCTAGACCTGCCTCCTCCACCTGTATAATTTATGTTTTTTCTAGTTTTTTTTTTTAATTTATAAGGTACGAGCCTGTTTTTCCACACCACACAACGGAATTTCTTGCTGTCTAGCCATATGATGCTGGAAAGAGATCATTATTCAGTAACTTAAATCTAAGCCCAGCTAAGATTTGGGCCACACTTGGATCACCGTTCAATTCCACCAATCCCATTGCCATTTCTAATTAAACCTTAAGCAAATCAGAACAGTACGGAACCGTGAGGTTTACAAAGGGATCCAAACAAGAACCTGATTCTTTCATAAGTCACAATTACGAAATTGATGATGACATACTCGTAATTAATATTTTTCGCGAGCCTATTGAACAAAATACATGAACATAACACCGAAGCAAATGAAATGTCACTTTCACTTAACTAATAAAAGCTGCAACAGCTACACAGAACTGCCACCATGAACACGAAGCTTGGATTCTGAACCATTGCTGTGATCCACTTCAGAAAAGGAGAATTTGATACCCTACTCTGAAATTATCCTAGAGGTACACAATAATCTTTCATTTACAATACAACTGCATATTAATAAGCAGCGGTACAAGCAACCCCAAAAATGTAACCTTAATCTCTGCCTCGGGAATGGGAGACAAACACTTGACCCCTAATAGGGAAGAAATCTTGAGCTTAATCATCAATTTAAAATACGATCAGGCGGTCACCTCTTTGATCTCTTTTGCTTCTGCGGAATAAAGCGAACATCCTGCTTCCCAAGTTGTAAAGTTTTCAATCTGCTATCATCTAGAGTAACCGAAAGCAACGACGTGCCTTCAACAATATCAGATACCACGCCCTTATGCCTGGATTAAAAGTTCAAGATCAAAGATGGAATGGAAGATCAAATAAAAAGCAAGAAGTACCTGAGGATATATTACTGAAAGCGTAATCACTCATACGCATCTTCTTGAGGAGATGAAAGGAAAGAAAAAGCTTACCGTGAATCATCAGATGGCTGGTGAACTTCAACTCTCTTTCCAATTGCATCTTTACCCAACCTTTTCAATATCCAACTAGCTCCCATCATCTGACTGTCCTGATGAGACTGCGTGGCATCTTCATCTCCGTTTGATGTCATCATGAAGTTCGATGATCTCTTTCGCTTTGATCTTTGACCCCTTATAATCTTTTCTACGTCAGGTGCAGGACACTGAGAACTCTGATTCTCAATGTCAGGTTTTTTAATCTTCAATCTGAGTGAAAGCTTAGAATCTTTTGGCAAGGAATTCAAAATCGGTGTGTCACCAGAGTCATCATTGCTTTCAGCTTTTGAATTGGGCCTCATTTCTGGTGATTTTGCCAAAGATAACTTGCCAGTTCTTACAGTGGGGACATCAGGCCCAACTGCAGCTCTGCTTCCCCCAATGCTTCTTTTACTTGATGAAACATGAGTCTCGTCTGAACGCATGGTTTCACCTCTGACAGTGCCTCTCTCTATATCGAATTTGGAATTTAAGTTGGAAGCTTCAGGCTTCAATTTTCCAAACTTAATCATATTTCCTTCTCTTCGTGCAAATTTTAAGCTGCTTGTTTGGCTAGACTGATTAATTGTCTCCTCTGCATGATCCAAAATAACTACTATGAATCTATGATGCCCTTCATTCACTAAAACAAACCCTTACTGATAATGAGGAAATTTTAAATGGACGGATGGAAGCCACTCACCTTCTCCAAATTTAGCAGTGCCATTGTTTCTCTCTGCAGTAGACTTGTCACTCATCCTATGACGGCCTGTACCATCACTACCTATTCATAAATACCAAATGTACAAGGATATGAGTGAGGACACACTATCATTCAGTAGGAAATATCAACCTAAAATTTTGGTGATTAAGCTGTCGTAGCCAAAAAAATAAAAAACCTTCATTAAGTTATTAATTAAAAAATATTACAAATATATTTATGGAAACAGATCATCTTAGTTCATCAAGGGAAATCAAACTGATGCCATACCATTGGAAGTTGTCAAGTCCTGCTCTCTTTGAGAGCTTGAAGCATCAGATCTTGGAGACTTGGTAACATTTATTTTTCGAGCACCTAAATTTATGACCAATTTCTTTGCTTTCACAGTTGATTTGCTAGCATCTTTTTGTGTGTCATTCCCACTATCCAAATCTTGAGGCTTATTATTTACAATTCTAATAACTCTGGATGTCCTTTCTCCATCCCTCACCATGACCTCATCAACAAACTTTTGTTTCAAACCTCCTGGCTGATTAACAGAGTGAAAGCCTTCAGTGCGGTTCGCCGCTCCTGCAACAGTGGAAGAATACACATCCAGTCCTTTTTCATATGTTTTGGTGTCACCAGCCTTATTATCATCCATACTAGTTCCATGAGATTGAATATCCTGCTGAGGTAGTTCTCTCTTACTAGTAGAAGATGAATGAGAATCCTTTTTCTTGGAAGACTTCTTATTCCAAGATTTCTTTCCATATTCCTTACTCTTCTTTGGAGACTTATCTAGCACACCTTTTAGAGAGAGCTTTATAGAACGACCAGATTCATTCTTTGGCATCAGAGGACCATTTTCTTCTTCATCTGAATAGGGCGAGATCGAAAAGATATCTTCTTGAGTTGGCAGCCCTGCAGCTTCCCTCAAGCTAGCAATCAAATCCCGGTCAGCTTTATCTCGTCTTCTCCAAAGCTCTTGAACAGCATCTTCAAGATCCTTCACCTAGCAACATACATTATGTAATTGATGAATCGAATATGGACAAAAGGGAAAGAGGAGCTATATAATGCAATAACCAATAAATGTGACACAGGGAGAGAGATTAAAACCTGATAGCATTCGCCACGACAGGTGGCACATTTGTACTGAAGATTCCCATCAACTTGAAATTGCAAATATTTTTCATCACTGCAAACCATTCATTCCAGAAAGAGATACATGCATCATTTAAATGCTACAAAATCAAACCGTACAAAAATACGTAACACCAATCATGCAAATCATTTAATTCAACAACTTGACTAGGAGAAAATAAAGGTAACTTAATAACTAAATATATTTATAAAAGTATACCCACTTGCCTGAGAGCAAATAAATTCTCAAAAGAAAACGTGCTATTAACTTGTTACTAAAGAATGGCAGCAACAGACCTGATACCATCACAATGACAATGCACCCAGCGCTGGCACATATCACAGCAAACCATTGGTGTTGATTCTGAATCTCTATAAACCTTGAAATTAAAACAAGCATCTCAAAATTCAGTCAGATTAGGTCATAGTTAAAATCAGAAGCACTTCTAAGCAAAAAACAAACCTTCAAACAAATGGGGCAATAATTTCCTTTCACAAACAGTCTTCCACAAGCATCACAACAAGTGTATCCCAGAAACCACCTGAAAAGATAACATACTGAATCTGTCAAACAAAGGAAAATCATAGCCCCGTTGAACGTATAAATATGGAATCAAAAACACAGGAGTTTATAAATCCCCAATGCCACCATCTCCAACTAACTACTACTATAATGTTGTATAAATTCTGCGGCATCTATTATGCTTTAAGGTTGAATAAACGTGACATCCTAACCAACATGTTTTGATGACGTTAAACAGTAGCCATTTGCAATCTCTAACTATTGTCAAAGCAAAAAAGAAGTCATTAGGGAAAAAGAAACTAAATGCCTTCATCAAGGAACCCGTGCTTAGAGAATCAAGTATATTTGTGTGCCAAAGCTAACTCTTTGTAATTAGTACCTCACACTTAGGCCATTTCCAGGTACACCAGATCCACAACTGTGACATCTTGTATGTTTGGGGCACAAATACAGTCCAGAACTAACATTCTGTGCCACCCAAAAATGCAAATTAGAAATGTTTCTTGAGTCCAATTTAACATCAAAGAGATGAGTAATAGACATATCACCTTGTGTGGAGGATGCTGACAATAACAATGGTAAGCACCATCACATCGTTTGCAGAACATAAATTTATTCGGATCTCCAGTCCTTCGACATATCTAAAGAAGTCGGAGGCATCAAAATGTAAGCTTTCTCTCAAGATCAATACCATATACAAACATTCCTAAAAAAGTTCAAGAATGATGAGAATCTAGAACTCAATGTACCTCACAGATTCGGCAAGATGGACAGTTCCATGAACTCCAGTGAAATAAATCTGCACCAAATCTCTGAATAAGAATACATAGGAGCATGCTGTTGTTAAAGTATCTAACCTATTAATTTACCTCTATTTCGAGACCAAGTTTTCAAGCAGCTTCTGTGGTATTTCTTGCCACAACTTTTGCACGAAAGCATCTTTCTTGCTCTCTCACTTCCTTCTGTCTCACCCAGAAAGCACATCCGGCACATCACATTAGCATTTGACTGACCTTGCTCTTCTCCAGTAATTTTCTTAGAGCCAGCCTGGAAATGTTTGTTAGTACATAAACACAGAGTGATTAAATGGTGCAAAACCTGTAAATTGTAAAAACAGGTACCAACTAAGCTCTTCAATATCCACAAACAAGTGTCATGAACAAGTCACAATAGATCAATGTCCAAGATCACAAAAATTTGTGCACGTATACATAACAATAGTGATAGGGAGATGGAAGACTCCAAGTAACTGCTCATCCCAATGAGGCCAAATGAACAAGTACAGCCACATTCAGAAAATGCAGTTCCAGTTTTTATCAAGTTCGGCTATGACATCAAGCTTTAAGATCCCGAAAAAGCAGAGCAACCAAATAAAAAAAAATTGCATAGTAACATACTCCGGAACTTTTTTCAAAAAGAAAAAATAAATTACAAACACCAAAGATATGGTATATATAACAATAAATGTCAACAGAAATTTTCGCCCATATCTTGAGTAGGAAATTACAGGAAGCACAAAAGAACATTCAAAAGCACAACCATCAATGATTTTCACTAGTTAGAAACATGAAACACGATCCAACACCTCCATATATTGAAACAATTACTCAATATACAACAAATTTGTTGGAAAATTAAATTCACACAACCAAGCAGTTATCCCATTAGACCGAAAATCATAAAACCTAAACCAAATAAGAAACTGGTTAGGTATATGCATTCTTGATGAATTCAAGGATTCAATTCGATTATTATGTGTAGGTAAGCACAATCAAGTTCAAGCATTCTTTCAAACTCTGTATGTAGACGACTTCAAACATCATCAATCAAAACTAACTAGTCCAAACTCCACATTGCGTCCTTCAAACAACTCCAAAATTCCATACTAAACAAAATTCAGCATAAAATTCAGAAATTAACAGCTGTTATAAACCAAAAGTGCACATTTGATGTAAACTCACCTCCATATCTCCTGCCTCAAACCGGCGCGCATAATCTTCGGCTGCAACCATTGCCGCGGCGGCCTTACGCTGAAGAGCCAACCGCTTCGTCTTCGCCGACACAGCAGCCGCACTATCATCAGCTCCCTCACCGCCACCACCGCCGCCGCCGCCGCCTCCATCTCCCCGATACACAATCGCTGGAGGTGGCGGCGGCGCCAAAGCGGGAACGTGCGCGACCTTGGGGACAGAGACCTGAACGGTTTCGTGGCGCGAATCCCCAATTCCGGAGGAGAACTCCTCGATTCTTGAAACATCGAACAAGAACAAGGCCTTGGATTTCGCGCTCTGGAGATCCCGCGGAAACCCTAGCGGGCAGAAGCAGATCCGGCGACTGCGACACAACAAAGAAACACACACACACACACACACGAGACCCAAAGACGAGTGAGTTTTAAAGAGAAGTACGACACGAGACGATAGACAAAGGGAGAGGATTTAGTGTTAATAGTAAATACATAACAATACTACTAACCATGTAATTGGGCAAGCTACGTGAAAGGCCATAGTGAAGGATTTTGAGATTTTGAATTTTTTGGGTTTTTTTTTTCCGAAAAGAGAGAGAGATTTAGAGATCCCCTTAAAATAAAGAATAATAAAATTAGAATATTTTTTAATATTCTAAGAGCTTAATTAGATTTTGGAGGGGGGGTTGGGCTATTTTGCCTTCTGTTCCTTTTGATGATGGATGTGGCGAGGGTTCGTGATAGTCTCTGGTTCCCGAGTTTGCACTGCCTACGGTCAAGACCATGGGGATCCTCCAATAGGAAGACACGATGCTGGTCATTCTGGTTCACAGCCAATTGACTTCTGCCACGTTGTCGGACTTAAAGATGATAACGGGCTGGGGGAGCTTGCCAGCTTGACTCCTAGGGTCAGGCTCGATCCAACTTATTACTTTCAAATTAAAATATGAAAACGACATCATTTTATTGTTACTTGTCAAGTTTCGAGCGAAGCCGAAGATACGAGCTACTGCTTTCACTGGTTTAGAGAGGGAAGAGAAACACAGAGCGCGAGAACTCGGAAGAGAGAAGCCATGAACGCCCCTGATAGATACGAGCGATTCGTTGTTCCGGAAGGCACTAAGAAGTAAGTATCTTCCTCTAGTTTGTCTCGAAAAAAACCCTATTTCCTAAACTCACCTTTCTTCTCTAGGGTTTCGTACGAGAGAGACACGAAGATCATTAATGCTGCGTCTTTCACGGTGGAGAGAGAGGACCACACCGTCGGAAACATTCTTCGCATGTATATAATCCATTCGTTAATTCATGATCTGGTTATGTGTTTAATCCAGGTGTAATCTCTTTGATTGTTATTGCTGTTATCATTTTCTTCTTTCGTTTATCATTAGGCAGCTGCACAGAGACGACAACGTTCTCTTTGCTGGTTACAAGCTTCCACATCCTCTACAGTACAAAATTCTTGTTAGGGTAAGCTAGTAACACTCAGTAGTCTGTGCGCAGCACATTGGCTAGCTTATTTTTGTTGGGTTGAGTAATTGGGTGAATTTGTGGGGTTTTTAATCAATTCGATTTGGCTATGTAGATTCATACGACGAGCCAGTCCTCACCGATGCAGGCATATAACCAGGCGATCAACGATCTCGACAAGGAGCTTGATCATTTGAAGAATTCGTTTGAGGTATGGTTTTTACTTTCAGAGCAAATTATAGAATTTTGGATATTTTTATGTTTTGTGATGGTTTTGATCATGGACTGTCCGTATTGCATTTAGACATCTTTTTCTTTAGCTTGTTAAGGAACTGGCTTCTTTTGTAGTTTTGGTCGAGAAATCAATTATTAGTATTGCTTTTATGGTTTTTGAGTTAGTTTTTGTTTATAGGCTGAGCTTGCAAGGTTCCAGAGGAGCTTCTAATCATGGTGGGATACAAGGAAGCGGTGGATGAATGATCTATCTGGTTTTGTTTGCTTGCAGATTGAGAAATCGTAACCTTGTCGAAAATTGGACTTGGCTGGCTGTAATTAAGCAATGAATTGTGGCTAATGTGAACTTTGAACATGTCAAAAATTTCAACAATTGAAATCTAAATAACTTTTGTTTATCACCTGCTTAATTGCCTGATGCTTTGTTTCAGTTCCTACATTCTTGTATGCATCAATAGGACCATCGTACTCCGTTTTTCACTTTTTCTTGTTCTGTTTTTCCTTCTCTCTTGCTTGGTTAATATTACATTCTTCTGCACATCGACTTTCCTTTCTAACAACTATGAGCACTAAGATATACAAGTATTTGTGTCCTTCCTAGTATTGATCATCTAAAGTTCCAAACTATCTGACTATAGATTTACATTATAGAGAACTCATCATCCACACCATCAAGTTCTCCTCTAAGACTGTGTTGTTGGATGATCAAAACAGAGGTCGTGAGGGAGAAATTAGACCCCGATAGAACATCTCCAACGGGACCTAATTCTGGACATTGTTGCCAATCATTCATTCCGACTGTCAATATTGAATTCACCCTTCCCCCTCGTCCGACAATGATTAGTTTGTATTGCCCTTCCAATGATTTTAGAGTGGAATAGGTCTCAGCCGAATTGACAAGATGCTTCTCCATATAGGAGACATAGCCTGCGGCAACATATCTGCCATAGAAATGTGCAAAACACTCGTCGTCGAGCTTCATCTCTTGTTCCCTCTCGGCTATATTGGTTCTAAGAGGGCCTCTTCTTGAGGCTGCCTCTGAGTTTTCTTCTACTAGGAATCTTATCACTGTGAGTTTGACTCCTGGGTGTCTTGCGACCTGACCTGCATATGCTAGTGCTTCCCTGTCATCTTTACCACCAATGAAGATGACTGCAATCATGAAGGATCTTTTCATTGTTGATATGTTTTCCGTAGATCCAAAACCACGGTCTACAAGAATTCCGACAGAACAAGGGGCGCTTCTGAGCACCTGTTTAAAGACAGACTCAACAGGTTAACAAAATTGCATCAAGAACAATCATCAGGAGTTTAGCAACAGGACCTATATCAGTTTAGAGAATTCTGTATAATTTCACCTTCCGATTCACATAACGGAACCCGGGGTGGCCACCGTCTAGTGTCCCATCTGGTAGTTGCTTCTTGTGAAAAGGCAATATTAACAGGGAGACCATCAAGTCCTCTGCTAAAACGCATACATCTTGAGCCATGTTATTGAATGTTGAGAGTGCGAGCATTCTCCTCAGTGTGATGCCCTCACTGTTTTCGTCCACATAATTTTGGAACCTTTTGGTGATCTGATCTCTCATTTTTGTTACCTCCTTATCTGTCACTGTCACGGTGTTCATCCCCTCGCTACTTTGCACCAGTGTGGCTGCAATTTCGTCCGTGAGTTCAATCATGTCCGTCACGTATACCAGAATTCCGGGGTCAGGTGTACCCCTCGAGATTTCAACGAGGTTGATGGTTGAAGGTACATTGTGTTGTCCATGAACACACAGCTGAATTCGAAGCTCGTTTGAGGCGTCAAGCAACTGAAGGGCCCTCCGGTGAGTTGGTGCACGTTTCCTGGCTCGCTTGATAATTTGCAACACAACTGATGGAGTGTGCACAACTGTGAGGAGGATTGTAAGTATGATACTAATGCAGGTCGAAGTAGAGATTATGTCATACTGCAGATTCAGTTTGAAAAATGATCAAAGAAACAAATTAATATGAATAACAAATCATATGAAACAAATAAGCTGACGAAGCAAACAGTCGTAATTACGATGGTAAGGAACGTAATCGTAACGTTACAATTGAGTGGAGGAGATTATTAGTCTAAATCTCTTGTTCAATATTATGGTGTTTTATTGTGTCCAATGAATATCAGCCGTTTATTTACGTGAATTCTGTATAATTTTCACGTAAATTTCACGTAAGTCTCATAAAATAAATAGTTGAGATTTCATGAGACAGAATAAGAGAGAGGATCTTGGTTAGGAGATTATATGCAACTTACAATGCTTGCAACGACTGCCAAGAATACATGGAAATGACCCTTAGCAGTCAAAAGACACCCAAGTTCAGCAGATTCACGCCAGTGAAAACCCAACATCACACCGGAGATGACTGTTCCGATCACTTTCCCGACGAGGGTTATCAGTATCAAAACAATTAATCTTCCCCATGTACCTAAACTACCAGCTCTAAATTTACTGAAACTAGAATGATACCCCATCCAAAAGAAGAAAATGGGATAAAAGACGACGGTCAACAAGTAGTTGATCTTCCCAACCGCCCACTTCGATACTCTCCCTTCACTTGGCAAGAAAGCTCCGGCCATGAACGCACTAAGAATCGGACTGTACCCATAAATCGGAGAAGAACTGCAAATCATGACCATGAAGGCGATAGTGAGGACCAAGTGTGAACCTTTCATGGGTTTTCCTTCAGGATTCTCATTGTTAACCCAGTTCATAAAGATCGGCGAAACAGAAGCTGCAAAAACTGTCTGGAACAGTAAAGCTGCACCCATTGTCAAACTTTTAGTTATACGTACAGAGAGATCAGAGACGGTAAGTCCAGGAGGAACAATTATGAACCCTATGCTCAACAAAATCATCGATATCATATCGGCGTGAACTCCGGCAGCGATCACCAGTTTCCCGATATCCGACTTGCCCACTTTCAGGTTTGTGATGATTCGAGTTAATATATGTGAACTACTCCCAGAAAGTGTCAACGAAAGGGAAAGTGTGAAGCCTATGTCTGGTCTGTTGGAGTAAGCCAGAAATGATGTTATTCCACAAGCCAGTATGAACGTAGAAACCATACCAGCATAAGCAATCATGGCGTCTTGAGTCGGCGGTTTGAATATCGTATACGGGTCCATCTCCATCCCCAATACGAACATGTAACATATAATCCCAAACTCAGCTACGAAATTGAGAGTTGTAATGAACTTTTCATCGAAAGAGTCGTAAATCCATGGTATGTTCCCGATAAAAATCCCTACCTGTAAGCAAAGAAACAACATTAACCCCCGTCTGGTAACATCGTACAGTGCATGAAAAGCTGAAAAGAATACGTACGATGATGTCGGAGACTATACGAGGTTGAGACAGGGGCTTTAAGAGATGGTTGAGGAGGTAACTTAGAACATAAGCAGAGACAAGTCCGACGATCTTTCCTGGTCCGTTTTGGACAGTGTACTTGAGGAAATTCTGGCAATCACCAACCTTGTTAGTGTTAACGACCTTCTGGTCACTCATTTTTCTTAACGTCTCTGAAAGAAAAAGAAAATGTTTTGTATTTGCTTGCTCAAATGGAAGTTCTTCTTGGTCTGTTTTGTTATGTTGGAGACGATGAATACGAATTCCACCATTGTTTTCCCCTTCTTCCTCGCTGGTTTTGTATCAGAGGCTGACATTGAGTTGCTTAGTATAGCCAGAAAATGAAGGAGTGAGTTCAGGAGATTGAGACACGTACATTTTCCGAGTCTTGCTCATCAGTATACATAGTAATAACTCATAAATTATAATGCAGAAATTTATTACGTATAAATAGTAATAACACATACATTACTATTTATACAAAGTTTCTCCATCAAATCAGGTATAGAAATGACCAAAAGCAAGGGGAGGTGCATGTCATCATGAGAGTTTTGCATGAAAGTTGATGCCTTGGCCTAACAACTTTTCACATCAGGGACACTTAGCTACCAACATGTACGTTTACTAATGGTAAATTACCTAGTCATCTCCAACAATGAATTCATTCACTTCATCAATGTCTAAGTATGTAGTTAACAGCAATCAAACCTACCTTTATTCTTTTTAGGTTTGGCGTCCACATAAACCTTTTCCTTTTCTGTTAACTTCTCCTTTATTATGAGGCACTTGCTCATACCTACAGCTTGGTGTTACTATTTGCAAGGAGCAAGGTATTGTCATTCTTATTAGATTCATTTTGTTATCACGCAGAACCATTATGATTCAGTTTACATGTTGAATCGTGTAGAAATCAAGCAGTGATACTTTGATTCAAAGTCTCCAGCTCGCATTTTCCTTGAGGAGCTTTGCTCTTGTTGGAGGTAGGTCCTCATTTTTTCAATTAATTCCCAAAATTTGATCTTTATGTGCCAGTTATGAAATTTCTGGCATGGCGACATGACTCTCAAAGTCTCAGTCTTAGCTTATTACGTTCTCATATATTTACAATCTAGTCTCTCTTTGAAAATTTAATAAAAACAGTAATCAATGTCTCCACTACAATGGAAAAAGTCCAGATTAGTTGTGAGGATGGCAGGAATAAGGTTATTAATATTTCACTTATCCCTGTGTTGCGATAAGTGACTATTATACAAAAATGACGCTGCACTGGGCAAATCACTTGACATGTTCAATGGATGCGGATAATTCTTATAGTTACTTTCAGTGTAATAGCACTGAGAGATCTCATAAATGGTATGACATCTATTCAGTTTATGAAGCTTTTACAACTTTGCAGGGAAGCTGCAACCATCACATCGTCGGTCTCTCTTTACCTTGGCGACATCTATGATTGTCTTTTCATCAAAAGCATACAATATAAACCCGGTTGTTTCATGTGTTAAAGCTGCCATAACAGATGATAAAGTAGGTGTTATTTTCATTCATATGCGATCTTCTTCTGAACTTTAGAACCTCAGGAGCACAGAAACATTGCATCTCATCTTCCCTTTTGCTTTTAGCTTGTGTCTCATACCAAAAAGTAATTTTATCTGGAAGTTCAAAGTTTGTGAAGATGATTTCTCTTTGAAGCCGATTGCACTGCTTACTAACTAACTGCTGTTGTTTGCAACTTTTTGATAGGCTGATCCATTCCTACATCTGGTTGATGATTCCAAGTTAAGGGCTGTCAATACTAAACTTGATCCTCTATACAAAATTTATGGGTCCAAAGAAGATGATGAGGATGCTTTGAAGTTTCTTTCACAGTAGATGTATCAGGGAACAAATCAAACGAATCATATGCTGTCATGATAGTGAAGTTTCTGGGAACATCACCAGATGTAATCATGGTTTACAGTTTCATGATAGGAAGTACAAGTACCTTGATATTTATCCAACTAAAAGTTTGATTTTGAAACAGCAAGAGTCGAGTATGAGAGCAAGGTTGCTTAACGAATTTAAACCCGATAATGCATTTCCTCTTGGAGCTGATCTATGTGCTGATACTCCAGACGAAAAGGATGAATTGGGATCAAGAAACAATGGCCATTCTCATACAGTAATGGCCTCATCTGATTCTCAGATCTTTCTCTCTTCTGAAACAAGTCCTATCGTCACATAATGACTTAAATATGCAGGTTGAGCCTCCACTCTTTCATTTGGAAGATAACGTTTCACCTATCACACCTGAAGGTCAAGCAGACCCTAATAAGCCATTGCTCTCGGATCCTCCGGTCTTCTGAGTGTTGATGACCTATTAAATGGAGTAAGTTGCATTCGGTTCTTGTTATGCTTGTATATAAGTGTACAAGTATGCATGTATAGCAGCATGGAAAATTTTTTTTACAGGCATAAGCATGCCAGGCAAAATTATCATTAACATCTTGAATTTTAATTTGAACTTCTGCTTATGAAATCAAATTTATAAGCAGATATCAGAAACAACCGATCAGGTTGGACGACCTTCGGTGTCCGCCATGCCAGCCGTACCCTACGCAGAAATGACTAACCATTGTGCAGCCCTTTCAGCTGGAAAACAACAAAAGATGTCTTCTTTAATGATTACACAACAGAGACAAGAAAGTATAATGAGAATCCCTGTTTATGGATGTGATCAGAGAAAGGAAATAACATCTGATTCTCAGATTGAGCAGGTTCTACTTCTGTACTTCATCTTATATTCTAGCAATTGCGGTAGAATTTAGAAATGCAGGACGTTCATAGATGTGAAATTAACTACTACTTACACTTTTCAGAAGTTAAAATTACAAAATCTGCACAATGTGAAATTTCACTTAATGGTCAGATGATGTTGCTACATTTTCTGGAAACTGCAGAATGGAAATACAAGTCTTGACCAGAACTCCAATCCCAATCTGCAAATTCCATCTTTTGCTGCGAATCCAACGCCTTGTTGGAGTGAATATCAGCAATATCAATTGTTAGAGTATGGGTTTTAGAAAGAACATATTGAATAGTATTCATCGTAAGAGTATTTTCTATAGTACAGCGTTAATCCCTCTATACTAGAATATATAGGCCAAACACAATCTTAGAGAATCAGACAAAATTACAAGAATTTCGGAACTAAATCCAGTAAGTCAACCCTTTCCATTCCAACACTCCCCCTCAAGTTAAGTGATGGAGTTCCCAATGCTTAGCTTGCTCAGCACGGTCTGGAAGATCTTACTTGTAACGGCTTTTGTGAGTATATCTGCTAGTTGATCTTCAAACTTGACAAAGGGAATGGAAATCGTGCCATCCTCCAGCTTTTCTTTAATGAAATGCCGATCAACCTCCACGTGCTTCGTTCTGTCATGCTGTATTGGATTCTCTGAGATGCTGATCGCAGCTTTGTTGTCACATCTTAACAAACTTGGTCCCTTCTGTTCTATGCCAATTTCTGTCATCAATTTCCTAAGCCAAATAAGCTCAATGACCCCTTTTGCTATTCCTCTAAATTCAGCTTCAGCACTGGATAGTGCCACAACCTTTTGCTTCTTGCTCCTCCAAGTTACAACATTTCCTCCAACAAGTGTAATGAACCCAGATGTGGACCTTCGATCATTTGGATTCCCTGCCCAGTCAGCGTCTGTATATGCCTCAACACTGAGATGGCCGTGTCTCCCAAACATGATTCCTGTTCCTACAGTACCTTTGAGATACCGAATAATACGAATGACTGCCTCCATGTGTTTTTTCTGTGGCTGGTGCATGAATTGACTTACAATACCTACTGAGTAGGCGATGTCAGGTCGTGTGTGAGCCAAATAGATGAGTTTCCCGACCAAGCGTTGATATCGTTCCTTATCAGTTCGTTCCCCATTCTCTTCTATCCTGAGTTTATGGTTCACCTGCATCGGAGTGTCCACGGGTTTGCAATCAACTAGCCCAGTTTCTGCCAAGAGATCCAGAATGTATTTCTTCTGTGATATGAAAATCCCTTTCTTTGACCGAAGGACTTCAATGCCCAAGAAATATTTCAATCCTCCAAGGTCTTTCATTTCGAACTCTTTGAACAAGTTCTCTCTGAGACTTTCCATCTCCTCTTTATCACTGCCTGTTATAATCATATCATCAACATAGATTATCAAGCATGTGATCAAATCCCCCCTTTTTTTCAGGAACAATGTGTGATCAGAGTTACTCTGCACATATCC
>JANZLD010000004.1:306525-317881 GCA_026413575.1 Erythroxylum carthagenense
ACCGCCAAGTCCCCGTTTGCAGTGTAGATATGAGATTGTTTTGGTGTGACTGGGTCAAGTATATCGGCGGGGTCAAAAGTCATTGTATCAGTAGCCCCAGAATCCAAAATCCACTGATACGACCTTTCTGATTTGGTTTGGGTGAAAAGGACACAACCTTTGGCGGACTCCCATCGTAGCCCATTCTCTGTTTTTTCGGCGTTCACGTGATGGTTTCCCCCTTTCGCCGCTTCGCCGGTGCTGGTTTTCCGGTGGTCTCTCCACCTGTTTTCACGCAGTGATGACCTGCCGCCGACGCCGTCAAGGCGTATGGAGCAATCTGAGCGTGCTCTCTTTTGCCCCCCTTTCTCCTCTTCTGTTATCATTCCAGATCCAGAGATTTGGGGGTCGGGATTGGTATGGGACGATGATGTTACAGCTGAGTCCCTAAGATCTCAACACCGCTTTGATACCATGTTAGAGTATGGGTTTCAGGAAGAACATATTGAATTGTATTCATCGTAAGAGTATTTTCTATATTACAGCGTTAATCCCTCTATACTAGAATATATAGGCCAAACACAATCTTAGAGAATCAGACAAAATTACAAGAATTTCGAAACTAAATCCGGTAAGTCAACCCTTTCCATTCCAACATCAATACTTCCAGTTACCAGCATTGAGTCCATATGATAACTTTCTTAAGGCTGCTGGATGTTGATCCTCACAATGAAAAGGAGAGCTCCTCACAGCTTGGAATCTGAATCTCAAGTAGAGTTTAACAGAAAGAAGAAGCCTTTGAACAAGGCTAAGGAATTTGATCTGAAAGTTGTAGTTGAGAAGTTAGGAACTTTTGCAGGGTAAGCCATGGCTGATGTAACTAGAGCTCCCTTTACTTTTTGTTGCGTCCTCCTGTATCAAAAATGAGCTTTTGTTATTGGGGAGAAGAGTCTTTTGCTTTCTAAATTGGCCTTGTTCCTGTACATGTAATGAGAAAGTTTTGAGCTTTTTGATTGCTCTGATGACGAACATGTATAATTCATTTGAATGGAATGTAAATGTGTAATATAATTTTATAATTATTTTATGTAAATGAGAGTTTAATTAATATGTGAATACTCGAAAATTTAATTATATAAAATAATAAATTAATATTTTATATATTTATTGTAATTTTATTTATACAATAATTTAGCGTGTCGGTTTTACTTATTTACTTTTTAACTTACATCATAATTATTCATGTCACATTTGCATATAGGTCTACCGAAAACAGTACCTCTATTATGTAGAGGTAAGGCTGCATACTATCAGACTTCTTCAAACTCCACTTTACTGTAGGATTTCGGATATGATGATGAATAAATTAAATTAAATTAAAATTACATTATTAGAAATTTTATTTTTATTAAATTGAAATTAAAAAATTATTATTTGATCTTATTAATTCAATTATTTGATTTGAATTAAATCAATTTAAAATTGAACAGTTGCATATAATATGACAACGTTATTTTAGAAGGCGTCCAAACTAATAACCAATAACTAATAAACTAAACTTGACTGTTGAGCGTCGCCCGTCTAGAATTTCTCCCCGTTCTCGAATCTTCTTCGATCGTTTCAAAGCGAACACATCGCTCCTTCTTCTGTTCTCTCACTCTCCTCCAGTTCTTCACCTACTCTTAGATCTAATCTCTTCTTTGAGTAAGCGAAGACTAATTTCAATCTTTTCTTCATTTTCTTTTTCCTTACTAGATTAGTTGCATAAGCTCTTCTCCATAGCTCATTGTTGTTTGAGTTTTTATATCTCTTACTTGCAAGTCAAATTGATGTTAGATTGCTAAGTTTATTAGGTGATTGAAGTTTTTCATTTCTATTTCAGGCTTCTGCGGTTCGATTTTTGGAGTAATGGAGGATAATCCAGAGAAACCGACTCAATCTATCGGTACGTGCGTTTCTGACTGTTGACGACAATGAATTAAGATTCTCGATTGTATTGCAGAATAATTTTACAAGTATAGTTGTGCATTTCACGTGATTACGGGGAGTCTTGTCAAGGTGCTTTGTGTAGATGATTGCATGATTGTTCTATGTACATGTCGATCTCGTCTTGTTAATAAATTCGAATAATTGACTCTGAATTCCCAGTAATACCTGCATAATTCAGTATTTGTTCGTATGCTGTGCTTATGTAGGTGAAGATGATGAAAGTGAGATAGTTGCAGACAGTGCTGCATTTGTGGATGGTGATCTTCCTCAAGAAGGTGAGGGTCCCCCAAAAGTTGATTCTGAGGTAGAAGTCCTTCATGAGAAAGTTAAGAAGCAAATCATTAAGGAAGGTCATGGACAGAAGCCGTCCAAATATTCAACATGCTTCTGTAAGTACCAAATAGCTATCTGTTGATATTTCTTAGCAAGGGCTTCTTTGCAACTCGTTAACTGTTAATACAACATTGCCTTTAAATCTGTGAGCTTCTTTTTCATATGAAAACCCAGAATCATATTCTGTTGAGAAGTTTTTCGAGTCAAAATTAGATTCATTTTCAGAAGTTTTATTTAGAGTTTACTGATGTGGAGCGTATTTTAGGCATATTGCGTGGCATTGGATGTTTAAGCGTAATACTTAGAGGTATTTAAAACTGGATAAAGGAGCAATTGTGTGTAATAGCAATTCAAGGGCTTGCTACAACTAAAGACTCGGTTTAGGGTAGTCATTTGATGAAAAACATTTGAAATTACAACTCTTTTTAAATTATCCTTGTGCTGTAGCCATTCCATTCTTCATATACATAATGGGCAAGATTTAAAGGCATTGATTGTGCTGGGGAATCAAAATATCTGAGTAAATGTATGTGTATGCTAGTGCATTACAGAGCATGGACTGAAAGCACACAACACAAGTTTGAAGACACATGGCATGAACAGCGACCAATTGAAATGATTTTAGGAAAAGGTAAATTGCTATGAGAAATCTGCTTGTTATCATTTTAGGGAAATTTCATGCAGACACTGTTGTATGCATTCGTTTTAGTAGGCGTGCTTTGTGCCCGTTGTTATGACCGGTACCTCTGATTACTGATTTCTCATTGACAATTTCTGTGATGGGGACAAAGCCATCCAATGCAAAGAGTACTGATTTAATTGGTCCCCTACAAAGAGAAAATAAACTGTTCAAAACTTTGAATAACACCATGAAATGAGGCAACATGCGTCTTAATTCATTTGAATAGACACATTAGGTGTGCATTTGATTCTCTTACGACATGCTATTTGCAATATTGGTTATGTTTAATCTGTAACCAAATCTTTTCTACTTCTATAACAGAGAAAACAGAAATGACGGGTTTAGCTACTGGTGTGTCCTTTATGAAAGCTGGGGAACGTGCATTGTTACATGTGGGATGGGAATTAGGTTATGGGAAAGAAGGAAACTTTTCTTTTCCAAATGTACCACCCATGGCAGATATAATATATGAAGTTGAGTTGATTGGATTTGATGAAACCAAAGAGGTGAGTTGGTCATGAATGATTTCCAAATTGTTTCCAGAGACAGTCATATCTGGTCCAAATTGTATTTTCTTTTTGTGGTTTGTAATAATCTACATTATAAATTTGCAGGGAAAATCTCGTGGTGACATGACCGTGGAAGAGAGAATTGGAGTTGCAGATCGAAGAAAAATGGATGGGAATGCTTTTTTTAAGGATGAGAAACTTGACGAGGCCATGCAACAGTATGAAATGGTCACAACCTCATATTTCTTGAGTAACATTTTCTAATTCGTTTGTGTTGTGCTTGCTTAACTTATGTTGATATGCAGGCTATTGCATATTTAGGTGACGACTTCATGTTTCAACTTTTTGGCAAGTTTCGGGACATGGCATTAGCGGTTAAGAATCCATGCCACCTTAACATGGCAGCCTGCTTAATCAAGCTTAAACGATTTGAAGAAGCAATTGCCCAATGCACTATAGTAAGTTTGCTTGAAGAGTTAATTAAGTTCCCTTTACTATTCTCCACAAGTTCTATGTTTTCAAATGCTACATTTATTTATATAATTTTGAATAAGCACACACTTCATGCACGGAAAGACCTGTCAATTTGATGTTGATGTTTCCTGCTAACTGCTCTTATAGCCTTATGGGCTTAGCACTGAAAATATAGAGCTGATGCTTTCTGGCTCAAAGAAGGATTGAGCTAAGCAAAATTACAATTTCCTTCAACTCAAATGATTTAAAGGAATTCTTCCTTTGTGGGCTTGGCTCAGGTGTTAGCAGAGGATGAGAAAAATGTCAAAGCATTGTTCAGAAGAGGAAGGGCAAGAGCAGAACTTGGCCAAACAGACTCTGCCCGTGAAGATTTCAGTAAAGCCCTTAAAATCGAACCTGAAGACAAAGCAATTGCAAGGGAGCTGCGCCGGCTCGCCGAGCACGACAAGGCTGTCTACCAGAAGCAAAAGGAGATATACAAAGGAATCTTCGGACCACCACCACAGCCAAAGCCAGAGCCTACTAATTTGGTGATGCGCATTTGGCAGTTTCTTATCGTCGTATGGCAATGGCTACTCTCCTTGCTTCATCGCATCTTCAAGGGTGGAAGACCTAAAACTGACTAGGTGAAGAGGTCCAGTTGAAGAGTGCTGTCCCACTAATAGGAACTGTTCTGTGGAGCCAGTTCTTACAAATTAATTATTAGGAAGGGAACTCCTACCTTAAAAAAGGTGTGTGCAACTCTAAACTAATGTTTCCGTTTAGTTTAAATTTTGTTTAGCAACTTCAATTGTTCTTCTTAAAGTTGTGGCCTGAACTGTTATCACAATTTGCTGATAGTTATCTCTGAATAACCCGTAATTGTCTCATTCGTTTGCAAAGATGCTATGATTCTATATAAACTGACCAGTGTAGAACAAACCAGGATCTTTAGAAATATGTTTTACTAAATCACCATTGTATAGCTGTATGGACACGTTACTGACAACATTCCTCGTTTAAAACGAGCCATACTAAACATACAGCAGAGACAAGCTTCGAATTGGAACATTATTTGTAGACTGAACAAGAAAAGCTCAAACACCGAGCAACTTAACATCATCATATTTCCTAGGAAGTCCTCTTGTTTCAAGCACAGAACAAGAGCTCACCAAGGTTGCTTAAACGTGGCAATCCAAACACAGTATGCGCAAACGATCTGTTGAGACATGTACACATAAATAGCAAATGCAAGAGCCGCCAAACCAACGTCCATCAAGTCACCCTTTCTCTTTGGGCTCAACTTATCCTTCAATTCTTTCCCAAATTCCTCAACTGTGGAAAAGAGTTGCCTTGAGGGTGGTTGATTGTCTGGTCTCAGTTCCTTCTTCGCTTTTGGACCAGAAGTATCTATGGTAGGTTCGCCTCTTTGACAGCCCATGACTGTCTGGACTCTGTGGCAGTTTCTGGTTCTCACTACTTGTATTGATACGTTGGTTTTATGGAAGGAATTGGCTATGGAGAGAGCAGCCATGGAAGCAAAAAGTGATGGGTTTTAGTGAAGGTTGATGGAAAATGAACTGATCAAGTGACTCTTTTGTAAGAACTTTCTTGTTCGTGGAAGCTTAAGTGGGAACCTAAAGACGGAGAAAAGACAACATATGACAATCCTTGTCTCCCACAAAATATCTTCGCAAAGGAAGACCAAACGCTTGCCTCAAAAAAAGGAAATGGATAAGATGCTATGGCCCTCTTATTCAGGATAAGCAGTAGGTTCGTAAGTAGGCTTGACTGGAACCAACCCGATTCAAGTGGTCAGTCTTGTTTTCATCAGGTCTTTCAATCTTGGGCTACTTAATCCGGCTTATATATAGACCCTACGTAAATGTATGGATAAAATTTAAGATAATATGGTTAAGATTGGTTAACTAAAATGGAAAATCTTGACTCCATTCAATTCAAAATTAATGAATTTGGTTGGATTTTATATTTATTTTTTATATTAAAATTTAGTAAAACTTAAATTCAAATATTTTGGTTTAATTCTACTCAGAATTATGATTTTAAATAAAATAATATCATTTTATTATTTTTAATTGAATTAAATTATTCAAATTTAAAATTTGAAAATTCTGAACTTAACCAAAATTCAATCATATTTCAAGCATTCAAGACTGGCCTCGTTTGGTAGACAACTAATCAACAATTTTTTCAGCTGATTGGTTATCTTCAGTTGTTTGACTTTTCAAACAGTTACAAAAGCTGTTTGAAGAGCAGTAGATCCGATATCTGATGATTGATTGAAGACAAATAATCAAAAATGAAAACGCTCTTATATAGGAACATTTTTATCAATCAACCAAAATTTTAACTATTAAAAGTTAATTATACCTTTTAATTTTTTAATTGAGATTCTTAGATACCTACTTTTAGGAACAATGCTTGTTCTTATAATTATTTTATACAGTTATAAGTTAGAAATAAAATATTGACCTTAAACGAAAACGAAAATAGAAAGAATTCCATAAAATTTTCATAGATGATTAAACAGTAAAGATTAATATAACTTCTCTAAAATTTAAATTCTTATAAGAATATTCAACGAAATATTAAGATATATAATATCCTTACCCTTATATTTATTTTAAAGTCATATTTTCATAAATTATTTTACACGTAAATAACTAATACTAAATAATTAATTTTATTAAATATCTTTAATAAATAATTAATATAATCTGCTAATTAAATATACTGATATAATTAAACCAAACCGGCTATTTTAGATTCGATCAAGAGACTTATTGTCACTTCTAATAATAAGCTATGGCATTAGGTACTTGTTTACCAGTTGACTCACTTATAGTCTTTAAAACCATAGTAAAACTAGTAAACTACCCTCTCCCATTAGACAGGTTGGATTGGCGAGCCCATCAAGTTTTGACTTGATCGAAGTTAGAACTTACAACACCATATCAACTTCATACTCGTGGGCTGTGGCTGCTCACTCGTGTCAACAAAACGACAACTTGCACGCTTGCCGGCTCCTTCCTCCCTCTTTCCTTTTCTCGTCCCTTCTTTTATTGAACCGCTATGATTAACTATGATTTACGTAAAGAGAAGACTCAGAAGAGTCAAAAAGAGAAGAATAAATGACGTCAAAAGCACCCGCCATTGTCAAACTTCCTTGCTTTTCTCTATCTTTACCATCTATGATCTTCTCACGCAATCAATATGAATATACTATACGTGTAGTTTAAGGAATTTTGATTAAATTTTAGAAAGAAAAGAAGAGTGGTCCACCGTTGACTCGGATAGATTCAAGTCACGAGCCCCTCCTCCCTCTAACCCTCCATCCTCCATTTCCTTCTCTTCCTGCTTCTCACCTTCCTTTTTTTTCCCTCTTTTTGTTGTTCTTTCCTTACCAAAACTAACTACGTTTGGTTGGGTTATGTTTCTTCACCCATAAACTTGGAACCTCGCTTGCTTCTGTTCTGTTCTTTTACTGGGCTTTTGTAAACATCTGTTTCTGTTTTTGTGTCATGGGTGTTCTTGTTTTTTTTCTTTTTTAGTGTTGGGGAGAGTGAGTCGTGTTCTTATGTAATAAAGGCGGCTTTGATTGTTTGGTAGTTGTTTTTGTAATTAGAGTTAAATGCAAAGATATGAAGAGATTGAGATCGATTGACGATGATTTTGATTCCTACAACCATAAATCTTCTCCGAGAGGTTCCAGTTCAACCCGATCTTCTCGAAGTTTCTATTACAAGGCGTCTGATAATGCAAGGAAAGGCTCCTCTACCACCACCTCGTCTTCTTCTAGCCGCTACGATCGAGATCGATGTATGGAGGACGACAATCGAGAGAGCCCCAGGCTGTTTCGGAAGCGATCGGGTTACGATTTTGATGGAGTTGATCGCAGAAAAGGGTTTGGATTTGGGTTTGGGTTTGGATTAGGGTTTGATAGGTACGGCGGTAGAGAAGGATATAACCGTGGTGACCGGGGCATTCATCGTTCGGAGAGTTTCTGCGGTGCGTCGAGGAGGGATTTTCCGAAGGGTTTTAGGTCGGAGCGAGATAGGTTCAGAAGAGAAGGGAGTGTGTGTTCGTGGAAGAGATTTAAGGAGTTTGATGAGAGTAGAGGGATTAGGGGTGGGGCTGAGGAGAGAATTAGATCGTCTCCTAAGGGGTTGAGGGATGTGAAGTCGCCGACTTGGTCGAGGGATTCTGGAAAAGGGAGGTCGTCGGCGAACTCCAAGTCAAGGTCGTCTCCGACTTGGTCCAAGGATTCAGAGAGTGAGCAATCTAGGAGTGTGGAGGCGGGGAAGAAGAGTGTTGAAACGGAGACAAAGGGTGCTGAGTGTGGGAGTAGTAGTGATATGGAAGAAGGTGAGCTTGAACCAGAACCTGCGGGCAATGGAGATGAGAATCACGAGAGAAAGAAAGGTCCGGAACCGGAAGGTGATGGAGTGGGTGAAACTCGTGGTAATGATGAAGTAAATGAAGAGCAAAATGGGTTTATTAATCGAAGTGTTCCTGAAGAGAAAAATGTGGCGGAGGAAGTTAACGAGGGGATTGATTCTGAGGAAAATTTGAATGATAAGGTCAATGTTAATGATGACGAAGATAGAAGTCTTGGTGATGAGGATGACGGTGTTGCAGAAGGAGATAATATTAAAGGAAAAACCGAGTGTGAATTGGAGCAAACCGAGAATACGATTGCTGAGATGTCTATGAATGCAGAAGGAGGGATCGGACGGGAAAAGGATAATGATCTGGAGGCAGAGGTAGGTGAAATTGAAGTTAAAGGATCTCATGAAGATGTCATAACGAAGAATGGTGGGGTGGAAGTCGATATGCACAAGGTGTCGCAGATCTCATGCCAGGATTTAAGGGATAAAGGCAAAGGTGTAGCTTTTTCACCACTCTACCCCACAGATTCACCTGAAGTTGGTATATTTGCCGAAAAGGAACCAAGAAACCTTTCAACTTCCGGGGATGTTGAAGACATGGAAGGGCCAAGCACCAGGGGATTTGAATTGTTTAGTACCTCTCCGGTCAAGAGAATGGAGAAAGCGCAGCAATCAGGTTCTGGAAAGCAAAAACATGAAAAGCTGATGTTGGAGGCACTTGATCTTTCTCTTAGCTTGCCTAGTGTTCTGCTACCTATCGGTGCATCTGTAGATACAGCCCAGGCTCCTGGTTCCCCAAGCAGAAGTGTTCAGTCTTTTAGTACGTTCCAGACAAATTCTAATGGTTTTACTGCATCGATGTCGTTTTCAGGTTCGCAGACATTTTTTCACAATCCAAGCTGTTCTCTTACACAGAATTCACTAGACATGGACAACTATGAACAATCTGTTTATAGTCACCCCATATTTCAGGGACTTGATCAAGCAACTTGGCAAGGCCCAGTTGACAGTGATTCCAAGACTAAAGATGTTCCCTTGTATCAAAGAATAATGATGAGTGGAATTGACTCTAGTCATCAGTCTCAAGCATTACAGGTTACGTCAAATGGTCAATCTTGCCAAGGAATCTCTAAATTGCCGAATGAACTTGAAAGACAGTCGAGTTTTCATAAACGTTTATCAGTAGGACAGATGAGAAATCACGAAGATGCGAGATCCCCTTCGCAGAGCTTGAGATCTCATGATTCTGGTGTAAACTATGGCTTTGAGAAGAAACGGATGATGAGAGATAAGCATGGAAGTAGCTTACATAGAAGTAATAACCAGAAGGAAAAAGAACAGTTAATAGGTGATGCAGAATTTTTCGAGACTGCAATCGGCAGAATAGTTTCTGATCCAATACTTGTAATGGCTAGGAAGTTAAATGAAATGACTGGACAGTCTTCCTTGATTCTAAAGGAAAGCATTCGCGGGATCATTCTAAAAGCTGACAAGCAAGGCCAGCTACGTGCATATCAGAGAGCACTACAGAAAAGGTCTGATTTAACTTTGGATATGTTGTTAAAGTCCAATCGGTTACCACTGGAAATTTTAGTTGCTCTGAAAACTGGTCTGCCCGAATATCTTCAGGTAGACAACAGTATCTCATCTTCTGATCTGGCTGAGGTTTTCCTAAATTTAAGATGCAGAAACCTTACTTGTCGAAGTCCGATACCTGTTGATGAATGTGATTGCAAAGTTTGTGTTAAAAAGAATGGCTTTTGCAGTTCTTGTATGTGTCTTGTCTGTTCAAAGTTTGACATGGCATCTAATACATGTAGTTGGGTTGGTTGTGATGTTTGCCTTCACTGGTGCCATGTGGATTGTGCATTGCGAGAATATTATATTAGAAATGGTAGAAGTCCAACGGGGACTCAGGGAACTACTGAAATGCAGTTCCATTGTGTTGCCTGTGATCATCCCTCTGAGATGTTTGGCTTTGTGAAGGAGGTTTTCCAAAACTTTGCGAAGGATTGGACAGCTGAAAAATTTTGCAGTGAGCTTCAATATGTCAAGAGAATTTTTAGTGGCAGCAAGGATGTGAGAGGGAGGCGACTGCATGAAATTGTAGATCAGATGCTGACAAAAATGACTACCAAGGCTAATCTTTTCGATGTCTATAATCATGTCATGAGCTTCTTGTCTGGTAAGTCATGTTATTTGTTTATGCTTCAGCTAATAAAATGTAGGATTAAACACTATATGACCGTATCTAATATTAGTGTTCTCAATAAAAAACCCTTGTATTTTATCCCTCCATGGCGGGTTGTCTCCCAATGCCTTCTATGGCTTGACCTGCAGCGGTACCTCCGGACTAGCTTCAGTAAAAGAGTTAGAAGTAAAACCTGTATAATAGAAATGGAAGAAAAAGGGAATGGCACAAAAAGATATATGCTATGAGTTTAACTTTAGAGAAATTGCTATAAGGCACCATCTAATATGTAGATACTGTGTTTAAATTATTTTGTATATCTTTGCTAAATATTGCGCTAGATTTGATGTTTTGCCAGGAATCATTATTCAAGGCTAGAAAACTTCAACAACCAACAAAAGGCTAAATTTTTTTGCAGCTGAAACTAAATACAAGTATATTATTCTGGAACAGATAAGGCTGAATTTGGTTGCTGAAAGTAAATTACTGAAGTGACTAACTGCACTCATTATCCCTCATGTTTGGAGCCTCTAGGATTTGCATAATTCTTCATAAATGTACTTCTTTCTGATGTTGTCCCCTTTTTCTGATTGCAGAAAGTGAGCCTTCCAAGTTTAGTAGTACTTCTATGTTCTCAGGGAATGAACAAGATAATCCAGGAATGAATAGGGGGGATGGTGGGCCTAGCCAGGATAGCACTTGGCTCAAATCTGCTTATGCTGAAAGAACTCCTCAGTTGGAAAGATCAGTTAGCCTGCTTCCCATTTTCAATGCTGACTTGAATGATAAGTGTTCCGCAGAGATGGAGCTG
>JANZLD010000004.1:513206-524090 GCA_026413575.1 Erythroxylum carthagenense
CTCACAAACGTACCTTCACGTTTACTTTGAGATTTATATAATATTATTTTACTTTTTTATATATTTTAATATTTATTTTTTATATTAGTTTTACTTATATTATATTCCATATAAAAAATTTGGTTAGATATATTTTCATTTATGTTTCATACGGTTTAAAATTATATAATAATTAAAATACTGCGTTTTGCTTATTGTTTAATATACTTTAAATAACATTTATATGTATAAATAATTTTTATTACAAAATAAAATATAATTAAAATTAAAAGTATTTTTTATTTTTATATTTTCAAAAAATCTATTATATGAAGCTCTTTCAAAAACTTTTTTTTAAAATGACATTGAAACAATCAACTGACTTTTTTAAAAACTCTCTTCTCATAAAAGTTTTTTATTTTTATATTTTCAAAAAAACTATCATATGAAGCTCTTTCAAAAAACTTTTTTTAAAACGACATTGAAACAATCAACTGACTTTTTTAAAAAATCTCTTCTCATAAAAGTTTTATTAACAGAAGCTCCATTGATAAAAGATTTATTGATATAAGCTCATCCAAATAGGCACTAATTATATAGATAGATATATATAGTTAGAATTAATTAAAGTAATACCAAATTAAATATTACTTAAATTTTAAGATTTTAATTTAATATTAAAAATTTCAACTCATTTTTTAAAACATATATAAATCAAATCACAAATTATTTTTATTAATGTGACGTTTTTAATATTACGTAAATATCCATTTATTAATTAGTAAAAACAACGTTTAATTTGTTTTATACAAAATTTGAAAAATTAATCATTAAATTAAAAAAATTTTAAAAAATACTCAACACAAAATTTATTATTTGTTCAATAAACGAGTGAAATAAAAATAAATGAATATCAATAAAATAATTTTTTAATCAATTCATATAAATTTCAAAAAATATTTACTAGAATTCAAATTTTGATATTAAATTTAAAAATTAAAGAAAATTAAATCTGTTATGTATTGAAAATGGAAATTACTAACAGGAGAGACCAAAGTGGATGAAGATAAGCTCTCTCGACGAACTGAAGACGAAAGTGGGACACGTCATCGTCATGATTCTGTTAGTGAAAATGTTTGAGAGGAGCAAGATGGTGACAATAGCCACGGGAATGGATCTACTCAGCTATTCTATTTGTATATTCTTATCATCTGCTTCGTTATACATTCTTCACAATCTGCACAAGTCAGAATGAACTGAGGATTCCAATGATTCCAACTGTGATGTATATATACTATGAGGCAGTGAAATGAATTATCTGATTAATACATGATAAAAGGCTTTTAGATTTATTTTTATTTAAAATTTCGAAAAATAGATATACAGGGACTGGATATGAAAACAAACTTGTGCGTTTGCCGGGAGTCGAACCCGGGTCTATTGCTTGGAAGGCAATTATCCTAACCGTTGGACTACAAACGCGTTGCGAGAACACTCGGCAATACGTGCTTGAAACCATTGACTCAAGTTCCAAGATTTCATTCACATTTGACGATCTTGTAAATCGATGAATTACAGATTTTCATACATATGTGGATCTTTGTTAAAAAAAATTAAAGACAATTCTAAGATTCTAATAAAACATACGCTTTAAGACTGTCCATGCTTGTTTTTCTTAGCTTCAACAGGGTATTCATAGTAATCTGTCTAACTCTCTCCCTTGATAACTCCATCAATCTTCCTGTTTCTTCGCAGGATAGTGGTGTCTGCCCATTCAATCCGAATCTCAATCTCAGTACACGTTCTTCCCTTTCATCAAGTGTCTGAAGCAGCTTCTCTAACTCTAGCTTCATTAGTTGTTTCTTCACCATCTTCTCTGGATTTGTCTCATCAGGCCCTGGTATGATCTCCTGCAAGAGCAGATTTACAATGAACTCAACAACCTAACATTGAAGAAACCAACCAAATGTATATAGTTCTCAGATGAAGAAGGCATGAAAATGGTAAATAGAATAAGTCCCAGATGGATTTTGGACTTCCGTTACATAGTTGAAGACTTACCTTCTCAAAATCTGAACTTGAAGTAAGTAAAAGTAGAGCAGTCGTAAGTTGAATATGAAATTACCTGAAGTGTCATCCGACCTTGATCAGTCAGTGTTCGATCCAGTGAAAGGGGGTATCTGCTCCTTTCAAAACCATGCCTAACAGTTGAAACTTGTAGGTTGAGCATTTCTGCTATCTCATCATAGGAAGGCACTCGGTTTAATCTGCTTCTCAAGGCATTTTTAGCTTCTGTAATTTTAGCCACCATCTCCCATGTGCTTCCCTACATAAGATGAGCTAAGCATGCATTCACTCATTATCAGCACAACAGCCAAAACTCACTCAGGCCTCATTAAAGCCAAAAAAAAGTTGGGAATTAAAAATTGTATGATGTTCATAGAAAATACTTCATTTCGGTCAAACTCCATCCGTTCATATCGCTTAATTATCCATAGAACTCGCAATCGTTACTCTTCGTAGTGCAAAATAACCCGCAAAACGTGCTATGTTTGAGCTTGAACAATTATCTTCGCATGATCTTACCGGTAATCTAACAATTCTGCCTTTATTCGTCACAGCTGTAATGATAGCTTCTTTGATCCACCAGTAAGAGTATGTTGATAGCTTACATCCTCTCTTTGGATCAAATCTCTCAGCCCCTCTAAGAAGTCCAATGGTCCCTTCCTGTAAAGTTGGAATTTTTGTTTCATGTCACATCACTGGAACAAGTAACTAAAGCAAACAATGTACAAGAACCTGAATGAGGTCCTCGAAGCTCAATCCTTTGCCTCGATAAGCAGTGGCAATGGACACAACCAGTTTCCGATAGTTACTAATAATTCCTTCTGATGATTCTCTTCCTTTACACAGTATTTTATCTACACGACTCTTGTTCGTCATTAGAGCTTTCGCCAATTGATCTGATGTGGGCTCGGCCTCCTGAGCATCCACAATCTTCTTCCTCACAACTTCTAATCTCGCTTGATCCTGTTAAAAGTTGCAGTAATTTCATAAACTCAGTGTTTCAGTACAATCCAAGACAGAGACTATGCGAGAAGCGTACCTGAAGACACAAACAAAAATCAGCCTCCTGCGCTCGGCTCAAATACCCACTCTTCAAAGGCTCATACACAACATGTCTGTTTTCTACTTCTAAACACTGAAACCCTTTTCTTCTTTTCCTTCTCTTCTTCCTCCTAAACTTCAAATCACAACTTCCACTTCCCATTCCCGTTTGCGATGATAACTCCACCGCCTCTCTCGCAGCCCCTACCGCCGCTTTTGCTAACGCCACCGTCTCGGCTGCGGCGGCGAGAATGAGTGATTCGTCGGATGTAGCCAACTTAAGATGGCGGGAAGTTCTGGCGCTGGGGGAAATGGGCGGGGCTGACGATGATGAGTGGATTGAAGTTGATGATAGTACTGTTGCGGAGATGATGGCCATTGAACTGTGCAAGTATCTCTTCGGAAAAGCTATGGTTTGGACACGAGAGAGGGTCGAAGCCTCTTATTGTCGGGGCCCATCAATATTTGTTCTTTTGGATGTGAGATATTTTTGAACTCCACCCAATCAACACTCAAAAGCCGATGCAGGCAAATTCGGATTTTAGATCAAGTGAAACAAAATTTTAACATGAGAAGGAGAGAAAGTCGCGCCTGAATTATTACAAAGAAGGTCACCTGTTGTAGTTGAAGAAGACAATCTTTTACACGCTCCATCCATATTTGTTTGCACCAGGCTATAAGCTGTTTACGCCTAAACTTAAGTTTGGAGTCGATTTAATCTTGGCAGTTTGACCAGAGTCTGGTCAGAACTGATTTGAACAAGCCATAATTAATTTTTGTTTATTTCAACTTTTAAAAAGTAAATAAGCATTTTTTATTATAATTTTTTTATTAAAAAAATAAATATTTGACTATAAAATCCAAATCATTTTTTTCATAGAAATGGCTTTTTTAGAAACTAAAATACAATTTTTTGATAAGCTTTTCAAAAAAATATTCTCTTAGATAGATTTTTCAGATTAATTAATGATCCTATTTTTAATCTCCTTTATCTTTATATTTTTACACCTAATTTTCATAATTCTCATAAATATATCTTTACGTTTATTTTAAAATTTATATAATATTATTTGACTTTTTATATGTTTTAATATTTATTTTTATATTAATTTTACTTACATTATAATCTATATAAAAGATTTGAATAGATATATTTTTATTTATGTTTCGTATGATTTAAAATTATATAATAATTAATATATTGTATTTTACATATTGTTTAATATATTTTAAAAAAATATTTATTTTCTTTTTATTTTTATATTGTGAAACAGTCTATTGTATAAAGTTCTTTCAAAAAAACTCTTTTTTAAATGATGACTAAATAATCAATTGAATTCTTAAAAAAGTTCTTTACAAAAAAAATTCTACTAATAAAAATTTTACTAACAAAAATTTTACTGATATAAGCAATTCAAACATGCAATTAGGCTAATCTAGAGTTCGGTTTGAACCCAAACTCAAGCTACTTAAGTCTAGCCCAGTTTACGTCGTCTCAGGCTACTTTAGATCGACTCGAATTAGCCTACTTGGATCTGTTTAGATTGCTTAATGGTATTCCTAATTTGATTTCGAGTTTAACTTAATTTTTTCTTAAAGCAAAACTAATTTCAATTGAATTTATGATAAAAAATTGATTTAGTTAAAATTTTTTTTGATAAAAATTAAATAAAAATTTAAATTTATAACATTATTTTAATTAAAAAAGTAGTCATAATTTAATTTTCCAAAAAAAATAAATTTTAATGAACTCAAATTAAATTTATTAATTTTAAATTACCGACATGACGTTAGGCATAACAGAAACGGCTAATAAGTTGCGGGCCATCTCTGCTTTTCGATGGATGGAGCGTAGTCCAGAACATTCCGGAAAATTCAAGCTCCCGCTACACACGTTGCCAATCGAAGCCCAACCAGAAGGGCCGAGAATGCACCAGATCATGTGCTCTACTCCACTATAAATATATGATCCATCCTTTAAGTTCATCATCAAAGTTAAAAAGAAGCGATCATTAGTCAGTTATTCTATACTCTCTTTTGCAAGTAATCACTCACCACCGTCAAATCACTCCTTTTCTAAGCTCAGTCAGAGAAAATGTCGTTGATCCCAAGCGTCTTCGGCAACCGACGAAGCAGCGTCTTCGACCCATTCTCGGCGCTGGATACATGGGACCCGTTCAGGGACTTCGGTTTCCCTTCAGGTTCTTCGATCGTTCCAGCGGAGAACTCTGCTTTCGTCAACACTCGCATAGACTGGAGGGAGACTCCTGAGGCTCACGTGTTCAAGGCAGATCTTCCAGGTATGAAGAAAGAAGAAGTAAAACTGGAGATTGAAGAAGACAGAGTGCTCCAAATCAGCGGGGAGAGGAACGTGGAGAAGGAAGACAAGAATGATACATGGCATCGCGTGGAGCGAAGCAGTGGGAAGTTCTCGAGGAGGTTCAGGCTTCCGGATAATGCCAAAATGGATCAGGTTAAGGCGTCCATGGAGAATGGCGTTCTTACTGTCACTGTTCCTAAGGAGGATGCGAGGAAAACCGAAGTCAAGCAAATTGAAATTGCTTGAATTCTCTGGTTAATAAGGTTCTATAAAGATTACGGATAATAATTAGCATAAGTTTTGATGTTGTGTCGCTTTGTCAAGTTTGTGGTTCGCTGATGTTTTGAGAGTGTTTTCTATTTTACTCTAAATATCCCTCTGAGGAGTTGTACGTACTGTGTAATCTCAACAGAACTTTGATGTAATAAAAATAACGCTTAATACAATAAATCCATTTCGTCTCTATCTCCCTCTTCAACTACTGAAATGGACAATCACTGGAGAGACATTTTACAGGTATGAACTATACTGAAACATCTGAGGGGAGTTTGTAATCTAGCATCTCCCTTATGTTTAGCTTAATAGAAGGTCCCATTGATGAGCAAACGTGTGCACTTTTCCAGTATACTCCTTTTGCACCAGATGGCTTGTTGGTTTCTAATGATTTCTGCCAAGTTTCACATAACAAACACTATGAAAATGAAGAGAATGAGAGTGAAAAGGAGGAGCTGGAAAAAGAGGAGAGGTTTTAGGACTTACAA
Organism: Erythroxylum carthagenense; assembly: GCA_026413575.1. Taxonomy (NCBI): domain Eukaryota; kingdom Viridiplantae; phylum Streptophyta; class Magnoliopsida; order Malpighiales; family Erythroxylaceae; genus Erythroxylum; species Erythroxylum carthagenense. The sequence goes on from JANZLD010000004.1 coordinate 519,375, forward strand.
CTACAGATATAAAGTTTATGAGTAAGTCTTCCTCAGAGAAATCAACTTTTCCGAAAGGTATGTGAACAATTCCAGTTTTATCCGCTCTGTACTCAACCTTTCCTTTCTTGAATTCTGCTATTGCCTGAAAAAAGATAAGAGCATATCATTTCAGAACTCTAAATGTCGACTTCTCCGATTCCTGACATCCTTCAGAAAATTTCAGAAATGCAATTCTAAGAATGCAAGTCTTGCGGATTGACTCGATTTTACTGGATCGAGATACATATTCCTGCGACCTTTAGAAGTGATTACATAGACTTTCTTGTTGAATCAGAGATCAGGGTTTTTGGCAGAACACAATAAGGAACACATACCTGAGGTATATTAGTTGCAACAGTACCAGCTTTCGGATTCGGCATCAACCCTCGTGGTCCCAGAATCCTACCTAGGCTAGCAACCTAATGAAAGTTGTAAGAATCAGTAGCAGCACTCTAACCAGGATTGAACTAATGACAGATAAAAAGCTAATACCTTAGGCATCATATCTGGAGAAGCGATCAATTTGTCGAACTCCATGAATCCTCCCTTTATTTGTTCTATCAGGTCCTCCCCACCAACTATATCTGCCCCGGCACTTTTTGCTTCATCAAACTTTTCGCCTGCATACAGTATTACCAGGCGTAAATTACGGCTACAAACCAAACAAAATTCACTGACATAAAAACTAGTTCAGGATTTTCATAGAACAAGTACCTTGTGTGAGTACTGCCACCTTCACAGTTTGTCCAGTGCCCTTGGGCAAATTTACCTATTATGACAAGAACATAAAGGGGGGTTTACAACATTTCAACCAGATGAAACTTTACACAATATATGAGGTAAGACTCACAGTTGCTCTCAACTGTTGATCGTTGTACTTAGGGTCGATGTTTAGCCGGAAATGAGCTTCGGCTGTCTCGACGAACCTCAAGTTTGCCATTTGCTTCAGCACTGAAATCGCTGTCTTTATGTCATATTCCTTCTTGTTTTCTCTCAACTTTTGAATGTCCAAGAATCTCTTAGACCTCGTCTGGCATTTGGGATAGTAAAACAGGTGTAAGGCTCTATCGTTGAAACTATAACAGTCGTGAAAATAGAAAAAGAGAAAGCTGTGAGTATAGTTTCAACAATCTATATGTCTGCAACTCCTACCATCTACTTCCTATCTCTGTTTGCCTGAGAGATGGTTACCATCTCCTACAATTTCTTCAGGCACATGATCAGACAAATTTCTCTCAAAACCCCGATGAGAACTCATTTCGAAGAAAGTTGTTTCTACTCCAACTTTCTCATTGAGGTACTAACAATTCAATAAGTCCTTTATTAGTGGAATTGTTCAAGGAATCTAAAATCACAGGGAAAGCTAGAACTGCTCTTAGATCAGTTTCTAAAATTAACCAGTTCTCAAAACGAAGTTCAAAGAGAGATTCTAGGGAAAACCCAGTTACACAAATCACGCTAAACTCACACCAAAAGCCAAAACCATAACTAAAGGCACTAAATCTACATACTCTGTCTCTTTTCAAAGGTAAAGCAGCTTTCCCTTTCTTTGGCTTAGATGGAATCACTGTAGCCGTCGCCGCATCACCCGTTCCCTCCACCGCCACATCCTCTGCAACCGCAACCTCCGCTTCCGCAGCCGTAGCAGCTGCCACGAAGACGCTGGATTCCCCGGACTTATCAACCCATTTACCTGAAATCCTGTGTCTACCACCACAAGAGCTTATAACAACAAGGGGGCAAAGAGATAAAGACTTGGGCTTGAAGGAGAGAAGAGAAGGGGTTAGGTCTTGTGGGTGTACAGATGAGGCAGCGTATGTTAGCATTAGAGATGAGGGTGTTGAAGTAGCTGTAGCCATTGTTGATCTGGTCTAGGTTTCTTTGAAGCTCTTCGGCTTGTGGTTGAGTTCGTTATGGTCTGCAAGCCTGTACGCTCATTATCTTGTTTGTGCTTCGTAATTGGGATAAGACGCCGTCACGGTCTAGTCGAGTGTGTTTGTGGCTGTGCCGTACAGAGTTTGCGTTATAATCATGACGGGATTAACATCCTCGCAAGGAATTAGTGGCTATTATTTTTTTCTATTAATAATTATAAAAACTGGTGGTCACATATATTATTCTTTTCTTTTTTGGTGTACAATATTTATCGATCCTTTTCCTATATTGTTATACAAGTATTTTACTGCATTAATAATTTCTTCTTATAAATAATTTCATCCGTAAGATTTTTATTAAATATAATTAAATTTTAGAATATATAGATACAAACTCTTACAACAATAATAAGAAATTAAATTTTAATATGTGCCTAATTTATAAATATAAGATAATACAAAGTTTTAAGATTAAAGTTTCCTTATTACAAAAACGGAAGAAATTTTAGTCTCCATCATTATTATCATTATTATATTCAGTCTTAAGTTTTGCAGTGAAACGAGGTTTAAGGATGTCTGATAATAAATAATTTTATCTTTATATAATAAAGAGGTTATTTTTAGTAGGTCTACATGCAGATGTGATAGAAAAATAATGATACAGGTTAAAAAAGTAAATAAATAAAATAGTATGCAAAATATTTAAGTAAATAAAATTATAACAAATACATAAGGATAATAATAATACTAAAATAATAATAACGGTAAAATTACTACTAATAATAAACTCAATAAAAAGATAATAATAATAAAAGTAATATCACCAGAAGGATGAGGGTGAAAGTGCTAAAAAAGAAGAATAATAACATAGAACTATGTTATTATCTCGACAAGAGTTATTTCAAAAATTAATCCTTTTTTACGACGAAGAAAGTAAAAACAAGCAAAAAAAATTTTGCAGTAAGAGCTAGTGGAAGAGCGATCCTGAAAGCAGAACTCGAGATAAAAACTCAAACAAAGAAATGAACAAGAATACTTTATCTCTAAGATTCATTTAAAATCAAAATCTAATACAACTTTTATCGAACACTTAATAGGCAATTTTAATTAAAAAAAATTAAGAAGATGGGGTCAAACTTATTTTTTATTGTTTATCAAAAAATAGAAGAATAACTTAGCATAAGTTGCCTCGGGCCTTGGTTTAGGTTTGGGCCCGTATTGTTGGGCTGGGTTTCGTCTTATGTAGGTTCGAACCTTGCCTTGTTTACTGTCATCTTTAATCAGAAGTATACAATCTTATGGTTGAGAAATTCTTTTCGGTAAATTCACATAGAATTAAATAAATATTTATTAAAAATATTAAATATTAGATATTTATCCTCCTTATTTTTGTACATTTGGATTATTTATTTTGAAGTGCATGTAGTACTCTTGGTCTTGGGCTTTTCTTCAACAAATAAAGGTGTTTCAGTGTTCCCTTTTGGGTCAAACCGTCCACGAATTCACCTTTTCCTTTTCATTTCTTGTTCTAAAACTTCAACACACACCATTAGAGCCTGGCCCAAGGGTTCCTTGCTGTAAGCTGGGCCTGGTTGTTAATCAGGCCAGAGTCCGATAACTCTCCGTACCAATCACTAGCAAATCCGGTCATTCGTCTCAGCTATATGGCCCAGAATAAGTCCATAAACAATAAATCAAAGTTATGTGTAAATATGGTAATTGGGTTCGCTAAGTTTGATTTGATTAATTTTGGGTCAATCTCAAATCTAAGGTCCCTTAAAAGTTAAAACCCGACTCATTCAACAATCCGATTATTCGTTTAAAATAATATTATTTTATTTATTTTTATTTGATTGATTTATTTTTATTTTTTATAAGTAAACACAATTATTTATAATTTTGTTGTATTTTCATAACACGTTATATATATTAAAAATAATCTCTATTAAATAGGAATAAAATTACTTATCATCAAACTTCCTTAAATCTTACTTCTAAGGGAGAATTCTACGGTTTTATTTTAAGCCAAGTTGGTGATAGACTCCACCCAAATAGTTAATTGTTGCTTTCTAAAATTTTAAATAATTATTTTATTAATATAAGTTTCATATTTAAATTATTGTTAAGAGTTGCTCTTTTCTTTGATATTTAAAAATAATAAATGGAAAATAAATTATGATAAAATTATTAATTATTACTAATGTGTTTAAAACATAATTTATATATCTTCAATAATTTACCATATGTTAAAAAGAGTGAAAATTTATATCTATTAAGTTTTTTATTATGGAAAAAAAAGAATGACAAAAATTGCTCAACTTTAAATTTGGTTTTAATTATTAAAAATAGTTAATAATATTTCATTTATTTTTATAAATTAGATTTTTATTTATAATATATTAACTTTATCACTTAATTTAAAACTTAATATTTTTATTACACTTGAATAATTTAAGGGTTGTTTGGTTTTATTTATGTTTTTTTACTATAGTTTTAAGTTTTTTGTTTCTGTTTTTCTTTCAGGTAAAGATAAATTTATGTTTGGTTGTTAATATTAATATAGTTATATTTTTATTACTGATAATAATTGCATATTAGATAAAACTTAAAGATAAATTATTTTTAATTAAATAAAATTATTTAATCCTTTATATAATATTTAGTAACAAATTATTAATAAATTTATGTTATTTTAATAAATTATTTATTCGTAAATTAATATTTATTTGAAATATATTTTAACTATTAAATAAAATTTTATTTGAATATTTATATATTTTCAATTTAATTATATTTATTAATAATTATTAAATTTTAATTA
>JANZLD010000004.1:536710-552389 GCA_026413575.1 Erythroxylum carthagenense
ACACAGACGATCTCAAGCCTCCTGTGCCATGGCTCGTGCTTATTTTGTTATTTTTTAACAAATTAGAGATCGTGCAATTAAAAATATGGCATCAATCGTCAAGAAGATCATGAGATTCTTTTAAGTTTTCAGTCCCGTCATCGTCTTTGTTTCATTAAAAAAGGAAGAGATAAAAGGAAGTTGGTAAAGGTGAAAGAATGGTTGGTAGGTCCATTATACCATAACAAATATTATATATTTGTGAAATACTTGGTGAAGAAGGCTAGAACAACTCAACACATGTGCACGTATGATGTTATTATCTAAATTTGAAAAATAATTTTTATTATATTAATAAAATTCAAAATCATCATGAAAGTTATACCTTCTTCTTAGACAAGGTAAGTTATCAGGGGTTATTTTTTTTTTTATGATTGAATAAGAGGTATGTAAAGTATTAACATTGCTACTTTTTTTCCCGTAACTTTCTTTTTTGGGTATAGTTTTTTATTAATCAATCTCTTCTGATTTAGTATTTTTGAAATTTTGTTGGGTTTTCTAAAATTTTCATTCTTTATGATTTGTTGTTTTTCATATTAATTTCTTTGTCGATTTAGTATTTAATACTTTCTAGATTTGATTATGTTGATTTCTTTGCATCTGATAATATTTAGTTTGTCAAAATTGAATTTTTATGCTTAATGACTTTATAGTTTTAGATGTTTTGTATTTCTACATATTTTTTTGAGTCAAAGTGGAGTTCTTTGATACTTTTTGTTTTCTTATCATTTAGATACGGATACTTTTCTACAATTTTTTGATACTTTATTGTTTTCTTATTATCTGAATATTGGTACTTTTCTATAAATAAAGAAGCGATATATTTCGTTATATTTTAGCTTTAATTTAAATATATATTTTATTTTTAAAAAATTTGAATTATATTTTATTTATTTATGTATTTATTGTAATTTTATTTACATAATTATTTAACGTGCCAGTTTTATTTATTTACTATTTAACTACCATTATTCTTTATTATCACATCTGTATATAGATCTATCAGAAATAGCCCCTCTATTATGTAAAAATAAGGCTGCTTACTATCAGACATCTCCAAATTTCGCTTTATTGCGGAACTTCGGATTGAATACGATTATAATAAATTGGTAATTTAAAAATTAATTAATGAATTTAATTTAAATGAAGATACCTTTAAGTATAATTAAAAAAAAGAAATACAAAAGAGAAACTGTTAAATTAACTAATGACAAGCGGTATTACAAAATACTCAATAACATATTGGAATGAGTACAAAATTGAAATTTAAAAAATGGTGTGTCTTCTTAGACGTTAGCGAGAAATATCCTAAAAAGTATATCAAATACAATACAAAGGGAAAGCACACCAACCTGAAGACACTCCTTTGGTCATTATTGCTTTGTTGACAGGAATCTGAGTGACCTCTCCACTTTCTTTCTAATAAGCTTTAGCATTCACATTGCCTCCTCCAGCTCTATAGGTCAGAATTCCAAGTCATTGGACCCTTTGAAAGTGACCGAAGAATGGTACAATTTGGAAGCATTTCCAAGAAGAGCCCACGAAGTTGCTGTACACTTGAAAGAAAAAGTCCTACCATAGTTGATTAGGCTAAGCTGTAAATCTACGTGGTACTCGAGGAGTAGGGACGACGACGTCTCGACCAGCTCTTATCACGTTTTGACGGTCCTGGATTGTTTTATCGAACAATCTGTTGTTGGGAGTTTCTGCATAGCAAACGTAGTAACTGCTCACGCATGCGTGAGGCAATGCCATGGCAATCCTGGTCTGGAAGCAATAGATTGAAAGAACAAGGCAAAGTTATTCTCGGTAAAGGGTCAAAGAATGTGCAATGAAAAAGGAATTTGGATTACGGATTTTAAAGAAGATTCGATTCTGAATTTGAAAATTTTGGTTTTAAACTTTGATTTTTTTTTTATCAAATTGGAGTCTGGTCCAACCCATTAATGACCCTAGATCAAGGTAGTGACTACCTACCATGAGATATCCAATGAAGAAGGTGAGAAGTGAGAGAGTTGCCGTGTAGGGTTGATGTACTTTGGCGGTCCAAGCAGCTACGGCGATGACACATATAGAACCGCTACAGACTCCGGTGAGGAAGCAAATTGAGCTGGTTATATCAGAGTCAACGATCGACACCATATCATTACTCTGAAATTGTCGCCATGTGTCCTGTGATGCCTGTACGAATCCTTTTCCAAATGCAGCTATCTACAAGAATCGAGTTTGATCGGTGTTAAAATGGGTACAGCTGATCTAATCAGGAGTATGGTGATTTGAGTTGCAACTCCGTAGTTGAGATATACCTGCACAAAGGCCCAACCATTGCCGTAGCTGAAGATGGATTCCATGACACGGAGACAACAATGAGCACAAGAGAACATGAACTCGTCCTCTCCTTCTAGCAGATTCAGACCTCGAGCTACGATTCTAAGTGCTTCAATGGAAGGTACGAACACAGATCCCAGACAAGCACTACCAAGATTCAGAGTCAATGCCCTTTGGAAACAGAACTGTGTGCTGGACTGCATTCCTCTAAGATAATACAGAGCCATTGCTCTGCTAACAGTCAAGTTAACCACATTCCTCTGAACCTCTGCAGTCCAAGCCATGCTCACTCCCAGAGCAATAATGGTAAGTGGTGGGAAGTAGAAATTTAAGGCTCCAACAACGGCTACAATCCATAAGGACATCCATAAGAATCCTGTTGCAAGCATCCAGTACGTGGGTCGATTCAGGTCGCGAAATTTGGATACAGGTTCAAGTGATTTGATCAAGATCTTGATGCAAAACCCAATTCTCTGAGTAACCCAGCAAGCGTACAATCCATTCCCAATTGCAAAAGCTATAAAACAAACCCCAACCACATCTGTTGTAGGCCTTTGAAAGCAAATTAAGAGGATTCCACCTGATAGAGATACGGCGAAAGAGCTCCATAGTATGAAATGAACCATGAATCTAGGCCATACTCTGACTGCTTTTTGCCACACAAAAGCAAGAGTTATGCTTAGCAGAGATGCTGCTTCAACTTGTGGAAGAAAGAACCGTATCACCCTCTTCTCCTTCCTCTTAACAACATCTGATGCTTCTAATAGCCCTTGAATTCCCTTAAATATAAGAAATGATACTAACCCAAAAGCTGCAATCATGTGGATTATGAACAGAAACAGAGATATTTTGTTTGTGTATCTTCTCGAACTCAATGTCGTTACTGATGCCTGAGAAACCATTGTCTGAAACAGCAAGCAAGAACTTTAATGAATCTTTCATGACTTTACGCTCTGATTAATGGCTAAAATACGTTATCCCAAGATTCTCTGAAACTTAAAACTTCCAAAGTATAGAATTTTAAGACAATAGGCAACAGAAAACTAAGAAGCACACTGAAAAGGAACTTCATTCTGGGTTGGTTACCCTTGCAAGCAAGAACTTACTTGTGGGGTTGGTGTGGAACGAGGAATGGAAGATTGAGAAGGAGATGGAGTAGCAACTGGTCTAGTGTGAGGAGGATTCATAACATGAATCCTCAAAGGGTTTGTTGGGTTCAGTGTCCGCAACATTGAAACATGAAAATCTGGGTGATCACGACCATCATCGCCATTCCTCTCCATCGCCATTCCTCTGACACCAACTTGTCCTTTCTCTATATCTTTTTCTACATCCTCCTTAGTCCCTCTCGCCTCATTTCCTTCATCTTTCGCCCCTCTATCTTGTTCATTCTCCTCCTTTCTCTCACCACCTGTATCGTTCACCTGATAACAAAATCTTGCAACGTTTAGCAACACAAAAGAACTAACGTGACCAAGAAAAGAGCTCCCAAAGAAACAATTGGACAACAGGAACTAAACGTTGACTCACAGGTTCAGCGGCACCCATGAAGAAGGTTATGACGTCAGCTTTCCGACGACGGCTGGTACTGTTTTTGTGGGGGTGGTGATGTGTGACAATGTTTGTTCGTGTCTCCTTTAAATGCTCTCTTCTTCATTTTTGGCGTTAGGTGATGATATTATTGTCAATGGTGGCTACGTCCTCGTCCTTTTTTCTTTTTCAAATATTCAATTTTCGTTTTGATTTTTATTGTTCTGACAAGACAATTATCACCTTAACCCGAACTTGCTTATTGAGCACGTGTTTACCCTTATTTACACCAGTTGTGCCATTCCAAAAATACACAACACCAACCTTGGTACGAATCTCGATCTGAGTACAATAATATGCAATTTTACTCATAATTAATGTATCACATAATCAATTTGATAATTTAAAATAAGATTTGAAAAGGAAAAATTGTATCAAAATTGAGCATTTTTAGTTTAAATTAAATTGATCAAGTTTAAATTTAGCTATAACTAGGTTTGATGCAGGATAGGGTTTGGTTGATTTGACATCAATTTTTTAAAATCGGATCAAAAATTAAACTAATAAAATAAGAATTTTAATGTTTAAAAAGTTTTGTCTATATTACACTACCAATAAAATTAAAAATTAAAATATAATTGAAAGAAATTATTCTTATTTATTGAAAAATTTAAAATTTAATTTAAAATAACTTATTAAATAATTTAATTGATTTATTTTAATTTATAAGAATTTATTAATATACAAAATTGACTAATTAATTAATAAATTAATCAATTTTTTATAATATAAGTTATTAACGTAAATCGATTCAAAAAGTTAAACAATTTAACAATTTTATGATTGAAAGGTTAAATTGATTGAATTTTTCACTCATTTTTTAAAACTCAATTAAAATAAAATTTTAATTTAATCAATAAAACAAAGTCATTTCAATAAGATATACATGAAATATTAGACCCTATAGTCCTATCAAACTTAAATGTTAGACCCTTAGTTCTATAAAACTTAAATGTTAGACACTTAGACCCTATAGTTCTATAAAAAAACACTTTATTTTCACTTATTTTATAGTAAAATTGTAGGATTAAATTTGAACTAAATTACGATTTCCACCCACCGACACGAGCAAGATTAAAGGGAGATTTTTACCTTCCTGGTCGTGATAGACGGCTGAGATATGTTACGACCAGTAAGAAGATCAACTTTGACCTGACACGGGGGAATTGACTTTTAGGTAAAAGTATAACGGTACTTTCCATGCTTACTTGTGCTGCCCTTTCCTCTTATACATTATATATATGTGTGTGCTTCAACACTTCATGCTTTTCAGAAGTTAATAATGGAGGTGCGATGACAAACCCTATTAGTTTTGAAGATTATAAGGACAAAGAACATAAGATTAATTATTATTACACGCATGCTAACTTAAATGGTAAATTATACGTAGGAAATTTGAAGTACCATCAAATATAAGTTTGGTAATGAACCAAATCGAGTCTGGTCTAATTTGAAACCTAATCGAACTATAAGATTTTATTGTCAAATCCATACGAACAAATTTATAGTTGATCAAATTTATTTTTTCAATTTTAAAATTTAAAATGATGATATTTTAAATAAAAATTTAAACTTTTGACTAGAATTAGTCAAATAGTTTGAACCGAATTTAAAAATGACCCGGCCTAAAAAAATGTTCCATTTAAAGTTTGATCAATTCAGGTTAGATCTAGTAACTTTGATCAACCGTTCAGACTAACCACTTTTAAACCGTGATCTAATTAACCCTGGCTAAATTCCACACAAGTAGCTCAATTGGTTATTAAAAAAAAGTTGAGTGTAATGTCTCAGGTTCGAGTCATGACAGTAATAATGTGAGAGTTCATTCAATGTAGTGATTCTTTGTGCATACCAAATATTAGGTCACTTTTTTGATAAATTAAGTGAAATCAAACCTTCGTTTATCCTCTCATTGTTATGTTAGGCCGGAGTGTAAGAGTACTTGGGTGAACGATTCTATTTTTTGAGTGCAAGGAAAAAATTGACCGCTCGAAATAATTAATGATATTGATTTTAAATTTGAAGTGACATCGTGAGTACAAAAAAGTGACGTGGCAGATAACGGAGGGACCATTACATCGTAAGTAGAGAGAAGTGACGTGGCAGATAATGGAGTGAACCTTGCATCGTAAGTAGAGAGAAGTGACGTGGCAGACAATGGAGTGAACATTCTTTCTACTCCATTAAAGTCACCGTAGCGATATATACAAAGGATACTTTGGGTTTGGGTGGTGGGCCTCTAAGACTGTGACTCATGAGCTTTCTAGGTCACCATGTCTAGGATCCACCTCATAAGTCATAACTATATTTAACAAAAAAAAGAGGGAAACAAGATAAAGTTTCAAGTACCTTTAAATTAAGTTTTATTAAATTGAATTATTTTTTAAAGTAATTTTCAATCCAAATTAAACTCAAATTTTAATTCATATATATAACTAATACTAATCATACCCATCGAATTATTTATTAAGCTAAAATTTAAACCGTTTTATCCGAATTCAATTTAAAATTTAATTCATATATAATATCATTATGTCTAATTGTAAAAATCTTGAATTTTTTAACTTTTCGGTTCGATTTATTTTGATAACTCTTGGTGTTAAAAATTGATAAGTTTATTAATTGATAAATCAATTTGTTTAAAATTAATAAATTCTTATAAACTAAAATTAAATAATTAATTTTTATTTAATAATTTTTAATTAAACTTCAAATCTTTCAACAATTATATTTAAAATTTATGAATTTTATTTAATATTTAGCTAATTTTATAATGATAATCTTGCAAGCTTAATTTCTGATTTTTAGAACATTAATAATTATTTCAAAATTGAAATTTCAAATATTGATTCAATATTTTTTTGGAACTTGACATGTACTCAAGCTCAATATTTCAGGATCAATTCTCCTGTTTCCATTTTCACGTACCACCATGTACTCAACTCCATTCATTCATTTGACTAAGCTTGAAATATTAGGGCACACAATGGCTGTTCTCGTTTTCGTGAGCCCCATTTCCATCCATTTTCGTGAGCCCCATTTCGTTTTCGTTATCGTAATGAATTGATGAATGAAAATAAGCACAGAGTGGGGGCTTACTACATATCATTCGAACAAAACTGTTAGAATATTGAATGAACTTCGTCAAAACACTAGAGTATGGTTAAGGATGAAACATAAAAGAAAACTCTAACCCAATATACACTTTCTTTTATCGTACAGATCAGAACTAGCTCAAGTCTCTTTGTTTCTCGCTATTTCTTTGCATCACCAGCAGGTTCTGGAGGTGGTTTAACAATACTCAGTTGACCTCCATCCTTGTTCGCCACCGTTGCTGCTTTAATCTCGTTGCACTGGTTTATGAACTTCGTAAGCTCCTAACATGGAATGAAGAAACGTGAGGGTATTAAGTTGAAGATGATTTAGAATGATGCAGATGATTTAATACAATCCAGTGCACATCGAATAGATGGATGAATAAACCCAATAGCTAGCTGACCAACATAAACTAAGTCATCTCCGATGCTACCCAAGTTTCCCAATTATATGAACTTTAAGGAGCTCTAATAAAGAAAATTTTCTCCAAATAGACATTAAGCGACCAGAGTGATCAGGTACTTTGATCTTCTTGCATTCTCAAAAATGGAGCTCATAATTATAGTGTCAGCTGATATTCAATGCCCATCAGAAGGGCGCAAGAAATCAGTATTTGCCACGTAAGTTGAAGAATATTTTATGTTCTCACAAGACAAACAACAACAGTTCACGAAATCAATACATATCAATCAAAAAACAGAGAGAAATTTCTACAGATCTGCATTAAACTATCAGATCAAGCTTAACCAAGCAATTAATCTAATCTTATGCTGAACAGAACAAGTTATAGCGTCAGCTCATATACATCGCTAGTGTAACAAACAGCGCTGGTAATCAGTAATTGACGCGAATCTTGAAAACTGGTATGTTATCACAAGAAAAATGACACTGGTTATATTCCTGATACATATTAAGAAACAAAGAGGTAGAGATTTCTCCAATCTGCATTAAAATTATCAGATTAAGCTTAACCAAGCAGTTAATCTAATCTTATGCTGAACGGATCAACTTTTAGCGTCAGCTCATACACATCGCCAGTATTACAAAACAGCGCTGGTAATCAGTAATTGACGCGAATCTTGAAGACTTGTGTATGTTCTCACAAGAAAAATGACACTGGTTATATTCCTGATACATATTAAGGTAAAAAGAGGTAGAGATTTCTCCAATCTGCATTAAAATTATCAGATTAAGCTTAACCAAGCAGTTAATCTAATCTTATGCTGAACGGAACAACTTTTAGCGTCAGCTCATACACATCGCCAGTATTACAAACAGCGCTGGTAATCAGTAATTGACGCAAATCTTGAAGACTGGTATTTATTCTCACAAGAAAAATGACACTGGTTCATGACGTTCCTGATATATACTACGGAAAAAAAGAGGTAGAAATTTCTCCAATCTGCATTAAGATTATCAGCTTAAGCTTAACCAAGCAATTAATCTAATCTTATGCAGAACAAACAACTTATAGCATTAGCTTATACACATTGCTCGCATTACAAAACAAGGTCGTAATCAGTAATTGATACATAATATTCAGCCAATGTTTCTCTAAATTTCCCGTTAATTGTTACAAGGTCAGTAGACCAAGTCAAGTCAGTTTTGGTTAGTTCCATATTTTTTGTTAGACTGTTTCATTTGTTATCAGAAGTGCTAGCAAGTTTTTAGGAGTGAACCATTTTGGTTACAATTCTAATTTGTTTGTTTTCTACTTTCATGCTTTTGACCGTTTGGTAGAAGCTCTATTTAAAGAGCATTGCTTTGTACAGATAGTGAAAAAGTAATAAAGTATCCACTCTTTCTCAACAACTTCTTTTTCACGTGTTTGGTTATCATTAATCACATAAAATTCAGCAAATAACAAGTTTCTAGGACACATATGAGCAGATTCACAAAAAGCAGAGTAAGAGCAATCACCAACTAAATAGATTAGAAAAGGGCTCTTGTTCAATTGCAGCAACTTACCCTATCAGCATCCATATCCTTGGTGAACTTGGATGGTTTCACAGCTCTCTTTCCTGCAAATCACATTCGCCAAAAAAGATTACATCAACACTGCTCTAATTCAAAGGACAATCTGAGAATCATAATTACTTAGAGACCATATCGAAACAATACCTTTGCGAATGTGGGCAGTTTTCCCATGACGATTTGGTGGTATTGCCTTCTTCTTCTGTTGGCCTTTGAATAAGCTTCCTTTCTGGGTCATCTCTGAGTTCACTTCAGCAACTAAACTTGCCTGAAGTTTGATCCTAGCCCGCGATACTGCTCTATTACGGCTTGTTAGCTCCTTTCGTGTAGTACTTATAATGTTGTCCGCTCCAATCTAGGGTTTTCGAAAGCCAGCATTTAGTGCCGGCTGATATTTAATTTGGACTCCATTTTATTATTTTTTAATAACCTTAAGCCCAAAACTCGGCCCAACCCAAACAATAATTAGATTTTAATTTCTAAATTCACGCAAACTAAATAATTATTAAGTTTAAACATTTTTATTTATATTATTTGTATTTAATCATTTGATTTTAATTTTCATTTACATAATTATTAATTATATATTTATCTTTTTTGTGGTCTTAAAAAATATTTTTTGTGAATATATTATAATTATTTTCTATTAATTAAAATTTTATATTTTTAAACTTCCTAAAATCTCGCGTATCAGCGAAATTCTTATTGGAACGTTATTGTTATTATTTATGTTAACCGTCATGAAATCAAAACTCTTATATTGAATTTAAGAATTTATTATTATTTGACAAAATTAAATTTGTATGTCATAATTTCATAATTTGTCCTATCAACTTGAATTTTTATAAGAGAATGAGTTTTGATCGTATTTATTGTAAGTTTTTATTTATTTATATATTTATTGTAATTTTATTTACATAATAATTTAACGTGTCAGTTTTATTTATTTACTCTTTAACCTACATCACTCTTTTATTGTCACATCTGCATGTGAGTTTACTGGAAATAGTTTGTCTACTATGTAAGGGTCAGGCTGCGTACTATCAGACTTCCGCAGACTCTTCTTTATTATGAGACTTTGGACTAAGTGTGATAATCATGATGATGACCATGAAATTTGTATGTCAATAATTTATTGATTTTCTGATTTTTAAACAAAGTCAATAATCCTTTTATGTGATTGTTTAATTTATCTCAAACAAGTCACTCTTATTTCTATAGCACAAGTTGGACATATAAATAATAAAAATAAAGAAAATCGTTTTGCCTTTACAAATTTAATTTTAGCATTTCAAATCATGAATAAATATATCGCTTAGTGTCCGGAAGTTGTGAGCCATTGAGGAAGTGCTTGATCAACGAAAGTGCTCTTAGAGGCTGATAGCTCGGAACTTGGTGTCCTGCGCCTCTCACTGTAGCAAACGTTATATCGCCTTTGTACACCTCTGTAAACCCTCCAACCTAATCAAGAACAAAACATCGTAACAAAGTTTAGTTGCTGCCTTTGTAGGCTTCGACTTTTATCCATGCGCTTTGATGCTCAAGAACTGCTTTGGACATAACACATAAGACGGCTAGCTAAAAACGACAAGTCTCTTACCTCTCCGCCGATGTACCATGGGTGCCATTTAGTTTTGACCGGAAGTTTCATCGCCTTCAGAGAATACTCAGTCGATGTAACAGGTACCCTTCCATCGATATCTCCACTTCATGCCATAAAATGCAAATATCAAGACTCAAAATCCGTTAAATGTAGAGTTAGTTTAACTAAATTCTAATTTTTCACTGAATTAGTTTATCGGTGATGATTACTATAAATCTTACCTGAATATCCATACACGAAGTCCGTTGGCCAAGAACTCTTGTAGTAGAGGAATAATCGTCTCAGGGCTATCTAACCAATTCACAATAAGATCGCTACAAGGCTGCCAATCATGTGTGAGCTTAGTGACGTTAGCGTTCATGGCTTCCTGAACATCTGGTCGATTCAGGTAAGCAATCCCGTAGTAGTCACTGCATGGATCGAAACTTGTCAACTGCAACACAAAAGAAGGAAGAATTAGTACATTAAGTTCAACTCAAAACAGTTCCAGATTTCAAGACCTTCGAAGTTGAAACAACTTACAGAACCCTTCTTGGGCTGGGAAGTGGTAGAAGGATGAGTACACAATGGAGCGTAGATGTTGTAAATATTGACATAGAAAGTGTCTCTGTAGGTTTCGTTAAGAGCAACTGCACATTCAACAGGCTGAACAGTGGCACTAGACGAGAAGTTGCACTGTGTTTTGATGTTGTGTAGAGTCTCTTCTGAAATTAGAGCGTGGGTTCGGGCGTAGTCGTACATGCCTATAGTATCTGTTTCATCGTTGATCACCGCGTTTCCAATCTGCAGAATTGTTTTGATTAAATATGGATTTAAGCTTTTTATATACAATCTTACCCGAGTTTCAAGTCATACTCAAATTATAATTTCTAAAGATCGAACTCAAACCCCCTTTCAAGCTTTGAGCGAGCTTGGGTAGACTTTGATCATACTGGTCAGAGTATAACTAGACTCATTGTTATCTCTAATAAACTTGCAATTATGAAACTGGAGTAGAGAGTTGACGTACTAGTATTCCTTTGAGGTTGATGATGGTTTTGTTGGCCTTCCTGTTATGGTAAAGAATGGTATGAGCAAGTTGGGGTACATAATGGCCTGCATAGCTTTCCCCGGCAACATAGAACTCTCTGCCTTTGTACTCAGGAAACCGCTCCAACCAATTCTTGAGGAACACATAGTTGTCTTCAGCTGTTCTCCTGTCTCCATTAGTTTTATAATCCGACGTCGTGTTCGAGTAAGAAAACCCTACCCCAGCAGGTGACTCCAAAAACAACACATTCGCAGCTAAAACAAAGAACAACACATCACTTCAAGTAAAAAACATATATTAGAATAAAAATTTCAAGTTTAAATAAAGCTTAATTAATTCGATAAAGTGATAAGGTTTAAAAGATTAAATTAGAATTAAACTGAATAAAATCAATTAAAGATTAAATAAAATTAAATTTTTTAAAAAATAAATTAAAAAGATAATTTTTACTTATTAAAAAACTTAAAATTTAAATAAAAAAATTTATTAAATAAAAATTAACTGGCTTATTTTGTTTTATAAAATTTTATTATTTTATAAAAATAACCAATTAATTAATAAACTTATCAATTTTTAACAAAAATTATTAAATTAAATCAAATCAGAAAATTTAAAATTGAATTAAAAAATTGGTCGGTTCAAGATTTTTATTATTAAAATATTGTTTTACCTTTTGTTAAATTTTTATAGTGTTAAAATTATTAAATTATATTATAAATAAATTAAAAATATCAAAATAATTTTATCTATGATTAAGATATAAGAAATTAACCTTAAATCTTAATTAATCGTAAATGTTATGAAGCAATGGAATTAAAAGAAGGATGCCATGCGAACCATAATTCCAGGAAAATCGATTTTTGTAGAGCGTTTTGCCATCGCTATGTACCCGAAATGGTCCGAGTTCTTGCATAGCTCCATAAGCCAAGGATGAACAACCAGGGCCTGTTCAAAGCACATTAAATAACAATTATAGTTAATTATAAATGACTAATTAATACTTATAAGACAAACTCGACAGGTCCAGCATTCTAATCTTCTTGGAACTGGTGCTCTACGGTTCGACACTCGACAGGGCACATCGGCCTATGTTCTTTAGGACGCTTAAATGTTTCTTAATACTTGCAAACTTGATATATAAGTCATTGATCAGATTTGGACGTTTAAAACAGAACTTGACACAAAAGCTCTCTCGAAGCTATGCTTTTACGACAACAGCGCCGAGAAATCCTGAACCGTAGATAAATTTGGGAATGGTCCCAATTTTAAATCTAAACACCGCTACATGAACATGTGCAGTTTCTTGTTTCTATGTACTTTGAGATATAACAAGCAGACAAACATTAACATGCAAACTAGCGATTAACATTTTCGGATAAATTATGATATCCCCTGAGTTTTTAAAATCAAACTAGAGATTAAAATAAGAACTTATAAAAATTAATTAGTTTATAAAAGTCGATGGATTAATTATAAATTGATTATTCTTAAGAACAAAAAAATTAAAACAAATCGTTCTGAAAAGTTAAAAACCGAACTAAAAATTAGCTGATTTAAAATTTTCATGATTAAACTATTTGAATAGATTCGATTTTTTAACCATTGAGATAAATCATAGAATATCTCACTTATTTGAATTATCTTACAAATTTTATGTTTTAACTTATTAGAGGATGAGCTTTAGAGTAACCGGTAAGATTTCAATTCTTGCTAAGCGAGGAGTTTTATACATTGAGACAACCCTTTGTTTAAATTTAATTGAATTGAGTTCAATATTAACAAAATTTTGATAAATCTAATTTTGATATTATAGTTTGTTATATTTCCTTCTTTCTTAAGTAAAGATAACTATAAGTCTAAATTTAGTTATTTTCAATAGGTTAGCTAATGAGTTAGGACTAAACTCAGTGTAAATCGAGACTTAATTATTTGAAGCAAAACAACATCATTTTAGTTAGAAAGGTTAGATCTCAGATAAGCTTTGACCTAGACAGCTCAAAACTAAATCATTATCATCACATCCAGTTTGAAGCCTCGTGATAAAGCGAAATCTGGAGAGCTCTAACTATATTTTCCATATAATTAAAAAATTAAAATTAAAATTTTTTATTTTTTAAAAATTAACAGAAGATGGCCATGACTAGAGACTGAAGAGCAAACCTTAAGAGCAACAATTCTCATTGTAGATGAAACATCATCGGAAAGTTATCAGAAGGGAACATACCTCCATTGAGCCAAAGAAGAAGAGGCAAAGATTCCTTGGACTGTTGGGCCTCAGCAAAATAATAGTACATTGCTCGGCCGGCAGATTTGTTCACCGTGACATAACCACCGTACTGCGAGAACCCTACTTCCGGTTGTCCAGGCAACTTCACAATTCTATCTCTCTCTTTCAGTCCTTCTTGTGGATGCAACTTGGACTGGTCAAAGTGTTCAGGTGTCCGAAAATGGCTAGTGTCGACCCCTGAAATTCTCTTCAGCGTTGAGTGGTAAAGATGGTTCAACGCTTCACCTTTCTTCTTTCCTTCGGTTTGAACCGCAAAACATGAGATCAGAATGAGTGAAGAAACAATAACAAAGCCTCTGTGTATTGCTCTCATGGTGTTCCTGGTCTTCACTCGCTTAGAGATTCATGGTGGGTAGGGTTTTTATACAGGAAACACATTTCATTGTAAGGTCTATAATACCCTTAAATCACGACGGCGATGAACTGGACTTGAAGAAATGGAAGACGAGTTTGATTATGTAATGTGATCTGGATCCAGCAATCTTGCTTATTAATTTGATGTCAAGAAGATGAATATTTCACCATTTCTATGAGTCAAAGTTCATGGCCAAGACTTATTATTATTTTAAAATTCTGAACGATATGATATGATACCGTAATATGTATTATATAAGGGAAATGGATTTATTATGGAACAAAAATTAGAAAATTCGAATTAATCTTTGTATCAGTCATGTTATGCCATGTGAGAATTAGAGTATAGAATGATTGGTCAATTCATGGAACCTTCGTATGTTTCTAGCAATAATAGAAAAAATTCAATCGATTTGAATAGTTTAATCGTAAAAGTTTCAAACTATCTAATTTTTTAGTTCGGTTTTTAAGTTTCAAGTTCGATTTACTTTAATAACTCTTGTTGTTAAAAATCGATCAATTTATTAATTAATTAGTCGATATAAGTAAATTAATAAATTATTATAAATTAAAACCAATTAATTAAATTTTATTTAACAATCTCTTTTATTTTCGAATAATCACAATATAAATATATTAAGTAAATCATAATTTGTACAATTTCTGTCTTCAATTTTAAAAATTGAAAACCTACGAAAAGATTATAAACTGTAGGAAACATAAATTTATTGTTTCAAAATTACAAATTGTAATTTACTCTATAATGACAAACTATTAGACGAGGACAATAATAACAACACCTAATGAAATCTTCACTTTAATGCAAAATATGGAGAAGTTCAATATTGTACAATCTTACTTTAATATAGTAGAGAGATTCTTTCTGCTAAACCTACATACATTGCAAGTTATAATTACAAACTATTAGATTTAGGAATATGGATATCATTTTGTACCGGTTGGTACGTATAGTAACGGACCAAAATCAGTACGAAATAAAGGGTCGATTGTACCGGATATAAATACCAGTCGATACCGGCTCATTTTAGATAGTACCAGTTGGTACATGCCAATATTTAAAATACTGACCAAATATTGGTCGGCATAGGAAATTTTAAAAAATAAGGAATTTTTTTGCAAAATTTTCAAAAATTTTTAAAATCTCCCTCCCTCTTCTCCCTCACCCTCATTTTTCAAAGTTTTTTAATTAGTTATTTTATTTACTTTAACTTTTCTAATTAATGTGAATTTTTAATATTATTTTTAAAATAATAATAAATATTTTATATTAAATAAAGCTTAAAATAAATTATTTTTATTTAAATTTATTTTAATATTTTATATAATATTTATTAATAAAGTATTAATAAAAATATTT
>JANZLD010000004.1:636659-649491 GCA_026413575.1 Erythroxylum carthagenense
AATTCAACTTGAGTTGATGATTTTGGAACATAAATAATTCATATATATATATATATATATATATATACACATAAATGAGATGTTATGAGAAGGAAGATAGAAATTATGATTGATCAGATGTAGTTGAAGGTGATGAGTCAAGTGAGTTGAGATTTGAGAGTTTAATGAAGTCAATTTGGTAGCTGAATGGTTAAGCCCAGGACATTCCAAGTTTGGGAAATGCAAAATTTAAAGCCTTCCATAGAAAAAGATTTGTGTTCTAAGTTCTAGGGAAAATATAGATTAATTTAGGTTGAATTTGACAAAGTTGTCTGGTGAGGACATATCGTCTAGTGAGGACATACCGTCTGGTGAGGATGTATCGTCTGGTGAGGACGTATCATCTGGTGAGGACACTTCATCTGGTGAGGACGCTTCATCTGGTGAGGACGTATCGTCTGATGAGGACACTTCGTTTGGTGAGGATGTATCGTCTAGTGAGGACACTTCGTCTAGTGATGACGTATCATTTGGTGATGTCATATCGTCTGGTGATGATGTCATATAGTCCGGTGCACTGTTCATCTGACCCTATTGTCCAGTCACATTTTTGACCCTGTAGACGATTGAATTTGTCTTCGAGTCTTCATGAAAGTTGGAGATCTTGAAGTTCTCTTTCAAACCATCCAAAGAACTTCTTAATCTGATATCTCTAGGGAAAGTTATGACAATTTTCTCCAATTCTTTTGATCCTATTGTTTGGTCCAATTTTAACCCTTTAGACGACAAAATCTCACTTCAATGTCTGCATGAAAGATGTAGATATTGAAGTCCTCTTTCAAACCCTTCAAGAATGACTTTGATTTGATATCCCTAGAGCTAGTTATGCCTTTTGTCCCGAAACAAATGCAATATGGTTGAGGACAGAACCTTGTTTGATTCCTTCCGCCCAATCTTTGTTATCTGACCTTCAAATGAAGTGATTCTTGAAGGATTAGATCCCAACACATATTGTGTTATCTCTCCACATACAAAAATTGGCAACATTCTAAATTGATTGGAAAAAGGTTTTGATTGAAGGAAAGTGAAGGAATCTGTTGGAATAGTATGAACTGATGTTATTTTACTAAACATGCTTCGACATTTTGAATATATCTGGATCTGTAGGGTTCCAATTGAGATTATTTCTGATGTGGAGTAAACTAGAGATGTAGGTTTATAAATTATATGAAGAGTTCGAATTTTGATTCAGCCTCTAAGATGTTCAACATCTGGATGAAAGTTGAGCATAGAATATTTCTTCAATATAAGAATGATTCGGAAAATTGAGCCCGACACTTACAGTATCAGAGAATGAAGATAAACCGAGGATGACTAATGAAGGTTAATTAGAACAACCATATATGGTAGTAAGCACAAGCACACGTTTTATGACTCCGAATGTTGGGCTCCGGAAGCAGGGTCCAACAACAAAACCATCATGCGGAAATGCCATAGTAGAAAATAAATTATGCAATACCGTGGTTCTGATACCAATTATAAAACATTTATGGATCGATTGAGTTTTGCGTACTTCTATTCATGATTGTTTTTGTTTTTGTAAGATGTTGATTTATTCCCTTTCTGCTTCCTTTTTTTTAACCTGTTTCTTCAATGATTCAAAATGATTAAGATTCCTATTAATAAGTTTTTGTTTCTAAAACTTATATACTCAATCACCAACCATCATGTTAGTTTATGATGGTTCATTGTTGGAAGAGAAAGAGAATGAGTCTTTGACTCATTTAAGATCCATTCTATAATATCCAATAATCATTACCTTGGATACTTTTCATAAAACTTAAATCGATAAATCATATGAAATATTAAATAGTCTAACAAACATGCGACAGATGGACGATACTTGAACTCCTGGAGTTATATTTCTAACAACTTCCCAAGTTGACATGGACAAAAGACACATGTGCCAGTCATGTTCAGCCTTTGCGATGAGGGGTAAATTAAAAATAGTTGATAAAATTGCCAAGTATACAAAGATTGTCAACTAGTTTTGTCCATACAGAGAAGCGGAGGAAAATAGTGAACAGGTATTCTTCAAACTTAGCTACATCACGAACATATGGAGGGAACTGCACAATAAATGCATGTCAGATGGAGCGATAGAAAGCCCAAAACGCATCCTCACCCGACAGCTGAGCTATCGAAATAACACCGCACGTAAATGTTTTTAGATCACCTTATCCTCGATGATCACTGCCACGTAGGATGAGAGAAATTTCATAATATTTCAAAACAAAAGCACCCCATATATAAGAGCAGTTTTACAACCAGCTGATTTTATCATAATCGACTACAACTCAGCGAATAACGCAGAAATTCAGCATGGACAATATCTAACGCTATTGGAATGTGTGATGTGAACAGTATCATGGTAGACTCATTCAACAAATGAGTTAAACCAAGTCTGCTACAGACGGACTCCATGGGTTGAAGCTCTGCCACACATGATGTATCTGTGAATTTCTCTTATTCAGACTAGCTGCGTCCCATACATGCGCAGTGGTACTTCTTAGATGTTCAGATCAGGAGCATGTGGTGCGTTGTCTTAAGGGCTTCCATGCAGCTGAATATTAATCACAAACGTTTTTCTTTTGTTGTTCAGTTGTAACGTCCTTGCTGTTTTGAGACATTAAACTGTTTGTAAGTTGTGACATCTTAATTCGCCTTCAAGTCCTAATTCATTCAAAATTTTCAAAAGGAAAAAAAGATAAGAGGCCATTAAATTGTTAATTTTATAATCATTATGCTTATTATAGACTAAATTATTTTTTTACATTATAAAAACATTTGTTAATGTGAAAGAGTAATTTAGTTCATACTAATATTATAATTATAAATATCATTAAATTGATAATCATGAAATTTTGTTTGAACGAAAAATACATCAATGTTAGAGATGGGCAGTGGTTCGGGCTAGGCTCGAAGACCAAATAGGTCTGGCATAAGGCCCTAGCCCAATTGGGCTAAATTGGCTTGAAGCTCAATCAGGATTGGGTTGGCCTAATTTTTTTATTTTTTTGAAGATTTTAATAGAATTTTTATTTAATTAAAATGTTAATTAAATTAAATTTATTAATGAATGAGAATAAAATTATAGGAAATGAAAGAAAATATTATAATTAAAGTAATCAATTCAATTAATTAAAGTTACAAATTTCAATTGCTTAATAAAATTACAAAAATTAAGATTTTATAATAAATATATATATAGAATGTATAAACATTGATAAAATAAACATGATGAAACCAAATTAATTAATGAAGGATGGTAGTATTATAGGAAAAGAAAGACAAAGGTTATAATTAAAGTAACCAATTTAATTAATTAGAGGCATGAATTTGAATTGATTAATAAAAATTGAGATTTTATAATGAATGAATATATAAAACATAGATATGTTTATAAAATGAATAATATACAAAAATTCATTATGGAGGATAGGAATATAGGAAATGAAAGAAAAAAATTTATAATTAAAGTGATCAATTTACTTAATTATAGTTATGAAGTTTAATTGATTAATAAAAATTGAGATTTTATAATGAATGAATATATAAAACATATATATATATATATATATGTGTGTGTGTGTGTCTGTTTTATATATATATTCATCATCATCATCATCATCATCATCATTACCCAGTCTGAAATCCCGCAATGAAGCAGGGTCTGGGGAGGTCCGATAGTACGCAACCTTACCCCTACATAGTAGAGAGGTTGTTTCCGGTAGACCCGCATGCAACTGACACAATATAAGAATGATGTGGCATACAGAAACAATAAAAAGTAAAAAGATGGGGACTACCTGAAGGAGGATAGATCTGCGAGAACCTAGTATAATATAAAGTCCATCCCTCTTTGTCACTCACCAAGTAAGGGGATTGGGTAACTGGAATAGTTAATCCTTTACCCTTAACCGATCACGCCAAATTCTTCTATTCTGAGCCACTACCTCATTAAGGGCTAACTTTGACATATCCGCCTTGATCACTTCCCTCCAATTCTTGTACGGCCTCCCTCGCCTCCTCTTATATTCACTAAGTGTTATGCCCTCACAACTCCGTACCGGAGCATCGGAAGGCCTCCTTCGCACATGCCCATACCACCGACTTACTTCCATTATAGGTAAATTCTCCTACTTTATCTTCAATTTTACCTTCACTGTTTGTTTTTCCTCACAGCTCCCCAACCCCCCTTATTTCCTCTCCCATTTCCTTTTCACCTCATCCTCTCCACGCAACCACTATCCCTACTTATCATTCTATACCTCCCACAAATACTCATCCAATGCAAACTCGTTCCAAGAGTGACATTTTCAAACCTAAACTATATCACACTCTTCTATCTCCCTCACCCATCAAAGAACCCCAATCTGTTTCTTTTGCCTTACAGGATCCTATTTGGAAGGCTGCTATGAATGCTAAAATGCATGCTCTACACAAAAATCAAACCTGGACCCTTGTTCCTTATCATCCTAATATGAATGTTTTGGGCACAAAATGGGTTTTTCGAGTGAAATATCACTCAGGTGGCTTTTTTAATAAAGCAAAGGCTCGTTTGGTGGAAAATGGGTTTAATCAAAACCCAGGTGTGGATTTTACTGAAACTTTCAGTCCAATCTTCAAATCCTCTACCATTAAAGTCATCCTATCTCTAGCTCTATCATTTCAATGGGACATTCATCAGATTGACATCAATAATGCTTTTCTTAATGGGGTCCTACAAGATGAATTCTACATTCATCAACAATAAGGATATGTCAATTCAACCTATCCTACTCATGTTTGCCATCTTTCTAAAGCATTATACGAGGAGCCTGCTTTTTTACCCTCAAACAGGCTCTTCAAAATTGGGGTTTTACACCCTCTAAATGTGACACCTCCTTATTCTATCTTCATAAGAACCAAATCAAATTATATCTTTTAGTGTATGTTAATGACATACGGGTTACTGGCAACAATCAAGAAGCCATACAACATCTCATTCATCGATTACACAAGCAATTTGCTCTCAAAACTCTTGGTTCTTTACACTACTTTCTTGGTTTCGTAGTCCATAGAAATTCTACAGGTTTATATTTATCTCAACAAAAATATATTCATGATCTCCTAAAAAGGGCCAATATGCATACCTACCACTCCTGTCTCTCCTAGCCAGAAGCTCTATGCCTTTGATGGTGATCCCATTGCCAACCCTTCGGATTATCGCAGCATTGTTGGTGGTCTTCAATATTTATGCCACAGTCATCTTGATATTTGTTTCATCGTCAACAAATTGAGTCAATTTTTGAACAAATTGAGTCAATTTTTGACTAATTCACTTCAACCGCACTGGGTTGCCTTAAAGAGGGTTCTTCGATACTTACAAGGTACTGTTAAAACCAAATTCCTCTTTCGCCCTTCTTCATCCCCTTTGCAAATCCATGCCTTTTTTGACTCTGATTAAGTTGGCTTTGTTGATAATCGAAAATCCACCTTCGGAAGATGTGTCTTTCTGGGAGGGAATCTCATTCATTAGAGCTCCAAAAAGCAACTGGTTGTCGCTCGCTCCAGTATCGAGGCAGAATATCGGGCTCTCTCCACCCTCTCGACTACGATCATTTGGCTTTTATCCTCTCTCACCGAATTAGGGTTTGCACCCTCTCAATGCCCAATCATCTAGTACGACAACAATAGAGTCAGAGCTTTGTCGCAAAATGTTGTGTACCACGCTCGAACGAAGCACATTGAAATTGATGTGCATTTCATCCGTGATCGAGTTGCTGATGGAACCCTAAAGATCAACTATGTTAGCTCTAAAGACCAACTTGCAGATCTATTAACTAAACCTATGACTATCGCACGACATTTCATCTTATGTGGCAAACTCAATCTTCATAACTCACAAAGCTTGCGTTTGAGGGGGCATGTAAAGGATCATTCAATAGATCACTCATTAACAAATAACTCGCCAAGTCCATCTTATAAACGATCAGCCCACAAAGATAAAAGCCCAACAGTTGAGCAACGACAAATATTCTAAAAGGGTCATCCATTACAATATCTGTACATTCTTTCTGTTGTAACCATAAGATTTTTTTCGGCTGTAGTATTGTTACAAAGTGTATATAAACACTCACTCTACTGTACATGATTGAGTGAAAATAATACAAACGTTTTTCATACAAATTGTGAAATTTTACAAACGGAACCAAAATTGACCAGCTTTTCTTCAAAGATCCAAATAGTTTCATGGTGAAGATATGCAACTGTAAGAACCTAAAGCTTGTTCCTGCTGGTTCTATTATGGCCAAAAATATACAGCTTCCCTTTGACCAACACAATCCTCCCGTTGAACTCTAGCTGTCCGATTAGCCATACCAAAAAGCTTCTCTACTTCATCTAATCCACTAAAAAGACTCTCCAGAATAAGAACTTCACTGTTCCAGGCAATCTTTAGTTGTTCACATTATTTGATGAATTATTAAAAATTAATGAAAATGATTAATTTATCAATTAAATTGGAAATTAAAAAATAGTTTGACTAAATTTTGGATGGGTTTGTATCAATAGAACTTTTCTAAGAAGAGTTTTTATAAGAATCAATTGACTATTTGGTTGTTATTTAAAAAAGAATTTTTTTGAAAGAGCTTCATACAATAGACTATTTGACAATATAAAAATAGAAAGCACTTTTAATTTTAATTATATTTTATTTCGTAATAAAAATTATTTATGCATATAAATATTATTTAAAATATATTAAAAATATGCAAAGCACAATATATTAATTATTTTATAATTTTAAACCATATGAATTATAAATGAAAATATATCTAACCAAATCTTTTATATGGATTATAACATAAGTAAAACTATTATAAAAAATAAATATTAAAATATATAAAAAGTCAAATAATATTATATAAATCTCAAAATAACCGTGAAGATGCGTTTATAAGTATTGTGAAAATTATGTGTAAAAACATAAAGATAAAGGAGATTAAAAAATATGCTCATTAATTGATTTGTAAAATTACCTGAAAAAATCTTTTTTTGAAAAGTTTCAAATTTGGGCTTCTCAAAAAGCTGTATTTTAGCTTCTAAAAAAGTCATTTATATGAAAAATGCTTTTAAATTTTACAATTAAACACTTATTCTTTTTAGAAATGACTTTTGTAGTAAAAAAAGTACATTCACCCTCCAAAAGCTGAAACTAAAAGAAAGATTTGAGCTTATGAAATGATTTACTTAGAAAAGGGCCCAATTAAAACTCTACTAAATTGGCTTCCATGCAGTTGTGGCAGTGTATGATAGATAGGATGTGATCTTCTGTCTTCTTTGTTTGTTTACTTATCCTGTTCTATTGGATTCAAGCTATTTATTTATGTAAAAATCTACATAAATGAATGACTTTGTACATAAATAAATGGCTTAGAGCCGATAGAACAAGATAGGTGGACAAAAATGAGGACTGAAATCGGAAATAATAGATACACCCCGGCCACTTCACAAGGATCTCATTTAAAAGACACGTCAGCTAAACATTCAAGCGATTTTAAGAAATACCACCGCACACAATAAACACTCACCTTGATCAAAGAACCAGGCTAGGCCCGTTAACTAAAATTCTAAAGCTCCCCCAAAACGCAAAGCTTAGAGCAAACGAACGCGCTCAGGAACGGAAGAAACATAGAAAATAAGAAACGGTGCTAGTAGTGCGTTGCAAGTGTGTTTCTCTGCGTTTTCTCCGAACTTCTTAACAGATTAGAAATTGAAATTCATTCCCTAATCTTTGATTTCTCTTTCAAATCTCCGCTCCAGAATTTCGAGATCAAAATCCCAAATTCACCCAATTTAGATCTAGGAAGCGCACGACATGGCGTGTATAAAATCGGTTAACAGATCGGCGCAAGTGGCGCTCGCGCCGGACGCGCCGTATATGGCAACCGGAACGATGGCGAATGTGGTGGATCCGTCGTTTAGCTCCTCCTCGAGTCTTGAGATCTTCAAGCTTGATTTTCAGTCCGACGATCGTGATCTGCCGTTGGTCGGCGAGTATCAAAGTGCCGAGAGATTTAACCGAATTGCTTGGAGCAGGAAAGGACCCGAGTCCGATGAGTACGGTTTCGGGTTGGTTGCCGGCGGACTTGCCGATGGGAGTATTGACATTTGGAACCCTTTGGCCTTGATCCGGTGATTAGTTATTCACTCTTTAACAGTTTATTCGAATTTGGTTGCAGTGAATTCACTAATTTTAGCTGAATAGGGCTGAGATTGTAAAAATGTGCGTTGATAACGGTAAGGGAGGTTAAGCAAATTGGTCGACTTGCTTCTATTTTACATTGATTGAACGACGTGTTGTTTTCTTTTGATCATACGTGACATTTTACGTAAGTCCTAATAGTTTACTCTTGTGCGAGCGATTTGTCCGTCTTTGTTGGTTAAGTTCCGCGGAAGAACTGGGATTGCCATTTGCTGTGATTTTTTTTTCTTCTATTAGATTGCAGTTGATTTATGACATTGGGTTGATTCTGAGACTTACGACTTTGTGTTCATTCTACATTTTCCTTCTGAATTTTCCCTCGTCAATATCAAGTCTACTTTTGGACCGGCATTAAGTCTTCAAAAATTACATTGACATTGTGTTCTGTTTTAGTTGTGATTGGAATAGAAGTGTAATAATGCTGCTTAATCAGGTTAACTGTAGATACTCTTGCTCTTGAAATGGAAGGGATTTTAGAAATAACGGAAAACTTGATTCTACCGTCACTGTATTTCATGATATTGATTTTGTGCTTGCTTTTTCCTTAATGAAACTCTAGTAACATCGAGTACCACCTTTTTGCTAGTTCTGAGGCAAGCGAAGATGCTCGCATTGCTCATCTCTCAAATCATAAGGGGCCTGTAAGTTTTTTGTTTCTTCATGCATCAAGTGTAATATGATTTCATTTTTGTTAGATAAATGATGATTTGGAGGCACGCTTATTCCTCATCTCCCACTTTCAGGTTCATGGTCTTGAGTTCAATGCCATCACACCTAACTTACTGGCATCAGGTGCAGATGACGGTGAAATCTTAATCTGGGATTTATCTGCACCCCAAGCAGCTTCCCATTACCCACCGCTTAAGGTCTGATGCAAGCTGTTTGCATGATATCTTCCCGTGTATGATCATCTTTAAAGGGCTATTTGACCTGCATCTAGTTTTTACTGGTAAATGAAATGGCTACAGGGTGTAACTGATTTATAGAAAGATTTAAGGCAGCTAGATTTCATTCAATTAAGGCTAGAATAGGTTCCGTGAAGATGCTCTTGTATCAGTATCTCAGTGCCATAGGAAAGTATTAGAAAATTTACATTGAGAATGTTATTCCCTAGTTGAAGAAAGGTATGCTCTTGTAGAGTGTCCTTAACGAAGAGATGATTTTTCAAATTGGTTACATGCTGTTACTTCCTTAATCTCTTAATTAGTGGCTGGTATAGAATAAACTGCATCATGATTTGGTCATCAGTTCATTTCCTACTTTTACAGATTGATCGTGAAATTTATCTCTTGATTTGTACTATTATTGATGCTGCTAGTTTGCATTGCCTTTGTTTCACCATTTTTGCTTTAAAAGGTTTCGTTAACTCAGAGGTGTATTTTATAGTTTGTTTCTTTCACCATTTTTGGGCACTGAATCATGTGAGATTTTTTTCTGCAGGGCAGTGGTTCTGCGACTCAGCGTGAGATTACATATGTTTCTTGGAATAGCAAGGTCCAACATATTCTGGCATCAACGTCACAAAATGGAATAACTGGTAAGGAAGCATAATGGATCACCTTCTGGTTTTGTGCAGTTGTTTTGGTTTTCATATCAAATTTTTTTGGGGCTTTGTAGCGGTCTGGGACCTAAAAAAGCAGAAGCCTGTAATAACGTAAGTTACTTGGTTTTGTCTTTTCTTCTGTTTTTTTTTTCTTCCAAGGATCTGATAATTTTTGTGTGATAGCATCATATTGTTTCTTGAAGTGGAAACTGATTGTATATCTGTTAATAACAGTGTTGAAGATTCCATTAGGAGGCGGTGCTCTGTTTTGCAGTGGCACCCTGATATTGCCACTCAACTTATTATTGCCTCTGATGAAGACAGTTCTCCTGTTCTGAGGGTAATGATTTTGCACTTGATATTCTTTTCCCTTCTATATTTGATCTTCAGAAATTTATCAGATACATTTTCCTGGCAGCTTTGGGATATGCGCAATGCAATGACTCCTGTGAAAGAGTTTGCAGGGCACACTAAAGGTATGGAGCAGTCTAGTTTTCTGCTGAAATATTTGGGACTGTAAAATGACATCAAGAAACAAATTTTCGTTGTGCTGTGAGTATTTTTTTTAGGCCTATGGAGATATCGCCACCTTTTATTTAAACTTTTCCCTAAATTGAAGAAATAACTGATCTTCATAAGCAGTTTGGCATGCATGATTGCTCTCCTTGTTAAGTCCTGCTTTCCATATAGAAGTTATGTAGAGGATGCTGAAAAATATTTTGGTTCTTTTCTTTACTGATGTTTCGCATCAGGTGTAATTGCTATGTCATGGTGTCCCAATGACAGCTCCTATTTGCTTACTTGTGCCAAGGACAATCGAACTTTTTGTTGGAACACTGTAACTGGAGAGGTATGGGATCTCAGAAGTCACACTGTCAGCTTATGAGAATTTAAATCTTTAGGTTGAGCATTTTCTATTTATTTTTGAGGGCGTCCAAGTATCCACAAAGTTTTAAATTGTTGCATAGATTGTACGTGAATTGCCTGGTGGCTCCAACTGGACCTTTGATGTACACTGGTATCCAAAGATTCCGGGAGTTATTTCAGCATCTTCTTATGATGGGAAGGTTGGCATATACAACATTGAGGTATGGATTTGTTAGTCCCCGCTAGCATTTTTTTGTTAAAACGAGAGAGGGGGGGCTAAATACTACTGTTGATGGAGTTTCTCAATGTGTGAGTTTTGTTTTGACAATAATCTGAATAATACTGGCTATTGCTTTTGCATACAAGACAAACTGAAACATCTTGTGTTGTGAATCTTACCTTTCAGGGTTGCAGTCGATATGATACCACTGAGAATGATTTTGGTGCTGGTAATGCAGCATATTCTTGAGATTCCATCAAGTTTTAACCATATATCAATCATTTGCTGCATATTGGTTCCTGTACTTTGTTCTTTCCCTTATCTCCTTATCCTTTAAATTCAGCAACATTGAGGGCACCCAAGTGGTACAAACGCCCTGGTGGAGCATCATTTGGCTTTGGGGGAAAGCTTGTGTCTTTTCATCCTAGATCATCTGCTGCAGGTGCTTCAGAGGTATGCTCCATTGGTTAGATTCCTCCAAGTTTCCTTGGTTCGAAACATTGCCATAGTTCTTAACATCCTCTATCTTCTCTTTTAGGTTTATTTGCATAGCATGGTTACGGAGGATACTTTGGTGAGTAGGACATCTGAGTTTGAAACTGCAATACAAAATGGAGAGAAGTCTTCTCTGAAGGCTTTATGTGAAAAAAAGTCTCAGGAGTCAGAGTATGTAATCTATCTGAGAATTGGACTTTCCATTTCCTTCTGAAACCTGAATGTGAAATTTTTGGCTCCTGCCAGTAGTCTCTTCAGATATCTGCATACATGACTTTGCCTGTGCTTGTTTAATGATTTTAGCAGATCAGAGGATGATAGAGAAACATGGGGGTTTCTAAAAGTTCTCTTTGAAGAAGATGGGACGGCAAGAACAAAATTGCTTTCCCACCTTGGTTTTAGTCTACCTGTTGATGAAAAAGCTGTACAAAATGATCTCTCTCAGGAAATGACTGATTTTCAGCTTGATGATACCGTAGCTAATAAAGTGGGGTACGAAACAAAAAAGGAGGCAAATGTCTTCTCTGCGGATGATGGCGAAGATTTCTTCAATAATCTCTCAAGCCCCAAAGTTGATTCACCTTTGAAAGCGCCAGTTGATAACTCTGGTCTTGGAAATTCAGTTCCTAATTTGGAGGAAAGTAGGCAAGACAATGGGTTGGAAGAGATTGTGGATCCTTCCTTTGATGATGTTATTCAGCGTGCTTTGGTTGTGGGAGACTATAAGGGAGCTGTTGCTCAGTGCTTATCTGCAAACAAAATAGCTGATGCTTTAGTTATTGCCCATGTTGGTGGTACTTCTTTGTGGGAGACGACTCGTGATCATTACCTAAAGATGAGTCGTTCTCCATACTTGAAGGTTTGTCCATCACTTTACTTTCATTTTTAATGCAGTTAATCCATTTTTCATTGAAATTATGCCTCGTAAAAGTTGGCTAAACAATCTTCCAATTCACTTCAGGTTGTTTCTGCAATGGTGAACAATGATCTAATCAGCCTGGTAAACACCAGGCCACTGAAATACTGGAAAGAAACCCTTGCGCTCTTGTGTACGGTAAGTATTTTACTTCTGAAAATTGTTGACGTGTTCTACTTATAAGCCTGAAATAATCAGGTGCCTTCTTTTTGGATTTATACATTCTTGTGTAAATTTTATCTGCCATTGTTTGACTACTGTGAGAAAATAATATATATCAAGATTCTTATTATGCAATTATATTCTTTGTTTTGCGGCTGATATGGTATTCTTTTGTTTATGATTAATAATCAGTTTGCACAAAACGAGGACTGGAGTTTGTTATGCAATTCGCTTGCTTCAAAATTGATGGCTGCTGGCAACACTTTGGCAGCCACCTTATGTTATATTTGTGCGGGAAACATTGATAAGACAGTTGAAATTTGGTCAAGAAGTCTGAAGGTT
>JANZLD010000004.1:649639-660907 GCA_026413575.1 Erythroxylum carthagenense
TCTGGCTAATGGCCAGAAACATTTCAGCGCATCTTTCTTCAAGCTTGTTGAAAAATATGCTGAAATTTTAGCCAGTCAGGGATTGTTATCAACTGCAATGGAGTACTTGAAACTTTTGGGATCGGATGAAATGTCTCCTGAGCTAATAATCTTAAGAGATCGTATTTCCCTTTCCCTGGAACCTGGTATGTCTTGTGACAGTATATGTGCTGCTTCATAATTGGTTCTTGATTTAATGCTGTTTTCCCTTTTTATCTGATCTTTTATTAATTGAATCTTCATTTCCATCTCATTTTTCACGTGCATTTCCATTTCTGAATCCAGTTGTTAAACATTTATCATAGGTTACCTGGGCATTCAGCCACATTTTTTAATCCCTGAACAATCATATAAAATAACATTCAAGTGGGGTAATTCTTCATCAATTTCAATGGTGTGTGTAAACAATTATTTTCTAGATCGTTGGTTTCAGTGCTATTAAGTCAAATTCTTCGTACTGAAGATTAAGCTGCACTTCAAGCTTACTTTTTGAAAGATCTAGTATGGCATGTTTCTAAAATTTGTGCAATATTGCCTTCAAATGGGTAACAATTTACTGATTTTATCTGCATGCAGAGAGAGAAAAAACTCCAGCCTTTGATCACTCCCAACAGCAGGGTGAATTAATATATGGTACTGATCAACCCAGTTATGGTGTGGTCAATCCCTCTCAACATTACTATCAGGTGGTTGCTTAATTGGATCTTGATTTTAGGGCTATTTTATGAGCTGAATTTGACTTGCTTCTGGCTCCGAGTGACACTTTCCTATGCTTTATCTATAATGCCCAGGATACGGCATCGTCACAAATTCATCAAACTGTTCCCGGTAATCCACACAGTGAAAATTATCAACAACCTCTTGGTCCTTCCCATATGAGAGGATATACAGCTCCTGTGCCATATCAACCTAGCCCCCAACCATCAACATACCAGCCTTCGCCACAGCCCAATATGTTTGTTCCATCTCAGGCACCTCAGGCTCCACAGGCTCCACAGGTGCTTTGTTTATGAGGCTTCTTTTGGTATATATGTTATAGCTAATTTATCTCCTGCATAGTAGCTTTTCCTCTGACTATATTTTCTATTTTAACACTGGGTAATGTGAGAAAGTGTGGCAGTTCCTCCATGATGTATCTGATTTTTGTTCAAGATGTCCATCCGAAAATTTTCTAAAATACTTGATCTCTGAGTTGTTAGTATTTGCTAGATTTTGATTGTGGTGTGTGTGATTAAGAACCATTGCAGTTATTGATGAATACTAACGTGGTTCATTTGGCACTGAAGGCAAATTTTGCACCTCCCCAGCCCGTTCCTCAGCAAACTGTTAGGACTTTTGTTCCTTCAAACGTTCCAATTCTGAGAAACGCGGAGCAATATCAGCAGCCCACATTAGGCTCTCAGTTATATCCGGTATGTATAGCCATTATAAAGTTGGTGTGTGATAATGGCTTTCTGATGAACATGCTAAAATATTCTTTATTTGTTTCAAGGATATGCTAATCCAGGTTTTCAACCTGCGCAGCCTCCTGTGCAAGGACCCGTTTCAGTTCAAACAGGCCCAATTCCTAGCCAGAAAATGCCGCAGGTTGTAGGCCCATCCCCATCATCTATGGGATTCAGACCCATGACAAGTTCAGGTGTTGTTCAAAGACCTGGGATCAGTTCAATGCAACCACCTACTCCTACTCAGTCGCCATCTGTACAGCCAGCTGTCACACAGGCTGCTGCTCCCCCAACAGTGCAGACGGTTGATACATCAAATGTATCCGGTATTTACTAATTCCTTGTCTAAATTCAGTTTTGCACTTGCATAACATGTCCAATTTTGTGTTGATGCTACTGCTTTTCTTAGGAAAAGGTTTCTCTTCAAACTCAGTTCCAAAACTTGTCTTAATTGATCAAACATTGGTGCAGTAGCTTACATTGTATGATAACGTACTTTAGATATTGGAATATGAAACTTCCAAAAATATTGTCACATGGTTTGGAATGCAATAACCAGTATGAGGAACTATATCCCGAATCAATTATTTTAAGGATTGGACATTTTTTTGACCGACCCATTAACATTCCAATAGATTGTTTGTTGGCATCTTTAGCTTGACTTGCCTGGTTTCATTCAGCTCAACATAGGCCTGTAATTTCAACATTGACAAGACTATTTAACGAGACATCGGATGCTTTGGGAGGTTCTCGTGCAAATCCAGCCAGGAAGCGCGAAATAGAAGACAATTCAAGGAAAATAGGTGCCTTGTTCGCAAAACTTAATAGTGGGGATATTTCCAGAAACGCATCCGATAAGCTTATTCAACTGTGCCAGGCAATGGACACGAACGATTTTGGGACAGCCCTGCAAATTCAGGTATAAGGTTTGAAGGTAGATAGTTCTTTATGTATGTTCTTGAGCCATTAAAAGTAACTTTACCTGATTTCGTGTATATGGATTAGGTACTCCTTACCACAAGTGAATGGGATGAGTGTAACTTTTGGCTTGCAACCCTTAAAAGGATGATCAAAACCAGACAGAGCGTTGGTGCAAGATCAAGTTAAGAACTGAGAACTTTCTTAGGGCATTTGATGGATAGTTTCCAGGACCACAATGAAATTACCGTTTGGTTTTAATTTTGATCCTTGTAGTATTGAGAGGTAGGGTGTTGTTTTTAGTCCACCGATGCTTTAGACATTCATTTTTTTTGGCGTGTAAGTTCCTAAAGCATTAGCAATCTAGTGATGTCCCCTTTGAATACTTATATTAATTTGTTTTTCGCCCATTTGATTGCCAAAATGAACAACTTATTTGATAGTTGCATGAACTTCAGCATGTCCGAAAATTAATGTATGGAATAAATCTCAGGGTATTTCACTAACCAATATGCGAACTTTAATACTTGGTTATTAATTGGCCACCAATGAGAGTTGAGAATGTAGGGGTGCAAAGGTGCAGGTCATCTGTTACTGTTACTCACAAAAATTGGATTATCATGACAGGCACAGAGAAATAAGAACAGGTGATTTTTTTCGACCTAGTAATGGGTGAAGTCTGAGTTTAGGTTGAAGTTTAATCAGGTTTGAAGTTTTTATCCCGAGACTGAGTTGGGCTTGAGTGGTTCAAAGTTTAATTAGACTCGAACTTGAACTTAATTGAGTTTGATCGGTCTGAATTTTGATTAAAAATATTAGTTTAATTTTTAAAAATTAAAATGAAATTGTATTTATAAAAAAAGTTTGAGTCTTTACTGAAATTTAATTAATTTAAATTAGACTTAATAATTTTAAGTTGAACTCATCAAGTTTTGTCATTTTTATTTCTTTTTAATTTAAAAATGAGTTAGTGAAGTTTGTTAATTATTTTTAAAATTTTATTTCAAAATTTTTTAAATTTAAATTTGAATACTAAATTTAATAAAGTTGACTAAAAAAAATTTA
Organism: Erythroxylum carthagenense; assembly: GCA_026413575.1. NCBI lineage: Eukaryota > Viridiplantae > Streptophyta > Magnoliopsida > Malpighiales > Erythroxylaceae > Erythroxylum > Erythroxylum carthagenense. The sequence continues at coordinate 653,107 of JANZLD010000004.1, forward strand.
TTAATTGACCAAGTTTAAGAAAATGTCAAGTTTAATTAAGTATTAATATATTAATTCAAATTTGATTCCACGTAAAGAATTTGATTTAATTAGAAAATTTTGATATATTAATTTTGAGTAATTGGGACGAAATTGTTATTCTACTAGAAAAATAATTTACTTTTTGAAATAAAAATTAAAGATATCACGACCTGTAATTAACTTGAAGACTAGAACCTAATTCTTTTTTTTTTGGTCTGCGAAATGTTCTAGAAGAGTCCTAAAAGAGTCCTAATTATAGGAAGATACATTTAAGTCATCTACACCTAGACTAATTCCCGCTCGATCCAGGTAGGTCCTTTGCGGAAGGCAAAATTCTGATCCTAAAGTTTAAACGACTGCATACATAAAGATGATTCAAACCTACAATCTTACTTAAACTAAAAAAATCTCTTACTAACTCACTTATTCACTTTAACATTATTTCCCTCCACTTTTTGAAATTCACCTTCCGCCTTCTTTCTCTCGCTTCTCTGATCTTCATGGCCAATTTGGGCAAATGGAGAGTTTGAACTCTGAAGTAGTAAAGTACCAATCCAAACAGGTGCGGATTAGGTTAGAAGAACTGAACTGTTACCATTAAACAAGTGCATATTCTTGTTTGTGATTTTCAGATCCGATGTTTGATTTGCTTTTTTCTCTAGTTGATTACAATTAAGATTCTAGTGTGTGATAGTTTCTTTCGTGACAAGCGTGATGTTTTTGATTGCATTATAATGTTACGATATCAGTTAGATCTGTTCTTGTGGAAAACATTTACCCTTACACTTTATGCTGTAACCAAAGGTTTCAGTTAACAATTCTGCAACTAGTTATTTCTTTTTGTGAGAAAATGAAATATTTATTCAGAAGTGCGATTGGTTTGTCTACACTAAGGTGGGTGTAGGATCGATTTCAAACCCAAGATTTCTATTTCTAATGACTTGTCTACCTTGATTTCAGAATTTGCATTATATTTTTAATAGTTTGGAGTTTATATTTTCTGCATTACAGATGAGATCCTCTCATGTGAGTTGCCTTACTTTTGTTATTATTGGGCATTCTAATTCTGGTAACCTAATTGATCTTGATCATATTTTCCAAATTTTTGCTCATGATGATGTCCAGAATCATGTTCCTGATCAGCATGTTAATGTTGAAAATGCTGATAGTGATGCTGTTGTTAATGAGGTAGATGTTCATGTTCTTGAAGTTGTGAATGAGCCAACTGTTCTACTTAGGAGGTCTACTAGACAACATGTTCCTTCTTTCCGTTACTCACCCGAGGATTGGGTGTTACTCACTGATGGGGGAGAACCTGAATGTTATAAGGAAGCCATTGAAGATGAGCATAAGGATCATTGGATTAAAGCTATGCAAGATGAGATGAAATATTTGCATGAAAGTCACACCTATGAGTTAGTGAAGTTGCCTAAGGGCATGAGAACCTTGAAGAACAAATAGGTGTTCAGAATCAAAGCTGAAGAGCACAGTTTGAAACCACGGTATAAGGTCAGATTGGTTGTTAAAGGATTTGGTCAAAGGAAAGGTATTGACTTTCATGACATTTTTTCTCCTGTTGTAAAAATGTCTTCTATTCGAACAGTTCTTGGTTTTGCTGCTAGTCTTGATATGGAATTGAGCAGGTGGATGTCAAGACAGCCTTCCTTCATGGTGATTTGTAGGAGGAGATTTACATGGAACAATCTGAGGGCTTCAAGGTGAAAGGAAAAGAAGACTTTGTGTGCAAACTGAAGAAGAGCTTGTATGGGTTGAAGCAGGCTCCTAGGCAGTGGTATAAGAAGTTTGAATCAGTTATGGGGGAGCAAAGCTACAAGAAGACTTCTGGAGATCACCGTGTATTTGTACGCAGATTTTCTGACGATGATTTTATCATATTGTTACTTTATGTGAATGATATGTTGATTGTGGGCAGGAATGCTTATAGGATTGCTAAGCTGAAGAAGAAGCTAAGCAAGTCTTTTGCCATGAAAGACCTGGGTCATGCCAAGCAAATTTTAGGCATGAGAATTACTCGTTGGAGAGATGCCAGAAAGCTGTACTTGTTGCAAGAAAAGTACATAAAGAAGATACTTCAAAGGTTTAGTATGACTGGGGCTAAATCTGTTGCTAGCCCACTTGCTTCTCATTTCAAGTTGTCTATCAACTAATGTCCTTCTATAGATGAAGAGAAGGAAGAGATGAAGAAAGTTCCATATGCCTCAGCAGTTGGCCGTTTGATGTATGTCATGGTGTGTACCAGGCCAAACATTGATTATGCAGTTGGTACAGTGAGTCGTTTTCTCTCTAATCCAAGTAAAGAGCATTGGAATGCGGTGAAGTGGATTATGAGGTATCTCAGAGGTACAACTGACTTGAGTCTTAGTTTTGGTGGTGATAAGACTTTGCTAGTTGGTTTTACTAATGCAGACATGACAAGAGATGTTAATTCTCAAAAGTCTACATCAGGTTTCATAATCAAGTTTGCAGGAGGAGCCATAGCCTGGCAATCAAGGTTGCAGAAGTGTGTTGCTTTGTCAACCACAGAGACTGAGTTTATTGCAGCTACAGAGGCTTGCAAGGAGTTGCTGTGGATGAAAACTTTTCTTCTTGAACTTGGTTTCAAGCAGGACCGGTATGTGTTATTTTGTGACAACCAGAGTGTCATTCATCTTAGCAAGAATGTTATTTTCCATGCAAGGTCAAAACGTATAGATAGTAGGTATCATTAGATACGAGATGTCGTGAATTCCAAGTTGCTAGAGCTAGAGAAGGTTCATACAGATGATAATGGTGCTGACATGATGACTAAAGCATTGCTGAAAGAGAAGCTTGAGATTTGTTGCTTGATGGCCGGTATGGCTAAATCCTCCACTTAGTCGTGAGGGGAAGATTTATTGGTTTGGGTCACTCGTAAGTGGAGCCTAAAGCCTAAATATAAAAAGGGTTTTAAACCCTAAAGAGTTGTGTAAAAGAGAGTTTCAGCCGGAAGAGAAAAGAGAGGGAAAAAAGAGAGAAGAAAAATTTGCATTTTTTTTCAACTTTGCGCAGTAATCTTCTAACCTTCAACCGCATAGTGATTTCTTGTCGAATCGACCTAAAATTTTAACCAAAGGTTCCTCTCTCGCTGTTCTTCATTCTGAACGGTGGAGATTAAATTTCGAGGTCTCCAAGGTGCCATGATCTTCAGTCGAAGTTGCTGAAATTTTAAGGATGATATTTTTCTCAACTCTTTGATTTTTCATCTTGTTGATGATTATTGTTATATTTTGAGTTGAGTGGTAACTCTAGTTATATCTAGAAGTGAAAAAATCTTTGTAACTTGATTGATGATAGTGAAGTTTTTCTTTACTGGACTACGTCCCGTGGTTCCCGTGGTTTTTTCTTTCTCACATTGAGGGAGGTTTTTCACATAAAAATTGCCTGTGTTATTTATTTCTTGTTGTTTAATTTTGTATATTGGTGAGTTTGTTGACTGCTGTTTTTCTTTTAGATTGGCTGTGGTTGTTCACACAAGAAAAAGTTTATTGATTCTGGTTTGTTGCCGCTGCGTGACTGACATCTCCTTTCCCAACAGTTATTTCATTAGAATCGTTACAAAAAGAGATTTGCATTATATTTGCTTTTTCCTTTAGTTGATCACAGATAGAGAGTCTTGACAATGTTAAAACTACAGGTTTATTCTCGTCTATGATAATTTCTTGTCTGAGAAACGTCACCTTTTATGCTTCCATTGCGTTATTGTGGCGCTGTCTTTCAGATCTACTTTTGCCTAAACTTTTTTCCTTTTACGTTGTGACACCGTTTACATTAATCATGAGTTATCTATGTTGTTTTCAGGATTCTGCTTAGGTATACTTGCAATGTAAACATATATATGCTCTTCAGAAGGATCTTTTCGAATGTGAATGCCAAAGGTTTTGGGTTCACAACTTGTTTGTACTACTTTCCTCTGTTGGAAAATGAATATATACACAGTGGTTACAAGACTCAGGTAGGTATAAGTGGCAATTCTTATAATAAATGCAGTAATTAATTACATTCAACAACCAAGATCATATTTTATTTAAAGCATAATAAAATAATGAAATTATATTTTTAATATTTGGTATGTAATCTTGAACCCTCTCTATTCTTTAACCAAAACTTATTAAAGAAAAACCAAAACCTTGTGCATGAGCATATGATGGTAGAAGACTCAACCTTATTTTTTACACACCCACATATATTATATATGTGCAATAATCTCACCTTATATCATATATTATAACATGTTTTATTCTAAGAGGTAAAATAGGTTAATTGTGTCATTTTAATGGATGATATGAATTATAGTTTAATGGGTCAATATATAGTTATTAGGATATTACTGTGTCATCATCATCATCATCATACCCTGAAGTCCCGTATTGAAGAAGGTCTGGGGGACCTGACAGTACGCAGCCTTACTGTTGGGTCCTAGACCCTCCACAATTGATATTGTCTGCTTTGGTATTTTCTGAGAATCGAGCCCTCAACCTAACGGTTTCAACCTAAGTTAGCTCAATGGTAAGAGGCGAGCGTTTAAACGCTACAAAACCGTGAGGTTGAGGGGTCGATTCCTAGAAAATACCAACGGATGAAACCGTTAGGTTGAGGGCTCGATTCCCAGAAAATACCAAAGCGGACAATACCGATTGTGGAGGGTCTGGGACCCAACATTAGGTATCACACTAGAGTTAGGAGAAGCAATAGAGTTACCTGATTCACACATACTAAGACCTTTAAGGTTGACTGAAGGGGCATCTTGGTTCTGTTGCACTTCCTTGCCTTTATGCCGTTCAATTGGGGTACCATCCAACTTCATTCCCTCAGGACTAAATTAGGCTTTTGCAGGGCTTGTCTTCAGGTCATTGTCTTGTGGTTAGTGTCCACTAAAAGGTAGAGAATTATTGTCCTTTTCCAATTTAGCTTGTAACCCAGTTTCAAAGGTAGGTCATTGTCATGCGACTAGTTAGACGCCATTCCTGTTTCTAAGCTGCCTTCTCTGGTTGCCATTCATATTCTATTGCAATTTCTTTGAAAGACATCTTGCCCTCATCATCATAGGTTGCCGACTAAAAGGAGGAAGGCCATTTCTTTTAAAGATCTAGTTCTACACACAGTCGAGCAAATAGGATTCTAGACATTTTTGCTATGTGAGAGTCCATCAACAAAGGACATCCCATTGCACTGGCAATCCTACCCAGTCCTTCAATATTCCAATCCTTGTAGGGGATGCTGTGAAATCTAATCTAGACAGGGGTGTATCTCACATTCTCTTACTCTCCCGCATTTAAGCTCTATTTTCTCAAGAATAGGGGCTTTCCTTGAATGTGCCATGGCTCTTTTTCCAACACCTCATTCAGTCTACATTCAGAGTCAAATTTGAATAGAAACTTGTTTAAATTGGTCACTAATATTTCAGTTAAACTGCATGCTAACCATGCCTTGGACAAGGATTGCTGAACTATTGGGAAGGCAGGGAGCTTACTGATAAAAAAACTAATTAGGGCATGTTGAAGCTTTTGTGCTCCTTGCTGGGCTAGTTCAGGCAGTGGGATGATAAAAATTTTGTCTTCCTTAAGTTTCGGAGGGTAATAGACCGGATCCTTGATGCTAGAGGCTTCCTCAACACCATCAGCAACGATGGATTTCCAGGTCCTGGGAACAGCTCTAAAAGATTGTCGGTCTTGGTTTGGGTTGGGTAAAGTAGTCGCTGGGTCATTCAAAATTTCAAACGACTAGTGCGATCCTAGGGGCATCCTAACAGGTGGGATGCTGGGGCAATTTGGGTCCATGTTTTCAGCATTAGGGTTTGGCAAAAGGGTCAAAAGGGGGGGGGGTTTAAGACGAGGATCGGGCTAAGGGAAGATAATAAGGAGAAGGGAGAGAAGAAGGAGACGAAGCCATGGAAGAAGGGGCACAATGTTCCAGTGATCTTCGAAGCATTGGGCGTTGTTGCTCTCTATCACTCTCTATTTCAGCATTGCATTTCTATTGTTTTTTGATAATTATTTTGTTTCAAGTTTGTTTTTAAGTGGTAATTGTCTTTATAAACTAAAAGAAAAAGAAGTCAGGTAAAATTGAAACATAGAATGGAAGAATTGAAGTAACCTTTTACTTACACAGTTGTGTATGTTGATAGTGTAAGTCACTATAATCGTGTGAAGTTTCAACGATACAATTTTTGCTTGTGTGAAGTTACATGCCTGTGTATGTTGCCCATAATACGAATTAAGGTGTTTTTGGAGATACATGGTCACCCACAAGATTGTGTAAGTGCTTGTGTACATTCTAAAAACCTTAGTTTGTTGATATATAAGGATATTATTAAGGCTACACAGAATGTGGCAGATGAAAGTGAATTAGATTTAGAAAGAAGCAATTAGTAATCATCAGAGACACCTAAAAAGGAAGAAGAAATATAAAAAAGGGGCAACAAATTTTCTAACACAAGGAAAATAAGAAAAGAATGCTAGATTATGTTCTTAACTCCTTATTTCCTTATTGTTAAATATTCATGATGATTTTATTTGGATATTTAGTTACGTTCTTGGATTGCAAAATTCCTCATTTTAGGAATTACACTTGAATTATTTGTTAAACTGTATACTCTTAATTTAACGAATATGCTTGTGATGTTTATCATTTTATAATCAATTTGGATTAAGAGATCGAGTTGATTTACTTGTGTTGTGTTAGATAGTGAGAGCTAGTACTACAATAGACCTATAAATATCAGGTTAATAGATAATTAAAGAGATATCTTAATTTTTTATTAGTTATCCATAGGATTACTTAAATCCAATTAATTAGTTAGGAATAGCTTTGTGAGATCGACTCAAAATTTATCTATTTCAATTGGGATTACTTGATTAGATGTCGAGAGAGGGTAATCATAACTATAGGATATCTAGGATTAAGTTTAATTAAATCAAGAAGGTAAAGGGAAAACAAATAAGGATAGAAGTAATTCCTAGCTTTCATTTTTAATCAATCAACCAATTTCATCGTGACATAGTAAATAGCTACACATAGTTTATTTATTAATTCTTTGTTTTTTAATTTTTAATTAATCATTTTATTGTTGACCTTAATCAAAGTTTACAAGAATTGTTTGGTAATTATGTAATCCTTGTGGGAGCGATATCCTTTATACTATAAGATGAGATATGTACATTTGCAGTATTGAAAGTTTTTTATTTATAAAACTATTAGCAAGTTTTTGTGCTATTGTCCAATAAGAATGGTTTCTACTTTGGCAGCTCTGAATTTGGACGTAATGAAAAACATGTACAAGGTATATAAATGACGATGACCTACAAGAGACATCTATCGCTTGATTAGGGTTCCAGATGAGTCGATCACATTAGAAGCAGACAGGTCAAACCTACATATAGCTAAGCAACCACGTCAACCAAACTCACTGCCATTGTAGACGAGAGGAGTAGTACAAGAGGAGGCTAGTACAGAATTACCTATGGAATCGACACTACACTAGGACTAGCTGAAGATAGATCAATTAGAGAAACATATGAGTTAGATCTTGGGTGTCCAGCGTACTATCTGAGCATAACAGATGGCGCTAAAAAAGTAGATAGAGCAATTCAAAGCATATGGTAGATGCATGGCAGAGTAGATTTGTTGGCCCCCAAATTCTTTTCTTATTGAATAAGCATGATCCCAATTTATTTTTGAGGTTTTGTTTGATTAATTGCTTTTGGTTAGAGTTTAATTAGCATATAAATGGTTGGAGGATTTA
>JANZLD010000004.1:701208-713204 GCA_026413575.1 Erythroxylum carthagenense
AGTTTACATTTTAATTAAAAATAAAAATATTAAATAAAAATTAATTGATTAATTGTTAAAACTAACTGATTAATTAATAAATTGATCAGTTTTTAACAATAAAAATTATTAAAGTAAATTAAACAGAAAAATCAACTGGTTCAAAAATTTTTCTGTTGAACGGGTTAAATTGATCAATTTGACTGAAAAATTTTAAACCGTTTAATTTTTTGTTTAGCTTTCAACTTTCTAATTCATTTTATTTGAATAAATTTTATTGTTAAAAATCGATCAATTTATTAACTAATCGATCAACTTTTGCAAATTAATAAGTTCTTATAAGTTAAAATAAATCAATTAATTCTATTTATCAATATCTTTTTTAATTAAACTTTAATATTTTTAATAGATAATAACAATTTCTTTTAATAATATTTCAAATTCTTTAATTTTATTCAACTGATTTTACGACAGTGAAGTAACCTTTTAAACGTGAAATCCTTTGTTTTACTGATTTAACATTCAGTTTTTAAAACATCGAGAAAAAGATCATTTTAAATCTAAAATTAATTAGTTTAAATCTTTTAGATTAATCTTCAAGTTAAAATTAAATTAAATTAAATCTAATTTATGAAGTTTAAATCGGATCAAATTGAATTTAAATCCAATTGTGTTGTTTATACATTTAGGGGACTTTATTTATATTTATTTTTTAAAGCAATTTATTTAATAAATTAATGACTTAAAATTTTTAGTCCAATGTGTATTCAACTATTATTTTTTCAAGTCACCAAAATAAGAAATGATTTTTATTGTAACTCTAATATAAAATATTTAAATTGACAAATACATAATAAACAACACGTAATCAATCTTCGTGTTTGTTACAAATCAATCGGGTCAGCTAGTTTGATTGTTAAAATTTTTAAATTATTGAATTTTTAATTTTTAATTTTTTAATAATTTTTTAGTTAAAAATTTATTTATTTATTTATTTATTTATCAACCTTATCCAATCCGCTGTCAAATCTATTTCACAAAATGACTCAAGTTTAATTTAGAATTCAATCAAGTTCGAGTATCAGATGTCGAGCTTGAATTGAATTTGCTCTAAACAAAATTTTAAAATGATCTCTTTTAATTTTAAAATTTTATATTTATATGCTGAAATAATATTAATTTTAAAAGGAGAATTGAAAGCGACACATCATCTGAACTTTATTTCGACCTTTTTATTTATTTTTTCTAAATTTTAAGTATGAAAAGTTTATTCTTAAATATGAAAGGGATGTATTAAATTTTTAAATTTTTGCATCAATTAAAAACAAAAAAAATCGAATTTAACCCTATGAAAATTTCTATTTCTCAGGAAATCGAGCTCCTATCCTTGTAAATTTTTATCTTCACACGTGAAAGAGACGTATTGTGGCCTTTTACGTGCAACTTTGAGAGATTGGAACGTACTCAACTGCTTCGAGGAAGTATCCAAGCAAAGGAAAGAAACGTACCTCTGATTGCCGGCGGCCATTATGTTATTTCCTGAATTTTTCTTAAAGTGGTCCTCGTGAAAATCATGTTTTGTTGACCTTTGATCTAACTTTGGTCCATTTTGTCAACCTCTTTAAAGTTTTGAAACAAAAAGGAAAAGGCTAACAAGCACCACATGCGTATATTAGTAGCCTCAAATTAAAGAATCACTTTTATAATTATTATAATGAAAATTTTTATAAATATAAAATTAACTTTTCAAATAAATTTCTTATATTATGTTTGTTCGGTAAATTTATCCTCTAATAAGTATTTGTACTTTTATTTAAGCATTTTCATATTGTAGTATATAAGATTAACAACTTTTTTCACAAAAAAAAATTATTAATTTTTTATGCTCTATTAATGTTCGGTATTAATAGAACAATAAATAGAAAATTTTAAGGATAATAAATAAATGCAATATGATTCTCATAATTATAATCTCGTTATAATTTTATTTAAAATGTATATTTACCGAATGAACTATATTATATATATCTAAACATGTATAAAATAAAGAATATCTTTAAATTATTTCGTTATCAAACTACAACTAATTAATTGACTGTAAAATATAAACTAATAACTCGAACTTATATTGTTAAATCTAATCGATTCAAAACTCGTATACATCAAATATAAATTCAAAAAAGATAATTTTAAATAAAAATAAATTTAGTTTAGCTCGAATTCGACTAGACTTTAAAGTGCAAGCCTCGAGTCAGGCCTAGATCCTTGTAAAATTTTTGGGTAAGGACTAGGCCTTTATTTTTCTATTTATTCCTTTGAGTTAATACTTAAAAACATGACTTAGTACACAAAGACTATAGATTCCAGTGTTAGTATGTGTATATATATACATATATTAAGGAGAGAACAAAAAAGAAAAAAGAAAAGAAAAGGAAAAAGACAGAGGGAGGGCAATAATAGCTTAAGAAAAAGCTCTATACCTTAAAGATAAATAAACCAAAGAAAAAGTAAGGTCGACGAGACAAAACCAAACATGCCTACCTAAACCTCTCCGTCTCATCTCTTTAGTATTCTATTTCACTTTAACTATAAATATATAAAGAGTCATGACATTTTGTGATAATTGATACAAATACATCCCCTACTTTGCATGAAGTCATTTTCTCTCTGTGCGTCGAAAGAGACTTTGTACGCATTAGAGACAAACCTTTATTTGTCGCCTTTCATGACATAAGCCGCCTTTTTTTCCTAACACTTCCCAAACTCCTTTTTTTCCTTCTCCTCCTCTCATCCCTCTCAGGCTTCAGCATTCTCGTCAGTTTCAAATCATATGATTAGATGTAATGACTTGATGGGTAAGGAGATTAACCAAATACTCATGAAATCGTAAAGGCTACAAAGTAATTCAAACCCTACGTAATCTAATTCATTTCTAATTTTAGTTAATAATTTTTTTATAATCCAAACAACCATGATAAATTAGTTTACTTTCAAAATTAATCTAATTTAAGTTAATTTAAATTCAATTTTAAGATATCTCATTATCATCATCCTCACATCCAATCCGAAGTCTCGCAATAAAACGGATTCTGGAAATATTTGATAGTACGCAGCCTTATCTTTACATAATAGAAAAGCTGTTTTCGATAGATCCATATGTAGATATGACATAAAAGAACGATACAGGTTAAAAAGTAAATAATTAAAACTGATATACTAAATACTTATGTAAATAAAATAATAATAAATATATAAATAAATAAAATATAACTTGAATTTTAGAAGTAAAATATATTTTAAAATTAAAATATAAATATCGAAATATATTATCTCTTTATCGCTACAAAAACACAAATACCTAAATAATAAGAGACTAATAAAATATTAAAGAATTGTAGAAAAGTACCAATATTTAAATGATAAGAGAGCAAATAAAACAATCAAAGAACTCGATTTTGACTCTAATTAAACAAGGTATTAGAGCTAGATAAATAGTCTGTTGTAAAAATACAAAAAGAAGGTTGCGTACATTATGATCTTCTTCAGACTTCACAAAGTAAAGAACTTTATGTATTGAATACATCAACTTTTTTTCTTTTTGTTCAAGTAATCCTCTAGACTATTTTCCATTTATCGCTAATTTATAATATTTTTTATGTGAGTATATTATAAAGAGTCTTTTTACTATTTAGAAATAAGATTTCGTAGTTTTGAACCTTCTTAAACTCCGCATTTGGCGAAATTTATAATAAAATATTGTTACTAATGTTATACTAATTCACAATACTTCCAAAGTAGTTTGACCAGTTTGTCTGTTTGACTTAGCTCCATAGTTCATTTCCCATTGAGAGGTATCTCCGGATTTATTATATGATCTTATACGGTGTAATGGCACAAGTTGAAAGGAAGGACAAGGCTTTATGAATAATTAAAGATATAGTATTTTTTGGTAGATTGAGAGATGTCAACATCAGCGTATTATAATCATTAGTACTTGATTAGCTATCAGGTACTTCAATTATTAAGAATCTTGTAATAACTATTCGTTACAAACAGAGTTAAGATAGTACAGGCTTGTACTTAACATGCCCGAGAGTCTTGACGAGTTTGAGAGAATTGAATAATTATTATTATTCTAGAGTAAAATTTTACGAAAATGCAATTATTTATTAATTATATATTTTAAATAAATTATATTAGATAATAAATAAGATCCAATTAATTTCACCTACACAAAAATATCAGTAATAAAATTATTAATAACTGCAAAGACTTGATCTCAAAATTAGTAATTCTAAAAGTTATTTGAAGGGTATACCATTTTGCAAATAAAAATTAAGATTTTGTATTAATAAAATTTGTAGTCTTTATCCAATAATTTACAGGTTTGAATTATAAATAAATTATTTGATAAATCAAATTTTCAGACTTAAAATGACAGATTTGTTTCGAGTAATGCTTACAAGTTGTAATTAGAGTTATGGACAATTGTTCCGCCAAGTGAATTAAAATATATCTAATTAAAATTGATTCAAAATCAACTAGACCTTATCAAGCTTTAGATTAGTTAAGCTTGAACTTAAGTTCAAGTTGAGAATCTCAAATTTGATTAAGTTTTTGACTAAAACTCGAACTTGACCATAAATGTACCCGAGCTCAAATCGATCCATTGCGATTGAACCAAACCTGATCATAAATGTACTTAAACCCAAACCAATCTATTGCTACCTGTGATGGTATTGTGTCCATACTCCTAATAAATCACTCCCTTCTCTCTCTTACTAAAAGCTAATAACAAGTGACATTATTGAAGGGAAAGGTTATTTGGTTAAAAACTGAGAAAGGACTCGGTGAAACAGGACCATGTATACATTGGCATTGAAAGGGACTGTGGTTATCAGAGTCTGGTCCCCAACTTACGCATTTATATCTTTATGAAAACAATATAACGGCATGCTTTGGAACAATTACTTCAGCCTCTGTCCGTGACTTCTGGTGTATAAACAGGCCTGCCAACGCTGAAATAAATACCCAACTTTATGGTCAACAAACGGTATAAATTATGATTTCTATTATAATTAAACTAAAAGTATAATTTAAAATTTTTAATCTAATATAATTTAAATTACAACGAATTTAAATTCAACGTTAACATTTTTAAAACATTCAAAATTACAGATTTATGATATAATCAAACAAAAAATATAATTTAAAATTAATTTTTTTGTAACGATGTAATTTTAACTCTAGATTATTATCATAAATTATCATAATTACATATGAGTTAAGTTAATAAATTCTTAGGGGCGGTTGATTTGTATAGAAAAATGATAATAAGAATGATAATGAATATAGTGAAGAATAAGAATAGATATTATCATTATAATTATGATAGTTGGTTAAGAGAAATGAATGATTACCATTACCATTATTATTAGCAGTGATTGGTTTGTAAAAAATATTGAGAAATAAAAATTAATTATATTTTAAGTAATTAATTAATTATATTTTAATTAATTATTGCAAGTAATTAATGACAATGTTTTAATTAATTAATGAATCATAAATAGTGGTTAGTTTGTAAAAAATATTGAGAAATAAAGATTAATTATATTTTAAGTAATTAATAAATTATATTTTAATTAATTAATTAATTATGGTAAATAATTAATTACAATATTTTAATTAATAAATAGATTATATTTAATTAATTATATTGTAACTAATTAATTTTATTTTAGTTAATTATAATGTAATTAATTAACTTTAATATTTTAATAAATGAAATAATTATATTTTTAATTATATTATAATTACTTAATTAATAATAATAATAGTTAAATAATACAAAACCTTATTAAAGATACTAAAGAATAAAAAATATTAGAGGAATGCCTCCTATTCTTCTCATAATGAAAAAGGAGTGAAACAATATCTAAAATTAAGAATAAAAATATAAGTTATTTAATCATAATCTCTTACCAAAATTTATGTTAATTACATACCAATTTTTCTCTCTTCGTATTCACCGGAAAAGCACACTTATGAATTCATATAAATTCAAATTCCTGTTCTAATCTGAATCTCTTTTAAAAGGAGTGATGACTCGAAATTTCTCTTATAAAATAACGTCGCTTTCTTAAATTTAGAAAATAAAAATAAAATATTTCAATTAATTATTTTAAAATTACTATACAGTACACGCTGCGGTCTTACGTTTAACACAACCAGGTCCAGGTCTAGTATTTCTGGACCTCGTATTTGTACACGTGTATAATTACACAATTTGTGTTTGTACTTTAGAACTTATGAGTCCTTTTTGCCTGTGATGAGTGTATCTGTCGGAACAATAGGTACAGTAGTACTTTGTAACAATAATAGTAATAAGTTTAAGTTACGTAAATAACTTCTTGATGAAATTCACAACTGTTTCTTATATATATATATATATATACATCATAAGAAGAAGTATACACATATTAAGTTATTAATTTGAGAAAAGAAACCGCAGTTATATCCTCTACTAGAATATCAAAACAACTCAAAGGTAAGTTTTAATATCAATAAATACCGAGATATAAAAATTTGGTATGATTTGTTAGCCAATCTGTAATTCGATAAATATGCCTAACTTTTACAGTACATTCACGGTTTAATAGTTATTGAATCTCTATAATTAAATTAGTTTGAGGCGTAAAAAATGTAGTTGATATCAATAAATTGTTAATAACAGCCGGTGAATCCACTTTGAGTTTTACTTTTCGATATTCCTTATTTCATGCAAGGGTCAGGCTCAAAAATATCCCCTATAGTTCAGCACAACTGTTTCTTTTTAAAGTATACAGTCCCTGAATAATCTAATGTAACATCTGCAACTCTCTACTATGTTCTATGATCAGATGAATTGGCTCGGTGCTTTGTACTCCAGTCTAGTCCTCAGCTTGGACCTTGCCCGTGGAATAAAAATTGCACACTTGGAGGGTGTGAGTGAACTCAAAATCTTCAATCATTGTATCAAAGAACTTGGTTTTTGAAGAATAGCTCGGTGATTTTGTCTTCACGTACACTTCTGTTAAGTCTTATGGCTCGATTCATGTCACTTTCACACAACCCTTGGACTTGTGAAAGAAAACGACATGCAAATAATTTGCAGTTGTATATTAGCAGTAGACGTTCGACGGGTTCTCTGGCACAATCTGACAGCCAGGATGTGTAGTGCATTGTTTTTTTCTTTCACAACATCACTTCAGCTTTGAAAACATCACAAGTTGCTCAAAAAAAAAAAAGATTGATGGTTAAGATAATGATAAGATTCATACTGCTGTAATTATATTATACATTGAATACAATTTCACGGGATCATAGGTGATGGATGTGTATTTTCAATCGTATATGATCATCAATTAGATTAAGTTTGAATTTTCGACTAAGTTCGAGTTCAATTTAAAGTTTAATTGACTTCTTATTGTTAGGTTTGAATCTAAACACGGTTTAAAGTTAAATCTTTTAAACTTTAAACCATCTATTATACTAGTTTAACTTTTCCTATTATTTTTAAAGCATTATTAAATATAATTAAAATTCAACTTAGGTTTGAACTGAGCCAATTGAGTTTCTAAACTCAAAATAAATTTTGAAGTTTGAGTCTAACGTAAAGTCAACCAATTTGAATTTTACTCATATCACATTAAATTTTGATCTTATGGGCAGGTTTTGAAACAATTAGTAATATATGTAATTATAGTTTAAATATTCCTGTAAAGGTAATTTTTAATGTTCATATTTCGTTATCAAATCAATTTATAATATGGACTGAAATTACTTTACAAAAATTTACTTGTTCCCCCCCTAAAGTGAGGTAGTTAGAAATATAAACTCATCATTGCATGTATCCAAATCTCAAAAATTTATTTAAGAACAAAAAATTATTTATCGACTCAAATATAAGGTCAATCTGTTTGAAACGATTCAAACCTGATTGAGTCCATTCTAATTCTGTTATTTTTATTTAAAATTAAGAAAATGATGTTATTTTATTAAAAAACACTATTTTATCTAAAATTTTCAAGTTTTAGATCAAATTAAGCTGAATAATTAAAATTGGCTCTGCTTAAATCGTAAAAAAGAAGTTCGAGGCTAACCCAAAATTCAGACAACTTGAAATGAATTTGTTAATTCATTTTACTCAAAATAATGTTATTTTTATCAAAACTTTTGAATTTTAGATTAGGTCAGTTGAACAACAAAATTCGACTCAACTTAAATCTTTAAAAAATAATGTTCGAGGTTAACTCAAAATTCAGTCAACTTAAACTGATGTATTAGTTCATTTTACTAAAAAAATTAAATTTGTTTTTGTTTAAAACTATAAAGTTTTAATTCTTAAAAAATAAACTTTAGTTTTAAACATTAAAAAATAAATTTCGAGACTAATCCAAAACTTAATCAACTGGAATTGAATCCTTTACCGGGCGATGCCGAATCATATAAATACTGGCATTTTTCTTCAAAATTCGGTATTTTTTCAACTTCTGATGATGCAAGTCCCATAATTGAAGTTGCTTTTTATCAAATGATGGAGGGAGAGAAAGGACATGGACAGGGAGGTGGAGGTATGATGCTTTAATGGGCATAAGGTCCTACGTGAATTGAGAAACATTTGTCTATATACATTCCATGTGAAATCCGCAATGAACATGTGCTCAAAAGCTTCTCTTTCCAACAAATTTAACTTTTTACATGTTATCTTTTTGACATTAATCAAATAGAAACATAAACTTTAATCATGCCCTAAAATTATTTAATAACGACAACCATTAAATTACTTTTTCATTATTTCTTAATTTATCGTGATTAAAAAATAACGACAAAATATATGTAATATAAATATCAAATATTGACAAATTAGATGTTGTTTACAATATTATATTAGTGACGTTTAATTATATTCAAATTGTGCATCTTAATTTGACGGTATTTTGAACTAGCTATTCCTAAACTTTAGAGTAAAAGGATATTAATTTTTTAAAAAATGGCATTTTTTTTGTATGAGATGTGTAATTCAATCGAACTGAGTCAACTGACTTCTAAACTAAAACTCGATTCCAAAACCCTAATTGATCGATAAGACACATTAATTTCAAAGGCAAAACTAGCTACCTTTTACCCTTATACCGAATATTAGTAATGATAGTGAGTGCCCAAATCCCATGTGGTTTCTTTCTTTCTTTCATCTTTTCTTAAGTACCAAACTCCGTTTTTTACTGAACATGAATGCCCATTTTTCACTATCTTATGTTTCTCTCTTTTAGTCTCCACATCGTACAATGATAGGCCATGAAAAAGGTGTAAAGAAAAGGTGAGTGTGTTATGTGATGTGAATTATAACAGTCGACTTTGTGCTTAGTCTTTGGAAAAAGAGAGGTGAAACAAGAACAAATGAACAGAAAGTTGCAAGAAATCCAACATCATTTACTTTTGTGGGGGCAACTTAAATATGATGTCGGTACATATAATTCAAGTCTTAATTTATGATTTAGTCAATATGTATAAAAATAATAATTACGAGTTTCTTAATAAATTTAAAAAATATATTTTTTAGTATTATAACAAAAATGATGTGTTCGAACGTTTAAAATCTACTATTGTCTAATAATTAAATTTATCCGAATTAATAAAAAAATTGTCGGGAATTGAATTTTTAATTATAAATTATAAATTAGGTTAAGATAATATTTAAATTTAAACTTATAATTAATTAAAATTATGATATACTTACCAAAATTTTTAAAAATTAGATGAAAAGTTAAAAATGTAGACAAAAGATATAAGATTTAAAATATTCAATCGTATTATAATTTTATAAAATTAGTTAAAATTGAATAAAATTAAAAATTTTGTAATACGACTAAACATATCGAATAATTTAAAATTTAATTGAAAAAGAGGATTTTTAAATAAAAAATTTGATTTATAAAAATTTGTTAACTTATGAAACTAATATATTCATTAATAAACCGGTAATTTTTTTGAAATAATTGAAATTTTTTAACAATAAAGTTATTAAAGTAAATCGAATTAGAAAATTAAAAACCGAACTTAAAAGTTAACCAGTTCAATATTTTTATAGTTGAATCGATCGAACTGATTAAATTTTTTAATTATTGCTACGCTTATATATGTTTTATTAAATTTTATATTTTAAATGAAAATATTGAAAACTATGACATTTATTTCTTTAAATTTTTTTTAAAATAATTAGTGTATATATATATATGTAAAGTTGACATATAGTCCTTATAATCGTCAATGTGTTGTTACCAATGATTTTTGATATTAAAAATAGAAAGATAAAAAAATTAAAAAAGATAAAAGAAAGATTCGAGGAAAGCTCCTCCCATTTTCTACTTGTGGTTTGTTTAACCAGACCCCATGTTGTCGCAATCAGGCAACTTGTGCGTTTTGTGGTGGGCCGTGGGGCTCGACTTAGATGTTTGCTCCTCTCTTTTCTTTTTTTAACATCTTCCTTTCTAAAACTTTAATGATGAAATTAATTTACCTCGAGCTTCGTGTCCGTTGTTCCCCAATTGCTCTGTTGCTTGAATAATTTCCAACCATTTATTACAATAAAGGAACAAATCACTTGTACCAATTTTGATGTTTCAATTTTGCTCCAATTTATATTATCTACAAATTTATGCGGGTCTTATATAAATATGTCAATAAGATGAATTAAAATAGAGTTAAAATAATAAAACTGAAACAGATAATTTTAATTATACAATAAATTGATTAGCTAAGATTTTAAAAATACAATAGAGTATAGCAATTTGGGAACAGCAGATCTACTCCATGTCAATATAGGGTAAGCTTTATCAAAGATTGAAGTTGGATTGTGAAATGAGTAGCTCAAGTGATAAGCAAACTTTTATGAGTGTAATTGAAGTTTTGAGTTTGAATGTTTAATTTTTCAAGAGCAAGACATAGACTTTTATAATAGTTTTAAAGAATTTTAATTTTTTCAAAAATACTCCTTTTTTCAGATTTTGAACAACAATATAAATATTAAATATAAATTAATCAAATATCATTATCACAATAACCCAAGTCAACCCTTAAACTTCAAGTAAAGTAATTATACTCGATTTAAATTAACAATTTATGACAATTATAAACTTTGTGTCGGATTCGCTATTTTTAAGAGTTTTTTTTGAAAATTTTAAAGATCAAACAAAATTTTAAAGTTTTTAAAACTAGAGTGGATGCGTCTTTTATCCTTTTTTTAATGTTTATATCAAAAGATATAATTCATTCAGTTAAATATTTATCATTAATCACTTAAATTAAATTACTATTAAATAATATTTAAAAATATACATATTTCCTAATTTTAAAATATTTATTCAATTTACATTTAAAAATGACTTGGTGATTGTGACACTAATGATAGAATAATTAATGAGCGCCGACGTTTACTAGAAACTTTTTAAATTTATATCAAATATTCTATTTTAATTATTTTGTTTCAACCTTATTTTGTTAAATCTCATCTATATATTTATGTAGAGTCCACATAAATGTATGAATAAGATTTAATATAGATGATAGAATCTTGAAACAAAAGTTCTGATTTCCTTTAAATTATTGGGTTATTTCACTTCATGGCATTTCAACCTCGAATGTCATATTCCAAAATCTGAGAAATATTTTAATTTAGTTATAATCTTTATATGCTGGCGGTCAATATACGAAGTGGTGAATTTAAAATAGGGCAGTGATACTGAAACTTTAATGAAAACAAAGAGTGCAAATGAAGTTTGGTATAACGGTTTAAATAATGTTAATGACTCGACTAATTATGTTTTTATTTGTTTAACAATGTTTTAAATTCTGATCAGGACAAAATATTTAAGGTTTAAAAGGTTCATTTAGTGTATCATTGTCATAAAGTCAATTAAAATTAAATAAATTTAAAATTTTAAAAGTATGATTAAAAGAGACTATTTTTATTTATCTAA